>CM035839.1:249220834-249590834 GCA_020510985.1 Pholidichthys leucotaenia | reverse complement strand
ATCTTTGGCAGGATCTTGAAAAGGCCCTCTCTGCTGACCAAATCGAACGCTTTGGTGAGGTCGATGAAGGCGACGTACAGGGGCATGTTCTGTTCTCTGCATTTCTCCTGGAGTTGGCGGATGGAGAATATCATGTCTACCGTCGATTGCTCAGCGCGGAAGCCACACTGAGACTCGGGGTAGACACGTTCGGCAAGCTTCTGTAGACGAACGAGAACAACTCGTGCGTAGACTTTGCCAACAACGCTGAGGAGGGAGATGCCCCTGTAGTTGTTGCAGTCGCTTCTCTCCCCTTTGTTTTTGTAGAGGGTGATGATCTTGGCGTCCCTCATGTCCTGTGGTATGGCACCTTCCTTCCAGCACTGGCAGAGGACGTCATGCAATGGCAGCAGTAGGGCGGTCTTGCAGTGCTTGATCAGGTCAGGGGGGTATGCCGTCGTTGCCGGGTGCCTTGCCAGCGGCCAAGCTATCAATGGCCCTGCTGAGTTTGTCGATGGTTGGCTCGGCGTCAAGTTTGTCCATGGATGGCAAGCAGTCGATGACATCAAGGGCTGATAGTGTCACGGTGTTCTGTCTGGAGTAGAGGTGGGAGTAATGTTCCACCCATCTCTCCATCTGCTTGTTCTTTTCTATGATCACCTCCCCAGTGGAGGATTTCAGGGTGGCCATCTTGCTCTGAGCCAGACCAAGTGCTTTCTTGATGTCATTGTACATACCACGGATGTTCCCTGTTATGGCAGCGGTTTGAATGTCTTGGCTGAGCTGAGTCCAGTACTCGTTGGCACAGCGCCGAACAGTCTGTTGAACTTTGCTTCTCGCAGCCCTGAGAATCTGGAGATTCTTCTCGTTTGGGTACTTCTTGTACTCAGCAAGTGCTGAGCGCTTGGCTTCAATGACGGGGGTCATCTCGGTCAACTTGGCATCAAACCAGTCCTGTGACTTCGAGGTCTTCCTCCCAAAGGTAGCCAAGGCTGTGCGGTGGATGGTGTTTCGCAGCTCTTCCCACTTCTGCTTTGCAGATTCTCCTTCTTGTGGTACACCAAGTTCCTTCTCAAAGGTGGAGGCAAACGGCTCAACAAGTTCTGGTTGGGCAATCTTGCTGGTGTCAATCCGTGCCTTTCCAGGCTGTCTAGCACGATGGAATTTCTTCAGCTGCAGCTTGACCTTGCAACACACCAATGAATGGTCTGTGTTGCAATCTGCACTCTGGAACGAATGGGTAATTAGCACGTTCTTCAGTGAGGTGTGCCTGGTCAGGATCAAGTCCAGCTGGTGCCAGTGCTTTGAGCGCGGATGTCACCGGGAAACCTTGTGTTGGGGCTTGGTCTTGAAGAACGAGTTTGTGATGCACAGATCGTGATATGTGCAGAACTCGAGCAACCGCTGTCCGTTGTCGTTCATTCTGCCCACGCCAAATGGTCCAAGACAGGAGGGCCAGGAGTCGTGGTCAGCACCCACTCTGGCATTGAAGTCTCCAAGGAGAATGAGTTGTTGAGAGTTGGGGATGATCCTGACAGTTGTTGCGAGATTCTCGTAGAACTCGTCTTTTGCCTCTGGTGTGGCTGTCAGTGTTGGGGCATACACACTGATGAGGGTGACTGGGCCTTGAGTGGTGTTGAGGCGGAGGGTGAGGAGTCGTGCAGAGCCACTGCTGCCCGGTTCCACCATCTTCAGCAAGGTGTTCTTCACTGCGAAGCCCACTCTGTGTTCTCTGTGTTCGTCACTGCCCTTTCCCTGCCAGTAGAACGTGTAGCCCTTCTCTCTCAGTGTGCCTGCGTCAGCCAACCGTGTTTCCTGGAGAGTGGCGATATCCACTCCCAGTCTCTTCAGCTCATTATTGATGATGGCAGTCTTCCTGGTGTCGTTGATGTCCTTGAGGTTAGCAGCGAGTCCTGTCATCATAGTGCGGACGCTCCAAGTTCCCAATTTTAGAGTTGGTCTCTTTTGTTTTTTTGTCTTGCCTGGTGCGAAGGTTTTCAGCCTGCTGTTCGGACTTCTCCTCATCCCCATGCACCCAATGAGGAAAGCAAGCTGTGGCGGGACAACACCTTATTGGCTGGGGGCTGCCCAGCTTGAGGCGGGCGGTAGCTGTCCAGTGAGATCCGATGATCCCTCCCACCGTTGGGAACAACCCCTGGCGCCACGCTCTATGCCAATTGAGCCGTGGCTTATAACCGGTAACTGTCATTCCCCGTGTTTTGTCTACGCCAAAGGCGAAGCTGGAGTGTCTTCTCCAGTGATCCGGTGTTCTACCTTCCAGCGTTGGGCGTTGGTAGGATTCAAGCCTGGGCAGGAAGATATGGAGGACAAGATGTTACCCATGCAGCATGTCCCCCCTCTCCACGTCACTGATGAATCCAAAGGGAGAGCAGGGCTGCTACAGTTTGGCACCAACGCCATCACAGGAGCTGCCAGAACGATGTTGAGCACAACAGAGAACTGCCTTAGGGGCTCCGACTCCGGATTTTTCCTCAGGGTTGACTCCCGAAGCCTTTCCCGTGACCGGGTGTGCCGCAAGGCAGCGGAGGTTTGAAATCAGGGTTTACCGTCCCCTAGATGGGCTACCTTCCCAGGTTGACGAGCCACCATCTACCCGAAGCATCTGGTTTTAAGGCACCAGAGATCCGCCCTCGCCCCTTCTCTTATTAGTAAAAGCAGTTCCGCCGGGCTTAGAGACTAAACCACACGGGCAGGCTAGGAGTTGGACTTAGTTGTCAGAGGCTTTTCGAGACGCACGCCGTAAGGAGCATTTTATGAGCACTGGGAGCTTAACCCCAGTGCCGCTCCTGGCTATGACAACCTTGGAACCATATTATGGAACCATATATATATATATATATATATATAGGCTGCACTGTGGCGCAGTGGTTAGCACCGTGGCAGCACAGTTGCCCCCGGCCAACAGTGATCTGTGTGGAGTTTGCATGTTCTCCCCGTGTTTGCGTGGGTTTACTCCGGGATTTCTCCGGTTTCCTCCCACATGCCAAAACATGCAGGTTAGGGAGTTAAGGGGCGCTTGCGCACGCAGCGACCGGCAGCTGGTGGCTTGTCACCAGACTGCAGAACACATCTACCTACGGGTACAAAATAAGTACAAAAAAAAATAAATATATATATATATGGTATGTATGGTGTGTGTGTGTGTGTGTGTATATATATATATATATATATATATATATATA
Organism: Pholidichthys leucotaenia; assembly: GCA_020510985.1. Classification (NCBI taxonomy): domain Eukaryota; kingdom Metazoa; phylum Chordata; class Actinopteri; order Cichliformes; family Pholidichthyidae; genus Pholidichthys; species Pholidichthys leucotaenia. The sequence continues at coordinate 249,587,652 of CM035839.1, read as the reverse complement.
TATATATGTGTGTGTGTGTGTGTGTGTGTGTGTGTGTGTGTGTGTGTGTGTGTGTGTGTGTATATATATATATAAAATAAATATATATATAAGATAAGATAAGATAAGCCTTTATTAGTCCCACAATGGGGAAATTCCAGGATTGCAACAGCACAGGGATAGCAACACTCAGAGCAACAATCAGAAGGCAAGAGAAAAAAAAAGAAACAAGAGCAGCAAGTATACATATGTACATATAAATATATATATATATATATATATATATATATATATATATATATATATATATATATATAGACACACAGTGTAGAGCATTGTAGCTGGATGGAATAAATATATGAGTATATAAAGACAGTGCGGAGCATTGTAGCTAGATGGAATAAATATGTAGATATATAAACACACACATATATATATTACTAACTACTAACTAACTAACCTGCACTTATATAGCGCTTTTCTAGTCACAAAGACCACTCAAAGCGCTTTCACTAGTACTAACCCTCTATTCTAAGGGCGTATAGGAAACAGATATCTAGGGACAATTTAGAATAACCAATTAACCTAACATGCATGTCTTTGGATTGTGGGAGGAAACCGGAGCCCCCGGAGTAAACCCATGCAGCACAGGGAGAACATGCAAACTCCACACAGAAAGGTTCCAACCCCTGCCAGCCTGGGGATTCGAACCTGGAACCTTCTAGCTGTAAGGCAACAGTGCTAAGCACTGCACCACCGTGCTGCCATGATGCTATTACATAAAGTTGTGTTTTTAAGTTTATAAGTCTATAAGTTTATACAGTATACCCTGGTGGAATTTGTGATATTTTTGGCCATTTTTCAGAGAATATGAATGAGGTGGTTTGGGCATCTGCTCAGGATGCCTCCTGGACGCCTCCCACTTGAGGTGTTTTGGGCACGTCCCACTGGGAGGAGACCTCAGGGCAGACCCAGGACTCACTGGAGAGACTATGTCTCCCAGCTTGTCTGGGAACATCTTGGTATCCTCTCTGAAGAGCTGAAGCAGGTAGCTGGGGAGAGGGAAGTCTGGGCTTCTCTGCTTGAACTGCTGCCTCTGTGACCCGGACATCTGGAAAAGCGGTAGAAGATGGATGGATGGATGGATGGATGATTGATAATGCAAAAGCTTTTCTTTCACTCATAGCTAGTTGTTGGGTGAAGCCATTTATTATCAAACAATTGTGTTTGCTCTTTTTTAAATCAAAAGTTGATCAAAGGTTTACGTACCCTGGAAGTTTTGACCTAATAACATACACATAAGTCGATACACATGGGTTTAAATGGCTAGTAAAGGTAATCATCCTCACCTGGCATCTGTTTACTTGTAATCAGTGTGTGTTCATAAAAAGTCAGTGAGTTTCTGGGCTCCTGACAGACCTCTGAATGTTTCACCTAGTGCTGCATTGACGTTGTTGGATTCCGAGCCATGGGGAAAGCAAAAGAATTATCAAAGGACCTGTGGGAGAAGATAGTTGAACTTTATAAAACAGGAAAGGGATATAAAAAGATATCCAAGGAACTGAGAAAGCCAATCAGCAGTGTTCAAACTCTAATTAAGAAGTGGAAAATGAGGCATTCTGCTGAAACCAAACCACAGTCAGGTAGACCAGCAACTATTTCAGCCACAATGGCCAGGAAAATAGTTTGGGATGCAAAGAAAAACCCTCAGATAACTTCAGCTGATATAAATGACTCTATAAAAAAAAAGTGGTGTGGCTTTTTCAAGATTATCAGAAAGTACTGGAAGAAAATTTGTACTCATCAGCACACAAGCTACGCATGGGACACACTTGGACATTCCAACATGACAATGATCCAAAACACAAGGTCAAGTCAACTTGCCGTTGGCAACAGCAGAAAAAAAGTGGAGGTTCTGAAGTGGCCATCTCAGTCTCCTGACCTCAATGTCATTGAGCCACTTTGGGGAAATCTCAAACGTGTAGTTCATGAAAGACAGCCCAAGAATTTACAAGAACTAGATAAGGACCTGTAGTTCTATAGCGCTTTTTCTAGTCTCAAAGACCACTCAAAGTGCTTCACTAGCACTAACCCTCGATTCTAAGGGCCTATAGCAGACAGATATCTAGGGACAATTTAGAACAACCAATTAACCTAACATGTGGATTTCTTTGGATTGTGGGAGCCCCCGGAGCCCCCAGAGTAAACCCACACAGCACAGGAAGAACATGCAAACTCCACACAGAAAGGTTCCTACCAATGCCAGCATGGGGATTCGAAACTGGAACCTTATAGCTGTTAGGCAACAGTGCTAACCACTGCACCACCGTGCTGTCTGAAGCTATTTGCCAAGAAGAATGGGCAGCTTTACCATCCATCCATCTTCTACCGCTTTTCCGGAGGTCCGGGTTGCGGAGGCAGCAGTTTAAGCAGAGAAGCCCAGACTTCCCTCTCCCCAGCCACCTGCTCCAGCTCTTCAGAGAGGATACCAAGGCGTTCCCACGCCAGCTGGGAGACATAGTTTCTCCAGCGAGTCCTAGGTCTGCCCCGGGGTCGCCTGCCAGAGGGACGTGCCCGAAACACTTCAAGTGGGAGGCATCCAGGAGGCATCCTGATCAGATGCCCATACCACCTCAACTGGCTCCTTTCAATGTGGAGGAGCATCGGTTCAAATCTGAGCCTCTCCCAGATGACTGAGCTCGTCACCCTATCTCTGAGGGTGAGTCCAGCAATCCTACGAAGAAAGGTCATTTCAGCCACTTGAATCTGCGATCTCATTCTTTTGGTCATTACCCAAAGCTCATGACCATAGGTGAGGGTAGAAATGCAGATTTACCAGTAAATCTACAGCTTTGCCGTAGAGCTTAGCTCCCTCTTCACTGCAACAGACCGGTACAATGTATGCATCACTGCAGATGCTGCTCCGATCCGTCTGTCAATCTCTCGCTCCATCCTCCTCTCACTCGTGAATAAGACCCCAAGATACTTAAACTCCTCCCCTTGGGGCAGGAGCTTGTCCCCAACCCAGAGAGGACAATCCACCTTTTTCCGGCTGAGGACCGTGGACTCAGACTTGGAAGTACTGATTTTCATCCCAGCCACTTCACACTCAGTGGCAAACCGTCCCAGTAAGACCTGTAGCTCATTGCTGGATGAAGCCAGCAGGACAACATCATCTGCAAACAACAGAGATGAGATCCTGTGGTCACCAAGCATGACACCCTCCATTCCCTGGCTGCACCTAGAAATCCTGTCCATAAAAATTATAAACAGGATCAGTGACAAAGGACAGCCCTGGCAGAGTCCAACTCTCACTGGGAATGAGTCCGACCGAGTGTTGGCAATACGAACCAAACTCTCACAACGGTCGTACAGAGACCGAATTGCTCGTAACAACAAGCCCAGTAACCCATACTCCTGAAGCACCCCCACAAAAAACCATGAGGGACGCAATTGAGTGCCTTCTCCAAGTCCACAAAACACATGTAAACTGGTTGGGCAAACTCCCATGAACCCTTGAGGATTCTAGAGAAGGTAAAGAGCTGGTCCGATGTGCCACGGCCAGGACGAAAACCATATTGCTTCCCCCTGAATCCGAGGTTTGACCAACGGCTGGACTCTCCTCTCCAGTATTTTGGCATAGACTTTCCCAGAGAGGCTGAGGTGTGTGATCTCTCTGAAGTTGGAGCACACCCTCCGGTCCCCTTTTTTGAAGACAGGAACCACCACCCTGGTTTGCTATGCCAAAGGCACTGCCCCCGACCTCCACGAAATGTTGCAGAGGCGTGACTCACCATGACAGCCCTACAACATCCAGAACCTTGAGGTACTCAGGGCGAATCTCATATACCCCTGGGACCCGGCTACCAAAGAGATTTTTAACCACCTTGGTGACCTCAACCCCTGTGATAGCAAGGGGTTATATAAATAAACCCCATCTGGTCAAAGTTGACCACAATGAACTTTTCACCCCCCCCCCCCAAACAAAACAGTAAAGGGGAGCAAGGGATGGTAGTGAGGTGTTTTTAAACGATTTGCAAACATGGAAGAATGTGGGGAAAAATGTGTGGTGAGTGCACGTGTGTTTGTACGGTGCCACAGTTATAGTCCATGAGCCAGACCGAATATGACTATCAAATTAGTGAACAGATCCAACCTTGATTTTTGTTTAGTATGATGCCTGAAGTATATGAAAACTGGCCTTGGACGTTTCAGCTCGGTAGCTTTGTGCCCCAATGGCAGCCATTTTGAAGAATGGCCAACGTTTTTGAGCTCACACGACATGTACTTGGAAATTTGCCCATACCTTCTAAACGGATCAACCAATCTTAATGGGATTGGTCTTGTTTTACTCAGAATCAAATTCCACAGACATTCATGTATAATTGATACAATTGTTATACTACACTACCTTTCAAAATTTAACGTTTTAGGTAAGAAAAATGCATTTTTAACACTATTTTTGATAGGAAGTTTGCTGTAAAACAGTAAATGGTCATCAAATGATTAATTTTGTTCATGAAATATCTAGAAGGATTCATTCAGCATCAATAAACAATTAGCAATGATGTTATTGCCACTAGTATGACTTAGGGAAACACAGAAGTCATTTAAGACCTAGAGCACTCATATCCGCTGTATCCTGAAATTGCATTCAGGCCTTACTCAACGTCATCATCGGAGTCACTTCCATCCTTGTCGGGAACTATTTCCATCTCATCCTCCTCTCTCATATTGTCACAGTCCTGCAATTTACAGGCTGGCGTGCAAAGTAACCCATTGTCAATACATGGACAACTGCCAACTTTGCACACTCTGACACATTTGCATGACATCAGTGAAAGTACTATGTCGGGTGCTGTTATCCATTCAATGCCAATTTGAATGGATTGGCATTGAATGGCATTGAATGTTAACCATTCAATGCCAATTTGCCCATCCCTTTCAACTTTCCATCCATGTCCATCTGCAGCTTTTTTTTTTCCTTCTTGCCTTGAGAGAGAGCAGTCGCATTTTTCTTCCCTCCTCCCCTGCCTTCCTGATCTATTCCCAGCTCTTGCAATGTTGCGTTTTTGTCTGTGTTTAGTCGCTCTTCTTTTGCTGAATCTTAATCTAAACGGAAATTATGGATTTGGAAGCGGCTTAAATGTGCTATTGTCACTATTTTTCAACAAGAATTGGGCCAAGGGGGAGCCCAAGAATTGGAACCTACGAGAGACTCATGGACATTGGAATTCATGCGTCTATGGAAACATTATTGGTTATGATCTCAGGACTTCTATTTTTGGCTGTGGAGTTCCCTGATGCATCAGAAATTGAAGGAAAGTGAGAGAGCTGTTCAAAGCGGACCCGGCCAGCTCCTTCATCAAATTCGACCAGTTGGGGAGGGCACGAGTAGCGGCAAACGGTGAACTGAATGACAGTGATTCAGTGAAGGAATACATCTGAAGCCCTGTGCTCTCTATGGAAAAACAGTTTAAGCCTGCATATATAATGGAAGCACAGAATTACACGGGTGAGGACAAATTCTACTCTCTGAGTGCACTGTGCTGATTTGATTTGATTTGACCTTGTTTGCCCCATGTTTACATTCCTCCTGACTGAGATTAGCGGAAGAACCGGCTCTTATGTCTACCCATACAATCAACAATCAGTTGTTTGTCGTCAGCGGATTGGACCCTCAAGGACAATGCCCATGTGCCTTCTGCAAGCAAGAGAGAGAGAGAGAGATAGACTCTGGACTCTGGACTTGTTTATAAGTCACATGATTATAACATCTATCCACTGCCAGGAGGCGCCCTCTGCTGCTCACTAACAACTGTTACATTTACACTACACAATACATACAACAGTACATGCATACGATATACACACACTGCTCTCCCTCTGCTGTGTGATTTGTCCACTAAATGTCTGCTAAATATGCAGTGAGGGTTTTTTTTTGCCTGCAATCAAAATTTCGCTTACTCATTAAGCGTCAATTTGATAAAACATGTTTTTTTCTCTCGCCTATTGTGTCATATCCTTTCTTTTCTTTTTTTTCCTTTCTTCTTTATGACTGGCGCCTAGCGGCTGCCCCGGCCTTGGATGCGCTCTGCAGAGCGTGCCCAAATGCCAAGTCACGTTTCGTTACCTTGTATTCATACATGTGTAATGACAATAAAGTTGAATCTCATCTCATCTCATCTCAGCTTCTGGAATCGTGGGCGAGTTTTCAAGGCATCGTCTCCAAATGGCCGCCTGGTAGTTTGCCCTTTTGGTGTGCTGATGGAGAGCATCCTTACAAGGAGGCAATTGTCCTGAAGACACATCACCATTTCTGGATCGGAATATTTCATATCTCAGGTCCTTCACGGTTGTACTCTTTGCACTGCATGAATACATGCTGCAGGCAAATCTTTCCAGGGTTGAAAATAGCTCATCTGCAACATTCCACTCTTCCCCAAGACGAGAGAATGCTTCACGAAATGTGTCGTTTGAACGAATCAAATTAACTGCCTTGATCTTTCCTTAGCCAGAGAAAGCGCTTACAGAATCACAGCCAGTCCAAGCATGAACACCCAACAAAGCAGTGCACGCATCCCTACCAATGATAGTTGCCAATCTGGAGATATCAGTGATTCTGATTTTGTTCTTCTTTCCTCGACTCAAGAGTAAGTGTCCACCTATCTGAGTGCTGAAGGCTAGAAGCATCACAAACACGTCCGTATCTTCCGAAATAACTATCACATGTCTATGTGTGCCTGTTGCATGCCTTGCGTGGAGAGCCAGTCTTGTATCCGCTTCCTCGTGTGAGCATGTCAGCTCAGGAACCTCTCTGACAGCGTCCTTCGTAATTTCAAAGCACTTTTCTGCAACACTAACGATTAATGTCACTTCACCAAGGCTTTTTCTCACCTTCTCCTCCTTCCAGCTTTCCGCTAGAAACCTTGTCAACCTGTTCTTGCTCTCCGTGTTCCCAAGAAGGCACTTCCAATTCTTGATCCGGTGTCCCGACTTCATATCGTGGAAGAGCAAGCTGTCTTTGGCCCCTCGGCTATCCCTTTCAGCGTTCTTTATTGATCGCTCAGCGTAAACATTGAATACTACGTCAACCCGTTGACTTTTGCAACTGTGGTTCAGAATGCTCTTCAAGATCTGTCCAGAAAGTTCCCCAAATGTACAATTTTCTCCATGAATTTTCTGGACTATTCCCATTGCGTCAATGATTGCTGCCCGTGGACCAGTTGGTAGGTCAACAAAAGCAGCCTGCTTTTCAATATGTGTGCTGAGGCTTGCCTTTGTGGTCTTCTTTAGAGTTCCATCAGCATTAACCAGATCCCACGGTGTTGGACCCAGGGGGTAGCACAAGACCTCTTTCATATCAAGTTTCTGATTTTGTGCTATGAGCAGCATGTGACCAAAGACACGATTGTCTGCCTTCAACACAATTTCCTTCTCTGTTCCTTTAATGACAGTTCCTTTCTTCAGACTGGAGAACGTTTTCAACTTCAGCTTCTTGATCGGATCATAAAACCCAGTACCTTTCTCAAGTTTCACTAGCCATTCAGCATAAGCCGCTTCTCCTTTCTCATGAGCCTTCAGCAAGTCCTTTGCCACGTCAGGGGGTGCTGCCAGGCCCATTGAAATGCTCAAAAGGTCCACTGGATCACAGCAAAATGGATTGGTCCAAGTGTTCTCGAGCAATTCAAGAATAGCTGACACATCACTCTTGTCTCGGTTTATACGGGATGCTTGAAGGTCTGAGTGGCCCAGGCATGGCTTCTGTACTGCAATAAGTTCTCGAAGTCGTCTTAAAGCCGCTGCTCTATGCTCTGCCGTTAAGTAGTACCTGGAAACTGCACCTGGCTTTAAACTGAACCCCTTTGTCCCGCCACTTGTCGGCATATCCCTGTTCACAGTCTCTTCAAGGGTTTGGTCTGTGGGGAGTCGACCAAATGGGTTGGATTCACCCAGCTGACCAGAGAACCCACCATTCAGAAAATGATTGTACAGTTCTTGTGAAGTACCCTGTAACGATGCTCGCGTTAGGCCAAGGAGAATTTCGACCAGGTCCAAATACATCACCCAGAATGAAGCCAGTTGTCCACTGTTGTATCGCAACTCATCCATGTACATGGTGAAAAGATCCAAAACTCTCTGGCACGTTTCATCGTTCAGAAAGGACGCAAGGGTAGCTTCACATGGATTCTCATGGACATCATTTACCAGTCTCAAGGTTTCATCAAGGTTTTGGCGATGTTGACTGTGGTTGGTCTCCAGCCATTCCAAGAACTGTGTCCATGCAAGTCTCATCAGAGCTTCGTACGCAAGCTTGTGAAGTCTCACTCCCCTGTTGTACTGCTTGCCATCTAACACTTTATCAACCAACCCCTCAGCTATGACTCCCGACTCTACTGCCAAGTCTCGTAGTCCAGCATCACGGAATACCTTGCCAATGATTGATAGCAGATTGCAGATTAAATGGAAATTACCCATCATTGGTATTATAGTTTCAAACTTAGACTGGCAATTCCATGCAACTTCTGTCAGCTTGGCATAAAGTGCCTGATCAGCAACAATAGCGATGTTTTTAAGTGACAAAGTTTCTTGTATGGAAAGAGCATTGCAGAGAATTTCTTGTGCCATTTCCACACAGAATGCACGGAACTTTCTCTGCTGCTCATCTTTTCTTCTTAGGTTTAGACATGGTGATGCCGTCTCATTGACTGTACTGAAGATGGTTACACCTGTAATATAAAATGATTTGATAAGTATAACTGGAGAGAAGGACAAGTGTTTGGGTGATATGCAAGTGTTTGGGGAAAATCCTCCACATTTGAATATGATAAATGGTTAAAACACTGTTTTGAGCATTAAAATGTAATTTTATTACAGCAATAAGTTACATAATTATATAATGAGCATCTGCAGTAAGTAATTCTGAACAAAATAAGACTGATTCCATGAAGATTGGCTTACCTATGAGAAAGTTATGACCAAACATCTGACCAGATGTCATAGAGCTAAAAATATAGACGACCTTTAAATATGGCTGCCGTTGGGGCACTAAGCTACCGAACCAAAACGTCCAAGCCCTGTTTTTGGACACTAGAAACCAGGCTAACCAAAAATCATGATTGGGTCTGTTCATTAATTTGATTGTCAAACGTCAAAATATTGCGGCTGGCTCATGGACTATTAGTGATTCAGCAATCGTGTGTGTGTCTGTGGTGCCTGTGATCAGTGATGAGGTTGCTTTGTCACAGTATGATACCCCAGAATTGTTCTCTATAGGATATCTAGAGAGATGCAGTTGAATGTGTGTGTACACTGGATACTTTTGGAAATGTTTAAATACACCTTCCTTGAAAAGAGAGATCACTGCTCCATTCTGCTAATGCCGAGGTACTGCATACAACCTTTACAAGGTATTACATTCTTCTGATAGTCTTGACATCCTCATAATATACACAGCCTTGAAGAATTTTAAGAACTATTTTTATACAGCTGCAGTCAAAATCATTCAACCCCCTTCTGCAAATTAGGCTTATTGGTAAAATGTACAAACTAGCAGCTTTTTGCAATAAACAAATCAAACAGGAACTATTGAGATAGCTCAACACAACTAATATTACAAGTGGGTTCTCCAAATTCTACACGAAATCCCACTTTTAATGACTACTGCAGTCTCAAAATTATTCAATCTCTTCATGACAAACACCTTTGGTAGAGCACTATTTTGCTGTTAGTTCAGGGATGGATCCCCTCAGCATTATGTGTGCGCCTTGCTGTGGAAATTGAAATTTCACTGCCTGCTGCCACTCAGTCTTGCTGCAGGTTTTTGAAGTCAATCGAGGGTTTTTGACCACCTGCTTCCTCAGGACTCTGGTGGCAGCCATTGATAACCTGCTCCTTCTGCCACGTCCAGGTAGGTTCAGGTTCAGGTTCAGGTTACTTTATTTGTACCTGTAGATAGATTTGTTTTGCAGTCAGGTAACATCCTTTTAGACACATATTTCCAAACCACAATTGCATTCAACATGAACACAAACACAGGCACACATGAAGCTGACCATAAACATGATAAAAGTACTCAAGGCTCCACCAATCATAACATAAGACAAAGAGATAAGAGAGAAGGGTCATATTAAAAAAGTTAAAAACTAAGTCAAAGAGATTAAAAACTCAATAAAAGTCTAAAACCCAATAAAAGATTTAAAAAACAAATAAAAAACCTACAAAAATAAATAAACATAAAATAAACTTCATAAATAGATTGCTAAATTATGTGCAATATATTGCTACATCTTGTTCAATTCTTTGACAGCAGCAGGAACAAAGCTGTTTTTGTAGTGTTGGGTTTTACATTTTGGGACAACAAACCTCCGTCTGGAGGGATGAAGCTGAAAGTGGCAGTGCAAAGGGTGGGGGTCATCATTTAAAATGGAGGTAGCAATCCTCTGTACCTGTCTGGTGTACAGGGATGTCAGGCTCAGCTGACGCAAACGACTGGACCATCTAACTACTTGGTTCAAGGATTTCCTCTGTTTCAGTTTTATCTGACCAAACCAAAAGGATAAAACTGTCATATCCGGCTCTAGGGAGCCGGGCAATCAGAGCCAGGGGCAAGCCAGTGAGTCGTGATATTTTATTCAGGGAAAAGGGGAAGGGATGAGGAGAGCACAGATACTCATGCAGACGTACACTCACAGGTTGCACAGCGCAGAGGTAAGCAGCTCGTACCGGACGTGGGGGTAACAAGACGTACATACTCACAGCGGGATACAAACACAGGAATGCTGCAAGAGGAGTATAAGCTGACACCAGACAAAGGGGCTTCAGCTTAGCAATGTGTTTATGTCGCAGCCCCGAGTCATCGAGGCTGCTCCTATTTATCCTCATTGGTAGCGCCCCAGCTGATGAAGACTAATTGGCCCCAGCCGTCCGTAATGGTGCCAGCTGGGGGCCAGCTGAGACGCTGCTCAATGGGAAGCAGGGATGAGGGAAAACATGGGCTGAGTGCCGAGACGGCATCTCAACCCGTGGTGACAGAGCCCCTCCCTCAAGGTCGGGCTCCTGAACGACCAGGAACATCCCAGCCCCCCAGCCCCCCCCCCCCCCCCCCCCCACCTAGGGTGGGAGGAAGGGAGGCGGACCGGAGGGGAAGAAGCCAAGGGAAGGACAACACCAATGGGGCAATGTAGGGTAGCGGGAAAGAAAAACCCAAATACAATACTGACAAAACAGAATAATTAACCCAGGTACAGATGGGGAGAAGAACTGGGTCAGCACGCCGGTTACATACTACCCAGAGAGTACCAACCATGCGTGACCCAGAGCAAGGAAAAAAGAACCACCAAAAAGGTACAGGGCAAAAAAATGCTGAGTACGGTTAAATAAAGGGGAACCTATACACAGCGCTAATTTAAGTACATACACACAGTCACCAAGAAAAGTGAGGGTGACTGGAACAAATGACAATTATAGAGCATGGTGTTACGGAAAACAAGGCACATGACTCTATAATGAACCAACAGGACAAAAAAGAAATACTGAGTGCAGGCAAAGAAAAACCCACACACACGAATATATAAATACCCAGTCACCTAAAGAAATGAAAGTGACTGGAATAAATGGATAACTGCAGAGCATGGTGTTACGGAAAACAAAACATAACTCTACAATACAAAAAACGAGGCTAAAAACATGGCACAAAAAGTAAAATGCTGAGCATGAGCGATGGAAAACACAGCACTATAAAAACGAATCCACCAACAGGACAAAACATTACACCCGAGTGACCTTAATAACAAAAGAAAAGGTGACACCCGAGGTGAATGGCAGGCAGAGTCCAAAAATGGCCGAGATGGCTCCGGAGATCTCCCCGCCCATTGTCCAGCTGGCGAATCAGGGAAAGAGAAGTGTTCGGACGGCGAACTCTGGACCCAGATCCCAGGAATCCAGTCCACCGGCAGCCGAACCAGGCTGCCCAGAGGGAAACACAGACCAGTGGGGGGAACCAGATCACCGAACCGAAAGTTCTGTGGGTCGGGTCGTCGACCCGCATCACTCAACCACCAGGACCGTTGAGACGGGCGAAGGATCAGAGCGGATCCCGGTGGAAGAGGCTCAGGGGAGAGCCGATGACGAGGGCGGCGGGCGTCAGGCCGCAGGAAAACGGCCACCTCCTCACCGGACCTGGACAATACTGGGGCAGCACCCACGTCAGACCCCGATCGGGCCTCAGGCGAACCCACATTGGACCCCGACTGGGTCTCGGGCGAACCCACGTTGAATACTGCACCAGAACCGACCTCCAACGTTGAACCCGGACCCTCCAGCACCACGAGGAACAGCAACTCCTTGCCGGTGACCCTGGAAGAAGGCTCAGAAGAGAAAACAGAACCGGGATCAGGATCACCGGCAGCGCCAGAACCCGGCGAGACGAGCTCAGACGCAGCGGACGGCTGCACCCGGCTCGTCTCCCCTGGAGATAGGCTGAAGTGCTCGGGGATAAAAAGAGAGAAAAGAAAGGAGAGCACTCGCCTGATCTCGGGTTCTGACGCCGTCCAGGACTGCGAAGATCCAGGATCCGTCGTCAGGAGGTCGTTGTCAGGCTCCCATCTAGCCGCATCGGACCCCGCAGCCAACACGATGGTCAGCGCAGCTTGAGATCCCTACAGCTCAGGTAACCCCGCCGACGATCCACTCGGCGTGAAGCCAGAAGAATCTTGTCCCGCCGGACCGAACCGCTCCTCCGTGGAGACCCGGGGACGCTCAGTCGTCGGCGTAGACTCCACGCAGCAGTCAGTCCCCCTCCTCCGTCCGCAATGTAGCTGCGGAACCACAGGCCCTCTCCATATCCCACCACGTTGACCCGGAGCCGGGGACCGCTCGGCGGAGAGAGACACAGAGGATGCGGGATTAGGAATACAAGTTACAGCAGGTGGGGAGAGTTCAGGGAGCTGCGAACCCTGAACTTCTCCTCCAGGGATGTGACAGAGCAAATCATTAAGCAGGTGTGAAAAAACAATGACTTGCCTGCCCCCTGGAGGTTGAGTATCGCCTGCTGTAGTGGAATCTGCTTCTTCCTCTCCCCGCCCGGCGATAACGGAGGACCCCCCGGGAATTCGTCTGAGGGTCGCTCGCGTTGTCTCCAGCAGAGAGCTCACCAGGCCGGGATTCCAGGCACACACAGCGGTCAAGAAGCGCGTCGAGGAGGAGGGGGAAACAGCCGGGGTGAGCCAGCCCGAATGTCCAGGAATGACAGCGGGGGAACGAGGCTCAGGGGACGAGGCTGTAGAATCTCCACACTGACGAGGCAAAGGGATGACAGCTGCGTGGGAGGAACGGTCCTGACGATGACCCAGAACTGGATCCGGACGAGGTTCGTGCAGAGGTGACTCGGCGATGTGATGACGACTACTCCCAGGGGACGAAGCGAGGGGGAAACCCAGGATTCGCCGCTCCAGATCGGAGATCGAGACGAGGAAGGCGTCGAGCACGGGAAAGCTTCGTAGCCCTGAAGTCCTCACCATCAATCTCACTGCCGCCGCCACATGCCTGAAGGTGGTGACAGGAAACACAGTAGAGCTCGCGACAGCCACTCGACCCCGGACATAACTGCTGTCAGCTGCGGCTCCTTGAAGGGAATCCCGAGTGACGTGGCGCAGGTCGGGGGAAGTCCTCTGGTTGGCGCGAACTCCCGGACTGGAATGGCGGCAGGAACGGGACTCCGAAGCGGGGAAAGACGTCGCCCACTTCGACTCCCTGCCGGGATTTCCATCCACCCCGTGGAGCTTCTCTCGCTGTGTACCTGCAGCGTCTATCCTGGCACTGTCCTCCAGATGGTACAGAGAGTGAGGGTGACAGTCCAGGAGTTCCTCAGCACGGCCCGGATGCCAGCGTCTCGCGTTGGAGGCGTCGTGCAGGGTGAAGAGCGTCCCGTCGACAGCCTCCGAGATGGACCTCAGCTCGTCGCCCTGGCGCCGGAAGTGACTCCTGGGAAACGGCATGCTAGCAGCGCTGACACCCGGACAGAAAGGTACATTTCCACAGCGACTCACGGCCGCCGGCAACTCTTCCGGCTGCGACATACTGTCATATCCGGCTCTAGGGAGCCGGGCAATCAGAGCCAGGGGCAAGCCAGTGAGTCGTGATATTTTATTCAGGGAAAAGGGGAAGGGATGAGGAGAGCACAGATACTCATGCAGACGTACACTCACAGGTTGCACAGCGCAGAGGTAAGCAGCTCGTACCGGACGTGGGGGTAACAAGACGTACATACTCACAGCGGGATACAAACACAGGAATGCTGCAAGAGGAGTATAAGCTGACACCAGACGAAGGGGCTTCAGCTTAGCAATGTGTTTATGTCGCAGCCCCGAGTCATCGAGGCTGCTCCTATTTATCCTCATTGGCAGCGCCCCAGCTGATGAAGACTAATTGGCCCCAGCCGTCCGTAATGGTGCCAGCTGGGGGCCAGCTGAGACGCTGCTCAATGGGAAGCAGGGATGAGGGAAAACATGGGCTGAGTGCCGAGACGGCATCTCAACCCGTGGTGACAAAAACAGATTGAATAAAAGTTCAATAAAACATTGTCATTATGGTTTGGTCAATTTGGAAGTGTGCGGGTTTCCTTAAACAATGCAAATGTTGCTGACCCTTTTTGCACACCCATTCACAGTTCTCTTCAAAGTTTAAATTATTATCAATAATCGTACCAAGATATTTGTAGGATTGCACACATTCAATGGTCTGGCCTTTTAGCACAGTGACTTTGTGCCTGGGAGTTTTCCTCCTAAAGTCAATAATCATATCTTTAGTTTTTGTCATATTCAGCTGCAGGTAGGAATCCTCACACCAGTGAACAAAATCATCACCTACTGGGCCGTGGCCACTCTCACCATCCTGGAGGAGACTGACAACAACTGAATCATCAGCATACTTTATAATGTGTCTGTTGTCATGTCTGCTCTGACATGTTTGTGTACAGGAGAAGAGTAGTGGTGACAACACCCCCCCCCCCTGAGGAGAGCCAGTAGAAGAGCACTTTTGGTCAGACAATGTACCATTGACCCTTACTCTCTGTGTCCTGTTGGTTAAAAAATCCAGAATCCAACCCATCAGATTATTACTCAAATCAAATTGTTGCATGAGCTTTTCAACTAAAATATGAGGTTGGATTGTGTTAAGAGCAGAAGAAAAGTCCACAAATAAAAACCTGGTGTGTGTCCCATTAAAATCCAGATGTTTTAAAAGCATGTTAAGCAGAGTGACAGTGGCATCTTCCACTCCTCTGTGAGGCCTGTCGGCAAACTGCAAAGGATCCAGTGCATGCTCAGTCTGCTTTAGGACCTCAAATCTGACCAGTTTTTCAAAAATTTTCATTAAAATTGAAATCAAGGCAACTGGTCTAAAATCATTTACCGTTTTAGGACAGCTGGATTTTGGAACAGGGACAACCACAGCATCTTTCCAGATCTTAGGCACATGTTGTGTCTGTAAGGACTTATCAACAATGTAGTGAAACACAGGACTCATTACCAAGCGCTCACATATATTATCAGGGTTCTGATTTTTGTTCACTTTTACAGCACAAAATGCCCTTTTAACATCTTGCACCTCAATATTAAAGTGCTGATTGTCTTTGAGTTTCTGTTTCAAATCTTGGGTTTCTGTGCTAAAATCAAAAGAGTCAAAACAACCATAAAAACAATTAAGAGCATTAGCCAGCTCTGTGTCTGAATTAAAACCATCTAAAAACACACGATTCCTGTGCTCTGACGGCCTGCAATAGTTTTCATACTGGCCCAGGCTGAACCAAGTTTCTTTGCTGCAATCTTGCTTTCCAATTCTGATTTATAATTCTGTTTTGCTCTTAGGTAGTGTAGCAACGGTTCCTTAAACTTTATATTTCCAAAATATACATCAAACTGTGTCTCCATGACTGGCGCCTAGCGGCTGCCCCGGCCTTGGATGCGCTCTGCAGAGCGTGCCCAAATGCCAAGTCACATTTCGTTACCTTGTATTCATACATGTGTAATGACAATAAAGTTGAATCTCATCTCATCTCATCTAGGGACATTCAATGGCTTTGCAAGCCTTTTTTTATTATCCTTTTCCTTGTTTGTGCAAGGCAATGATCTCTTCTCTAAACTTTTTGGAGAATTCTCTTAACATAGCCATATTTCTAACATGGAATCAAATGTCACCGTCAATAGTCCAGGTATTTAAGGTGTTCTGTCTCAAACACATCTGATTCATCTAATGACGCCCTTCACTGGTTGCATAAGGTATCCTTGAGACCACACCTGATTTGCAAATGTGTGCTCTTATGAGACAAGGCTTTTCCTACTCATGTAGCACGAGAAAAATTAATTGCATGATTAAAAACATCCATTACATCTCTAAAACTTACTGCAAGTAATGCAGGTTAATTAAACAATATTACACGAGAGGGAGTTATAGTATCAATGAATATTTTAACTGTGAGTGTGATATGTGGAGGGTATTAGAGTATCACAATAGTAGTTACTAGATTCATGATACTGTAATGACCTCGAGTGTAATATTGCTTTTTACAACAGTTCCACAAGCACAATTTATTAAATGAAAGCAATACTGGACAAAATATTATGATTTGTTTGTTTAACAAGTTATTTTGCACAGCTTAGAAAAAAAAAATAGTCCCTTCTAAATGTAGCCAGTAACTGTTTGCTAAACATCTCATTCAGCATGAAGACATCTATTGTCATTTCACACACATGTAAACACATTAAATATTGTCAAGTGCAAAAATGATGTGTTTATAAAATATACCTGTTGAGTTGACACTGCAGAAGACCAGAAATCAAAACGTATCTGTTACGGGTGTTCCTTTTTATGGCCCTGGTGTGTAGGTGTGTATTCTGCTTTTCCCTCTCTCCAGGCATGTGAGTCCAGCAGGTGTGTGGCATTGGTAATTACACAGGTGTCCCATCCTGCCAATCAGACTGGGATCCTTAAATGCTGGAGGAGAGCTGAGGAGTGGGCTGCTCCTGTACCCCATTTGTGTCATGAGTCTGAGCCCAGTGCTCAGACTCCCTATCTATTTTTGAGTATCTTATGTCTGTTATTACTTTTATGTTAGTTTTCTGTTATTTTGGTTGTGTGACACGAGCCTCCTCCCTCATCTCCCAGAGACACCCACCATTCACTCACAATCTGTTTTCCAGTTTCCAGCTGTGAGTGATTGTGTATTAGGACTCTTGCTACTCTCCTACACACTGCTCCCAGTCTACTCTCCTATCAGCTGGGAGCAGTTACGCAATCAATCCACCTGCCAGTTCAGCTCTCACACCTGCTGCTCATTATGTTCCATGTATTTAAACACTGCCTGTCCACTCTGTATTTACGGCAGTAATATATGGATGTAAATTAGATTATCTACCCGGTTCCTCCTACCAGCATTCGTGGGGCGATGTTGGCTTTGTATTTTTGGTCATCATGCACTGTTTGGATTCTTGTTTGTCTTTTTGTTGAATAAATGTCACACTACAGTCCAGCACATGGACCTGTGTTTCTGCCCCAGAGGGGGCCCATTCATGAAAATTTGTGTCTGGTTTGCCTGTGGTGTGACTGTTTCTGTGCTGATCAGCTCTTCCATTTGAAGATGCTCGCTCTTTGTTTGGGACCTTTATTTTTCTTTGTTGCAATCTTTGTGTTAATTAAATCAATAAACATTTTTACTGAAACACTGAAGTTTCAGTAGTAGAAGAAGGCTTCCCCTATTTCTATGTTGCTTCCCTAACCCCCTAGACTTATGGTGCTTTCACGCGGCCACTGTTTGGTCCAGACTTAAGGACCAAAGTGTGTATTCCGTGGGTAGTTTGGTTTGTTTGGCGCCATCTGAATGTGCCTGGAACTCTGCTGCAGCACCAAACAAGCGAACTCTGGTCCCCCTGAAAAAGGGGGGGGGGGGGTCTGAGTTTGCTTGCAAATGAAGTCTGGTGTGCTTCGCTTGCTGTGTGAATGTAAACGGAGTATCCAGCGGACCAAAGGGCGGACATGCCCCTCAGCATTTGTGTAACCACAGCAACGCACAGTGAGAAGAGAAAGTGGTGTTTACTGTAAAGGTGCCTTCACATCAAACGTGAACGGGCAATTTTTTTTGCGCAGCATGATTACATTATAACTCAATGTAAATACATGAAAAGAGATTAATTCACCGTCTGGGTGTGATGCAGACAGGCGAAGTTCCCACTCACCTGAAAAAGTTGTCCCTGTTGAAAACTTGATGTGTGTTTCCCGGCAGCACGTCCATGGCAGGAATCCATGGGTAAATAAAATAAAATCCAACATCCCGATTCAGCTGAGGAGCTCCTGGTTCTTCAGCCTCCATTTTGGGTAGAAAATACAATTAAGTCAACCGTGTGGATCAAAGAAATACTTTTACCGGAGAAAATTGAGGAGAAAAGCTTAAAAAAATGTCTCTTGGACTTGGAGTAGTGACGAGTAAGGAGTGAGATGCAGGCTCTGATCGATATTTGGTCTGACAACCAGATTTCTCAGTTGCTTGTGGCTACACAATAGAATACCGATGTTCTTAAAACGTTTAGCAACATGATGGTGGCACGGTGGTGGTGGTGGGGGGGTTATACAGACAGCAGAGCTTTTCATTGTTATTAGTTTGTGGCGCCTAAACACCTTACTGAAGGGAGTGGTGTTAGGCTGAGAATTGCTCGCTTGCAGAGAATTGCATCCCATCGTCGAATAAATATAATTTAAAGATAATTTACAAGAGGTAATAACAATTTTTACTTCTAAAAATGTATAATGGGTACTTCTAAAAATGTACAAATGTTACAAGCCTTGCTGTAGTGTTATATTTTATAGTTTTGGTGCATGGGATGCAATTCTTGGCCAGCGAGCAATTCTCGGCATAACACCGGTCCTGGCCAATCAATGAACCGGATTTCTCTTCTTCGCCGAGATTTTTTTCTTTCCTGGTCAATGGTGGCTTTGGCTACAGCACCACAAATGAGAAGCTGTTGTAACTGCATGACGTTGTCCAAGCAGTTGGGTCTGCTTGAGTGAAGCACTGTGTGAATGCAAACCGAAACAAACGAAGGTGTGAAAATTTTCACCATCCCCGCCGAGTCGAAATGAGACTCCAGGACTATCCTGGTGTGAATACAGCCTTAAGCCTGCTTCATGCTACATTTCCCTCTGGTTTGCTGTGGTCTGCATACGCTTTGGACGAGCCCAGCATGCACGTGGCACTGCTCATGCTCATCTTTTTCATCTACCCAGGCCAAGCGGTTGATGCATGCACACAACCATCATTTGTAGTTCCACTCCTGCCCGATAGGTTGCGCCAAGGCGCTGACACACCAGGATTTTCACCAATGAAGAAATGGTGGACTTCTTGACAAAAGTTTCTCTTCAAATAGAGCCCATTTCTGCTGTTTGACTTCCTGGTTTTCATTCCTTTTCCACGAAGATGCTGCTGCCGCTGTGAAAGAAAGTATGTATGTAGGATTCATGTATGTTTTTATTCTTGTTTTCTGCCTCCTTGTTGTCTTCTTTGAGTACCGATGTATGCCGTGTCGATATCGCCACCTCGTGAATGGGACGTTCAGTCTTACGCATGCACTTTCCAACGCGTTCAGGTTGTGGGCAGGCGGCATGGTCACAAAATTTGGGCTGCACGCGGTCGTCCGAGCACCGCGGTCGAGCACTGCGGAGGCTAGAGGAGTGGAGACAATGACGTAAATTTTGTCACATGAGGTTTCCGGTTACGCGTTCGTGGACAGCAGAGGTGTAGCATGAAGCAGGCTTTAGGGATGTAACAGTATCCAATGTTAGTCGTCAGAACCCTGGTAGCTAGCCGGTGGCTAGTAGGTAGCATGCTAGCGATTTAGCACACTTCACTCACTTTTCTTCGCATTTTCAGATGAAACAAAGAGTCCATTAACACAAACCTTTTGTGGTTTGTTAATTGAGACAATAAATACAACTCTACCACTGCCTATTTTTTAAACAGATGTTAAATGGCTTCACAATATTTATATAAGGGTAGACTATGGAAATGTGGGAATGACGAGACAGGTTTCTCTCAAGTCAACTTTTTTCACATTCACCAGCATCTCAAAGAAGAAAGAGGACAACACAGGAAACTCTCGTCCTTAAATACCAGGACTCTTACAGTTCACAAGTCACATGTATCACAGACCACGTTGCATTATAATTGACAGTAACAATGCATCCCCTCTCTCTGATATCCCCCAACTGTCTACAATGCATCTCCTCTTTAATCTTTAATTACACCCCCACAGTCTCAAGCCTTGCATACCAAAGCTAACAACCTTGCAGCTTCCTGTAATCTCCAAGGAAGCTCTGCCTTTGTTCTGATCTAAAATGTGAGTCACAAAGCAGGTCACATATGTGTGTCCACCACACAAGCCCCCCCCCAACATTTTAGAACAAACAAGAGAATAACAACATGCATGCCGTGATAGTATCAATACACATCAGTCCACATGCTGTCTAGGCTTCAGTCTCCTGCCGTATCTGCTGTAGCTGGGATTCAACGTCTCTGCAGCGTTGTCATGCTGGGGGTTTGCCGTCTGGGGGTGGAAACCTTTTGTCAGTCCCTGTGGGTGTTCTGGGGAAACATTACTCTGTGAAGCCCCCCGCGGGGGTCTACCCTGCCGCGGGGCCCTTGCCAACAGCACTTGCTCATCTGCCACCACAAAAGCGGGTTTGAGTCTGTTTATGCCAACTTTCTCTTTCCTACCCCCCAAATCTAGCAAAAACTGCTTGTCCCCTGTTTCTAACACTCTGAACGGTCCGTCATAAGGCAGTCGCAGCGGGGTTCAATGCGCATTGTGTCTGACAAAAACAAACTCTGCGTTCTTCAAAGTCTTAGACATAAAAACGCGCGGAAAACTGTGGTGCGCGGGGCCGGGCAGCGTGCTTGATTCTATGTCACTCCGCAACAGCTGAGACAGGGAGGCGTCTGGCGCAGGGTTATCTGGGAGAAACTCCCCAGGCAGCCGGAGTGGCTGCGCAAACACGAGCTCCGCTGGGGAGGCTTCTAAGTCCTCTTTAGGCACAGAACGCAACCCCAATAACACCCACGGTAACTTGTCTACCCAATTTGCATCCGTCAGTGACGCTCTGAGAGCTGCTTTCAATGACCTATGAAAACGTTTGCATAACCCGTTAGCCTGCGGATTGTACGCGGTTGTGCGGTGAATTGTGACACCCAGGCTGCGGGCCATTGTCGACCAATGCTCGGACACAAATTGAGGTCCTCTGTCGGACATAATGTCCGACGGAACGCTGAAGTGCGCCACCCAAGCTGTTTAAAACGCGCGCGCCACCTCCTCGGCCATGGTTGATGCCAGCGGGACAACTTCAGGCCAGCGTGTGGTGCGGTTCACCATTGTCAGAAGGTATGTGCACCCTTGTGACGGCGGGAGGGGGCCCACAGGGTCCACATGAACGTGATCGAACCTCTTGGCCGGAATGTGAAACGGCTCCAAAGGAGCCCTCGTGTGCCTGTGTACTTTGGCTCGTTGACACGCCGTGCAGGCTACTGCCCACTCTTTAACTTGTTTGCGAAGACTCGGCCACACAAATTTCTCTCCTACCATTTTGACTGACGCGCGCACTCCAGGGTGCACCAAAGAATGAATAGAGTCAAAAAAGCGGCGGCGCCACACGGCCGGTACTACTGGATGCGGCCGCCCAATGGAGACATCGCAGATTAGGGGGGCATACCGTCTTGCAGCACCCTGCTCTCCAGCCTTAACCCTGTTGGTCCAGACTGAAGCGCGCGCACATCCGCGTCACTAACCTGCTCTGCGGCCATGGCTGCATAATCTATTCCTACACTGACTGGGGCCGCCACGGCGCGCGAGAGGCAATCTGCCACTACATTCAGTTTGCCCGCCACATGCTGAATATCAGTGGTAAACTCTGATATCGTGGCCAGCTGTCTCTGCTGCCGGCCTGACCACGGTTCGGAAACCTTGGCCATCGCGAATGTTAGCGGTTTGTGGTCAACGAACACGGTGAAAGAGCGTCCTTCTAGCCAGAACTGAAAGTGGCAGATGGCCAAATGGAGAGCCAGCAGCTCCCTGTCGAACGCGCTGTATTTACGTTCGCTGTCGCGCAAGGTCCTGCTGAAAAAGGCGAGGAGCTGCCAAACCCCGGCTACATGTTGCTCTACGACCGCCCCTATGGCCACATCTGACGCGTCAGTGGTGAGCGCTATGCGGGGCGTTGGGTCTGGGTGTGCCAACAATGCAGCCTTTGCCAAGGCTGCTTTCACCTCCGAGAATGCTTGGTCCCGCTCCGGGGACCACTCGATCTTATCCGCGGGTTTCTTTTTTTTGAGCGTGGCATACAGTGGCTGCATGAGTTGCGCCGCGCGGGGGAGAAAACGGTTATAAAAATTCACCATTCCCAAAAACTCCTGCAACGCCCTGACCGTCTGCGGCCGGGGAAAATCTGCCACCGCGCCCACTTTGTCAGGAAGCGGAACTGCTCCTTCGGGGGAGACGTGGTGTCCTAAAAAACTGATCTGTGCCACCCCGAACTGACACTTTGCTGGGTTGATTATTAACCCGTGATCTCCCAACCTTCGGAAAACTGTGGCCAGGTGTTTGTCGTGTTCGTCTTCGGACGCGCTGGCTACCAAAATACCGTCCAAGTAGACGAACACGAAAGGGAGATCGCGAAGCACCGCGTCCATCATGCGTTGGAACGTCTGAGCAGCCCCTTTAAGTCCGAATGGCATGCATAAAAACTTGAATAGGCCAAAAGGAGTTATTACCGCTGTTTTGGGTATGTCCTCAGCGCGCACTGGGACTTGGTGGTAACCGCGGACCAAGTCTATTTCAGAAAAAACGCGCGCCCCCTGCCAAATGAACAGAAAAATCTTGGATATGCGGGATTGGGTAGCGGTCGTGCGCTGTAGCGTTGTTTAACCTGCGGAAATCCCTGCAAGGTCGCCATGATCCGTCAGCTTTCGGGACCATGTGTAGCGGGGAAGCCCACGGACTGTTTGAACGCCTGATAATGCCCAACCTCTCCAGGTTGGCGAACTCCTCGCGCGCTATGGCCAGTTTAACTGCGTCCAAGCGCCAAGCTTTTGCAAAAACGGGCGGTCTGGTAGTGGTAATAAAATGCTCCACCCCGTGTTTAGCGACTGTTGCCGAAAATGTGGGGACCGTGAGTGCTGGAAACTGAGTGAGCAGTGTGTGGAAGTTACCGCTTGCAGCTGTGACGTTGGCTTGTGCTGTTGGCGGGGCCACTCGCGCTGTACAGGGGATAGAATCAAAAGAAAGTGCATTAACGAGGTGCCTGTTAGCGAGATCAACCAACAAACCATGTGAGCACAAAAAATCAGCCCCCAACATATTGAAATTCACTGCTGCTACAACAAAAGTCCACTCAAATGTACGGCCATGTAGAGACAGAAGCAGAGTCTTCTCACCAAAGGTCTTAATCTCCGAGTCGTTCGCTGCTGTCACTCCGGGGCCTCTGGAACCTGCTAGTCTGTCCGCATAGGAAGGTGTGATGAAACTCAACTGGGAGCCTGTGTCCACGAGGAACTGCCTCCCCGAGCGTGCGTCCACCAAGTGGAGCAGCTTGTTCTCCTCCCCGAGGGCCGCGGCTGCTACCGACCCCCGGTCTTGGCGTTTCCCGAACGCCTGAACTGGCACGGTGGTACACATTTGCGTGCCCTCTCTGCGAAGCGGCGATGGTAGAAAAAAAGGACGTCTGATCCGCGTTCCCTGGCCCCTGCCGCCGCCATCGTTGGTGAGCCTGGTACCGCTGCCTCTGGCCCCCTGTCATCTCCGGTCGTCGTGCTGAGTTCTGCTGCAGCGGCCGTGGCCGCGCACCGCTTGGTGGCATTGACAATTCGCTGCGCCTCTCGGCCCAGTGCGCGGTAGTCCCATTGGGCCAACAGTGGCGAACTGGCCAGGGTCGCTCTCGCTGCTGACGGTAGAGTCCTGAGGAAGAGGTGGGTGAAAATGAAGTGATCGTCGTCAGAGTCTTTCAACCTCAACAACTTCTCCATCAGGTTCGCGGGCATGTCATTTTCAAACTCCGTCAGCGCCAGGAGCCTCTCTGCTCGCTCCTCCACCGAGGGGGTGAAGTGCTGGATGAGTGCAGCCTTCAATGTGCCGTATTTGTCGCTGTCCGGTGGCCGGTCAATCAGGCTCTCCACATGCTGGGCCGTGTTGTTATCCAGTTTTGCGACTACATGGTAGAATTTTGTGGCATCTACCGATATCCCCCGGAGGTTGAACTGCGCCTCAATCGCATTGAACCAGGAGCGCGGATTGTTCTGCCAGAAGTCCGGTAGCTGGACTGTAGCGGTATTCGCTTTGCTGGGGGCTCCTGACGAGGCTGGCCCGGGGGAATTCTCCTCTTGCATGGTAAGTCTTGGGTCACCAGTGTGGGAATGTGGGAATGACGAGACAGGTTTCACTCAAGTCAACTTTATTCATATTCACCAGCATCTCAAAGAAGAAAGAGGACAACACAGGAAACTCTCGTCCTTAAATACCAGGACTCTTACAGTTCACAAGTCACATGTATCACAGACCACGTTGCATTATAATTGACAGTAACAATGCATCCCCTCTCTCTGATATCCCCCAACTGTCTACAATCATCTCCTCTTTAATCCTTTAATTACACCCCCACAGTCTCAAGCCTTGCATACCAAAGCTAACAACCTTGCAGCTTCCTGTAATCTCCAAGGAAGCTCTGCCTTTGTTCTGATCTAAAATGTGAGTCACAAAGTCACATATGTGTCCACATATGTCACATATGTCACATATGTCACATGTCATATTGTCACATATGTCACATATGTGTGTCCACCACAAGACTAAGCTTTTTTAAAAAGGGTGGGACTTCCCAGTCAGGTAAGAAATCTTTTCAAACAGCGCCTCATTGTGGAAATTAAGGTATCCATCCATCCATGCATCCATACATCCATTTTCTACCGCTAAATCCTTTTGTGTCACGGGGTAAGGGGGCTGGAGCCTATCCCAGCATCTTTGGGTGAGAGGCAGGTTACATCCTGGACAGATTGCCAGTCCATCGCAGTGCCGGAAATCAAGGTATGCAGCGCGGTATAGGAGTGGTTAGCACTACGGCAGCACAGCAAGTCACCCTTGGCCGGGGGATCCTGGGTT
The DNA here is from genome assembly GCA_020510985.1 of Pholidichthys leucotaenia. Lineage (NCBI taxonomy): Eukaryota > Metazoa > Chordata > Actinopteri > Cichliformes > Pholidichthyidae > Pholidichthys > Pholidichthys leucotaenia. The sequence continues at coordinate 249,562,486 of CM035839.1, read as the reverse complement.
CGATCCCAGCCCCCGACCAACAGTGATCTGTGTGGAGTTTGCATATTCTCCCCGTGTCTGCATGGGTTTACTCCAGGATTTCTCTGGTTTCCTCCCACATGCCAAAAACATGCAAGTTAGGTTAATTGGCATCAAAACTGGGGATTCTAAATTGTCCTTAGGTGTGATTGTGAGAGTGAATGGTTGTCTGTCTCTCTGTGTTGGCCCTGCGATGGACTGGCAATCTGTCCAGGGTGTACCCTGCCTCTTGCCCAAAGATACTGGGATAGGTTCCAGCCCTCCTGCGACCCGAAAAGGATTAAGCGGAACAAGATGAATGAATGAACACATTATTGCAATTGTCACTGAAAGTTAGCTGATGGTAAATTGATGTTAGTAATTAATGGTTGCATGAACACCTTTCAAGCAGAGTGATACATAGCTGGTAAAACTGGAGTGCAGTTACTGTGGATTTTAGTAACTCCTAGAATCCCTATTGTCCAATCAAATCGCTCAGTCAGAACTAACTGTTGTATAATTTATAATAATATCCCTCTATGTCATGAGTTTTTATTTTTTGGGGAAAAAATATTTCACCCCATTCTTTGGGAGCTTGTTTGTCCCTGATGAATTTCTAATGAGGAAAACATGCACAGATATTTATGACAAAAAAGATAAGATAAGATAAGATAAGCCTTTATTAGACCCACAATGGGGAAGCTCCAGGATTGCAACAGCACAGGGATAGCAACACTCAGAGCAACAATCAGAAGGCAAGACAAAAAAAAAAAAAAAACAAGAGCAGCAAGTATACATATGTACATATATATATTGTGACTTCTGCAAGGTTCACACAAAGAAAATGGAGCAGATGGCTGTGATCAACCAGATTTATTTTGTACACCCCAACCCCAACTTGCTTCTCAGCACAGACAGGAGCGGAGGTCATTCCCCCAGACCCCTGTTTGAATCATGGTTACACACACATGATACATCTTGCCCTAATCCTGCTAAATACTGCTGGGTCATCATAATGAAGTTATAATGACACAGCAGTATAACTCAGAAATAACACATTTAACACACACAGTAACGTTTCAAACTGGCAAAGCATGCTGGGAAATCCCTGGCTCCCTTAAAATGGCCCCGACGTTACACTGCCCCCCCCCCCTGGACTGGTTTCTGTCCCCAGAAAATTCAAAGTCCACTTTCAGAAATCCAACGCGAGTCAGCCCGGTGCCAGGGCGGCATGCACGGGCCATCTGAGTCTCGGTCAGAGTATCTGGTTGGGGTAGGGTTCCGGTTTGGCCATCAGCGGGCGGATGGACACATCTGACAGCCTCTGTAGGACCACGCACAGTCCCTTCCCTGGCAGCGGGAGTCCCAAGCCCGCTCCAGCCGACTCCCACCGCTGCCAGGTCTCCCAGGCGGCCGCTGGCCCGCGTCCATGCGTCCAGCCCTTGCTGCGCCTGGAAAATGGCCGCATCTTCGTCCTGCTCGCTCCGCTGCGTCGCTCCTGCGCCGAGGGCCTCCGTGACGTCACCGAAAGGAAAAGCATCGGGTAGCGGTAGGACACGCACAGTTCCTCCTCTGGCAGCGGGAGTCCCATGACTCCCACCGCTGCCAGGACCTCCCAGTCGGCCGCTGGCCCGCGTCCAGGCGCCCAGCCCCTGCCGATCCCGAGAAAAGACCGGATCTGTCCTGCTCGCTCCACTGCTGCTGCGCTCCAAAGGCCTCTGTGACGTCACCTGCCGGGGGAAGCATCTGCAGGAGGCGGCTTTTTCCCCGTCCATGCCACCTCGCTCTAATTTAACGTTGGCGAGGGGCCAGTTTGTCATGCGCTGTGTGCGGGGCAGTACCATGCCATGTACCCTGGCTCTGTGCAGCGGAAGCCGTCCTTCCTCGCGTCGCCACGGCTGTTTCCTTCGTGCACGCACTGCTGTGATCTGCCGTAGCTCCTCCTCCACTCGTTCTCAGCGTGGCAGCCAACTCGACCTGGGCCAGGCGGTCATCCGACAGGTTCTCGCCGTTGTAGCGGGGAATCTTGGCCCGCTGCTGGATGGATGGGACTGTCATCTCCCGGTCGATTGCCGCTCCTAATTGCTCTGGAATCGCCAGCCCGTCCTGCCCTGAAAAGGGCGGGAAACGGGGCTGGTTTGCTCTGCTCCGTCCATCGCAGCGAAGCTCTCCAGGGGCCGGCGTCTCAGCTCTATACTCCGTTCCCGGCTGAGCGATGAATCGCTCCAGCCGCTGTACCTCCGCCTGGATCCTCATCTTGCTCCATGTCCCACTTCTGACACCAGTGTGACGTCTGCAAGGTTCACACAAAGAAAATGGAGCAGATGGCTGTGATCAACCAGATTTATTTTGTACACCCCAACCCCAACTTGCTTCTCAGCACAGACAGGAGCGGAGGTCATTCCCCCAGACCCCTGTTTGAATCATGGTTACACACATATGATACATCTTGCCCTAATCCTGCTAAATACTGCTGGGTCATCATAATGAAGTCATAATGACACAGCAGTATAACTCAGAAATAACACATTTAACGCACACAGTAACGTTTCAAACTGGCAAAGCATGCTGGGAAATCCCTGGCTCCCTTAAAATGGCCCTGACGTTACAATATGTATGTATATAAAGAGAGAGAGAGAGAGAGAGAGAGAGAGAGAGAGAGAGAGAGAGAGAGAGAGAGAGAGAGAGAGAGAGAGACACACACACAGTACGGAGCATTGTAGCTAGATGGAATAAATATGTAGATATATAAACACACACAGTACGGAGCATTGTAGCTACAAGCAATGCGAAGACAACAATATGGGTTTCTCTCAGCTTGTCTCTCTCACAGCTGCAGATGAGGAGGTCCCTCTTCGCTGTCTTTCCCTTGACACCAAGGTGTGAGAGATCTTTGTTTGTGAGAGGAGTGACACTGTTTGGAGTTAAATTCTTAAAAGTTCATAAATGGAGGAAACAAGGTTCAGTCCGGCTCAAGTCTGCTACACTACTGTGTGTTATCAAGTTCCAGTCAGTGAGGCGGTCTTCCAGGAAATTTTAGAGCACTTCATGCGTCTCTCTGCTGACAACCTTTATGGGGATGCTAGTTTCATTTTCCAGCATGACTTGTCACCTGGCCACTCTGCCAAAAGTACCAAAACCTGGTTTAATGACCACTGTATCACTGTGCTGGACTGGCCAGCAAACATTCCTGACCTAAACCCCATAGAGAATCGATGGAGTATTGTCAAGAGGAAAATGAGAGACACCAGACCCAACAATACAGATGAGCTGAAGGCTGCTATCAAGGTAACCTGGGCCTTAATAACACCTCAGCAGTAACACAGGCTGATCACCTCCACGCCACGCCACACTGATGCAGTAATTCATGCAAAAGGAGCCCTGACCAAGTATTGAGTGTGTACATGGACATAGTTTAAAGTCAGCCAACATTTAAAGGCCATTTTTTAAAAGTAGTTTCATGTAATAGTCTAATTTTGAAGGAACAGACTTTGGGGTTTTCATGAGCTATAAGCAATAATCATCAAAATTAAAAATAAACACTTGAAATATATCACTATGTGTGTAATGAATCTATATAACATAGGAGTTTCATTTTTTAAAAAAAATTGAATTCCTGATATAAATCAGATTTTTGAGGTGATTCTAATTTAATGAGATGCACCTGTAAGTAGGCATGCACATGCACTCATGTTGCATCCAACTAAATAAATTCAGGAGAGAAGTGGAGTACATTTTTTGTCAAATAAAGCACAGACACAGATAGCAATGGTAGAATAAACTGGCCTTTCATTGCACAGTTTAGATGGTTTACTGCTTGTGAGTGTTTGTCATGTGTGTTTCTGGTTAATACTGTGATATCTGCTGCTTAAATCTTGAGCATGTCTGAGATAGTATGTTCCCTACCCCCATTTACACACTTCTATTTGACATGAATGGAAGCCCTAAAGAATGTAAATTCAAATGCAGTCTATTTTTGTCTGTGATTTTATTCAGAAATAAGGGATAAGGACCTGTACTTATATAGTGCTTTTCTAGTCACAAAGACCACTCAAAGCACTAATTTCTAAGATAAAGTGGTGTTTCAACCACATGTAGCTTTCCCCCAGCACAAGCCATAATTTGCACATTGTATTTTGGGCTAAATCAGGTCTATTGCTCCAAGCCTTAATTTAGCCCACAAATAGACACTGAAAATAGGGCAGTGTTAGTTCTTCTACCACAGACATATTTAATTAGAACAAAAGTTGTTGAAAATTGGGCAAAAAATAGTTGAATAATTGTGTTCTTTAGTCCACAGGCTCTGGTTCAAATTTATCCTCAAAATAGTTTTTGGCATTTGGTGATGGGGGGGGGGGGGGGTCTGTCTCTCAAAAGTCAAATATACTTTTGGGTGATTCTTCAATTAAGGGAGTTTTTCTGTCCCCAGGGTAGATTTTCAAGAAAAAAATGTTTTTTAGAAAAGACAATGATTGATTTTGTTTACTTTAGGTTGTAGTAGCTATGAAAAAAATAACTGTGTCTCAGTGATGACATTTTAATACTTTTTCAGTGTGTTGAAAATTCAAATGTGCAAGAATTTAACTGTTTTGTGCTTGTCCCCAACCCAGACTTTTTGACTTCCCCTCTATAATAAAGCAATAAAAAGTGCTAAATTCATTAAACCTTTACTTTGCATTTCCTCATAACAACTTAAAAAGATATTTTTCAAATTCATATATTTTATATTTGTTCGATTTACTATTTATTTATAGTTAAATATCGCTGTCTCTCATACATCTGTCATTACCATCACACTCAACGTTTTAGAGAGCAATAAAGTTTTTACAAACATTTGCTTAAATTGTTGCATGCAAGTTAGATGCTCCAGAGGAACACGTCCAGAAATGAGGCAGAAGCCTGAGTTTTTTATGCCCACATACAGTGGGGTAAAAAAGTATTTAGTCAGCCACCAATTGTGCAAGTTCTTCCACTTAAAAGATGAGAGAGGTCTCCAATTTTCATCATAGGTATACCTCAACTATGAGAGACAAAATAAGAAAAAAAAAAATCCAGAAAATCACATTGAAGGATTTTTAATGAATTAATTGGTAAATTCCTCGGTAAAATAAGTATTTGGTCAATAACAAAAGTTCATCTCAATTCTTTGTTATATACCTTTTGTTGGCAATGACAGAGGTCAAACGTTTTCTGTAAGTTTTCACAAGGTTTTCATACACTGTTGCTGGTATTTTGGCCCATTCCTCCATGCAGATCTCCTCTAGAGCAATGATGTTTTGGGGCTGTCGCTGGGCAACACAGACTTTCAACTCCCTCCAAAGATTTTCTATGAGGTTGAGATCTGGAGACTGGCTAGGCCACTCCAGGACCTTGAAATGCTTCTTACGAAGCCACTCCTTCATTGCCCGGGCGGTGTGTTTGGGATCATTGTCATGCTGAAAGACCCAGCCACGTTTCATCTTCAATGCCCTTGCTGGTGGAAGGAGGTTTTCACCCAAAATCTCACGATACATGGCCCCATTCATTCTTTCCTTTACACGGATCAGTCGTCCTGGTCCCTTTGCAGAAAAACAGCCCCAAAGTATGATGTTTCCACCCCCATGCTTCACAGTAGGTATGGTGTTCTTTCTCCTCCAAACATGACAAGTTGAGTTTTTACCAAAAAGTTCTATTTTGGTTTCATCTGACCATATGACATTCTCCCAATCCTCTTCTGGATCATCCAAATGCTCTCTAGCAAACTTCAGACGGGCCTGGACATGTACTGGCTTAAGCAGGGGGACACATCTGGCACTGCAGGATTTGAGTCCCTGGTGGCGTAGTGTGTTTTTGATGTAGCCTTTGTTACTTTGGTCCCAGCTCTCTGCAGGTCATTCACTAGGTCCCCCCGTGTGGTCCTGGGATTTTTGCTCACCGTTCTTGTGATAATTTTGACCCCACGGGGTGAGATCTTGTGTGGAGCCCCAGATCGAGGGAGATTATCAGTGGTCTTGTATGTCTTCCATTTTCTAATAATTGCTCCCACAGTTGAATTCTTCACACCAAGCTGCTTACCTATTGCAGATTCAGTCTTCCCAGCCTGGTGCAGGTCTACAATTTTGTTTCTGGTGTCCTTTGACAGCTCTTTAGTCTTGCCATAATGGAGTTTGGAGTCTGACTGTTTGAGGTTGTGGACAGGTGTCTTTTATACTGATAACGAGTTCAAACAGGTGCCATTAATACAGGTAACGAGTGGAGGACAGAGGAGCCTCTTTAAGAAGAAGTTACAGATCTGTGAGAGCCAGAAATCTTGCTTGTTTGTAGGTGACCAAATACTTATTTTACTGAGGAATTTACCAATTAATTCATTAAAAATCCTTCAATGTGATTTTCTGGATTTTTTTTTCTCATTTTGTCTCTCATAGTTGAGGTATACCTATGATGAAAATTGGAGACCTCTCTCATCTTTTAAGTGGGAGAACTTGCACAATTGGTGACTGACTAAATACTTTTTTGCCCCACTGTATGTAAGTAATTTGATGTTTTATACATCCTGATCTGAGAGTATGTTTATTAGGCGTCATTACCAAACATGTTACTATCTGAGTATTTTAATTCATTAATACAAAATTTCACTTTATTTATATATATTCAGTGTACATTGTATGCTAGCTAACAATTAGCTTAGCAAGTCTAAAACTTAGCCAACATTTTCTACAAAGAGTGAAAATTGTCATTACCATCGCGTGTCATTACCATCACAAAAGTGACTGTGATGGTAATGACGATCTGTGATGGTAATTGTGGAGAGCGTGAAATGAAGAGGTTGAATTTATTTCTCAATTCAGGTTTATTAACAATCACGTGTCTCCAACATCCTCTCAAACAGAAAAGAGAAAGAACTTCCCACATCTCCCCTTTTTACACCTGGGACATCAAAGTACAGAGTCACATTGTCACTCAATCCCCAGAGACAATACATCACCCCCCAGGTCTTCTCTTCTCCACCTAAAACCCTGGTGGTCAGGAAGTCTTCTCAGAACCATTTCTAAAGACAGATTTCACACCCTCCTGTTATCCCCAGGACGTCCAGACTTATTTTTCCTTCTAAGACGTGAGGTCACAGTAATATACATATGCAGCCTAAGCATCTCAAATATGTGTACCACATGACCCCCCCCCCCAAACGTCGAAGATGAAACAATACAACATAGTCTACACCACATGATAAAATCACAAACATCAGTCCATAAGCTGTCTGGGCTCCAACGGTCTTCCGAACTTGCTGTAAGCGGGCTTAGCCGCTCCCGGGGCGCCATCCTGCAGTGGATCCGCTATCTGAGGATGAGAACTGTTAGTCAATCCCTGAGGGGGCTCTGGAGCATGCTCCCTGGGGGGTCTGCCGCGTCGAGGCGCCCTCGCCACTTGCACAGTTTCATCAGCCATCACAAAAGCAGGTTTAAGTCTGTCTATACCAATCGTTTCCCTCCTGTCCCCTAAATCTAGCAAAAAATGCTTATCATCTGTTTCCAGCACTCTATATGGGCCGTCGTAAGGTGGTCGCAGGGTTGGGCGCTGAGCCTCGTGCCTGACAAAAACAAACTCGGCGTTTTTTAAAGATTTAGGTACAAAAACACGTGGAAAAGTGTGATGAACGGGGCCCGGAAGCATGTCCTCTCCAGTGTCGTTCAGTGACCGCTGAGCAGGGGGATGCTCTGGCGCCGGATTATCAGGAAGAAACTCCCCTGGCAGCCGGAGTGGTTGAGCAAACACCAACTCAGCTGGGGAGGCTTTTAAGTCCTCTTTAGGTGCAGAACGCAACCCTAATAAAACCCATGGTAGTCTGTCTACCCAATTTGCATCCTTAAGCGACGCTCTGAGGGCTGCTTTCAATGACCTATGAAAACGCTCGCATAAACCATTAGCCTGGGGGTGGTACGTGGTAGTGCGGTGGATCGTTATCCCCAGGCTGCGGGCCATCGCTGACCAAAGCTCGGAAACAAATTGAGGCCCCCTGTCGGACGTAATATCCGACGGGACCCCAAAACGCGCTACCCAAGCCGTTAAAAACGCGCGGGCCACCTCTGCGGCTGTGGTTGATGCCAGTGGGACCACTTCAGGCCAACGTGTGGTGCGGTCCACCATTGTCAAAAGATGCGTGCACCCCTGCGACGAGGGTAGGGGGCCTACGAGGCCGACATGCACATGATCGAACCTCTTGGCCGGGATGTGAAACGGCTCTAAGGGGGCTTTTGTGTGTTTGTGTATTTTGGCCCGCTGGCAAGCCATGCAGGCTCTTGCCCACTCCTTAATGTGCTTGCGCAGGCTCGGCCAAACAAACTTCTCTCCTATCATTTTTACCGACGCGCGCACCCCCCGGGTGCGCCAGAGAGTGAATCAAGTCAAAAACACGGCGGCGCCACGCAGCCGGCACTACCGGACGCAGTTGTCCGGTAGAAATATCGCAGATTAGGGGGGGCATACCATTTTGCAGCCTCCTGCTCTCCAGCCTTAACCCTGTTGGTCCAGACTGGAGCGCGCACACGTCCGCGTCGCTACCCTGATCCGCAGCCATGGCTGCATAATCTATCCCCACGTGGACTGGGGCCGCGTACGCTTCCACGCTGCTATTTTGCTCTGCGGCCGCGGTAGTATAATCTACCTCTGCGCGGGCTGGAGCGGTTACGGCGCAAGAGAGGCAGTCTGCCACCACATTAAGTTTACCCGCTACGTGTTGAATATCGGTAGTAAATTCTGAAATTGCAGCCAGCTGCCTCTGCTGCCGGCCCGACCATGGTTCCGAAACTTTTGCCATCGCAAAAGTGAGCAGTTTGTGGTCGACAAACGCGGTGAAACGCCAACCTTCTAGCCAGAACTGGAAGTGACGAATGGCTAAGTGGAGCGCTAACAACTCCCTGTCGAACGCGCTGTATTTTCGCTCGGCCTCGCGCAAGGTCCTGCTGAAAAAGGCCAGCAGCTGCCAAGCCCCGGCAACATGTTGCTCCACTACCGCCCCTATGGCCACGTCTGACGCATCAGTGGTGAGCGCTATGCAGGCCGTTGGGTCTGGATGAGCCAACAACGCAACGTCAGCAAGGGCTTTTTTTACCTCCGAGAATGCATGCTCCTGCTCCGGGGACAATACGATTGCATTTGAGGGTTTTTGTTTTTAAGCGCGGCATACAATGGTTGCATGAGCTGCGCTGCGTGGGGGAGGAAACGGTTATAAAAATTCACTATTCCCAAAAACTCCTGTAGTGCTTTGACCGTTTGTGGCTGGGGAAAATCTGCCACTGCGCGCACTTTGTCCGGCAGCGGAACTGCTCCCTCTGGGGAGACGCGGTGCCCCAAAAAATCAATCTGCGCCACCCCGAACTGGCACTTCGCTGGGTTGATTATTAACCCGTGCTCCCCCAACCTCCGGAAAACTGCCGTGACGTGCTTTTCGTGTTCTTCTTCGGTCGCGCTGGCTACCAAAATGTCGTCCAGGTAGATGAACACAAAAGGGAGATCGCGTAATACCGCGTCCATCATGTGCTGGAAGGTTTGCGCGGCGCCTTTAAGCCCAAACGGCATGCGCAAAAACTCAAAAAGTCCAAACGAAGTTATTACCGCTGTTTTGGGAATGTCCTCAGCGTGTACTGGGACTTGATGATAACCGCGGATCAAGTCTATTTTAGAAAAAATGCGCGCCCCTGCCAAATGAACTGAAAAATCTTGACTGTGCGGGATCGGGTAGTGGTCGTGCGCTGTAGCGTTGTTCAACCTGCGGAAATCACCGCAAGGTCGCCACGAGCCATCAGCTTTCGGGACCATGTGAAGCGGTGAAGCCCATGGGCTCTTCGAATGTCTGATGATGCCCAACCTTTCCAGGTCGGCGAACTCCTCGCGCGCTATGGTCAGTTTAGCTGCATCCAAGCGCTGAGCTTTTGCAAAAACGGGGGGACCAGCGGTAGTGATAAAGTGCTCCACCCCGTGTTTAGCAACGGCTGCTGAAAACGTGGGAACCGTGAGTGCTGGAAACTGAGTGAGGAGTGTGTGAAACTTACCGCCTGCTGTGGCGACGTTGGCTTGTGCTGTGGGCGGGGACACTCGAGCTGCACAAGGGATAGAGTAAAAAGAGAGTGCATTAACCAAGCGTCTATTGGGAAGATCAACCAACAACCCATGTGAGCACAGAAAATCAGCACCTAACATGTTGAAACTCACCGCCGCTATAATAAAAGTCCACTCGTATGTGCGGCCATGCAGGGACAGAAGTAGAGTCCTTTCACCGAAGGTCTTAATGCTCGAGCCGTTCGCCGCTGATGCTCCGTGACTCCCAGGGCCAGCCAGCCGGTCAGCGTAGGTTGGCATGATGAAACTCACATGGGAGCCTGTGTTCACGAGGAATTGCCTCCCAGAACGTGCATCCGTCAGGTAGAGCAGCTTGTTCTGTTCACCGAGGGCCGCAGCTGCTACCGACTCCCGGTCCTGGAGTTTCCCGAGTTCTTGAACTGACACGGCGGTATACACTTGCGTACCCTCTCTGCGAAACGACGATGGTAAAAACAGAGGTCGTCTCCTCCGCGATGTCGGGGCTTCGCCGCTGCCATTGTTGGCGTGTCTGCCTCCGTCGCCTCTGGCCTTTTGCCGTTCCCGGTCGTCGCGCCGAGGTCTGCCGCTGCTGCGGTGGCCGTGTGCCGTCCACTGGCGTTGAGGATCCGCTGTGCCTCCTGGGCCAGCGCGCGGAAGTCTCGCTGGGTCACAAACTGAGAGCCCGCCAGGGTCGCCCTCGTCTGCGATGGTAGAGTTCTCAGGAAGATGTGAGTGAAGAGGAAATCGTCATTGTCTGAGCCTCTCAGCTTCAGCATGTCTTCCATCAGGTCAACAGGCGTGCTTTCTCCCAAGTCGTGCAGGGCCAGGAGTCTCTCAGCTCTCTCCTGGGCTGAGGGAGTGAAACGCTGGATAAGGGCAGCTTTCAACCCGCCGTATTTGTCGCCAGCGGGTGGGTGCTGCACCAGGCTCCGCACATGTCGAGCTGTGCGGCCGTCGAGTTTGGCGATGACGTGGTAGAACTTTGTGTCATCTGCTGTTATTCCCCAGAGAGCGAACTGGGCTTCAGCCAGGAGGAACCATGAGTCCGGGTTGTCCTGCCAGAATTCTGGTAGCTTGACTGAGACTGCGCTTGCCCGGCTGGTCCCTGGCGAGTCTGGTTCGGGGGAATCATCTCTGCCCATTATACGTCTTAAGGTCACCAGTGTGGAGAGCATGAAATGAAGAGGCTGAATTTATTTCTCAATTCAGGTTTATTAACAATCACGTGTCTCCAACATCCTCTCAAACAGAAAAGAGAAAGAACTTCCCACATCTCCCCTTTTTATACCCGGGACATCAAAGTACAGAGTCACATTGTCACTCAATCCCCAGAGACAATACATCACCCCCCAGGTCTTCTCTTCTCCACCTAAAACCCTGGTGGTCAGGAAGTCTTCTCAGAACCATTTCTAAAGACATATTTCACACCCTCCTGTTATCCCCAGGAGGTCCAGACTTATTGTTCCTTCTAAGACGTGAGGTAACAGTAATATACATATGCAGCCTAAGCATCTCAAATATGTGTACCACAGTAATGACAATTTATGTTTTTATTTCCTAATAACTAGCGTATATTAGCTTAATTTACTATTTACTACTTTACTATGATACATAATTGAACAGTTACTAACTGTAATTTACATTATTTTTATTTGAAGATGTCAACATGGCCCCAGCTAAACCAGCTCAACAGTCAAAAAAATACAGAGACAAAATCAAGGAAGATCCGGAGAAATATCAGCAATATCTTGAAAGAGAAAAAGAGAGATACAAAAAAAGAGACAGGAAAATTGAAAGCCATCTCACAGTTATCAAAACGGGAACAAAGACGCAGGAGACGACAGTGGAAAGTTAACCAAAGAAACAAAAGGGCCAGTGATAAGAACAGAGAGAGGATACAAAGTTATATAGCTGGAAACACACCTCCCTTATCTCCGAGTACACAAGTACTCAGCTGTTTCTGTTCAGCTGCAGAGGAGTGCAAGTGCTATGGCCCACAGACAGTGGCCATTCAGCAAGATGAGCCAACAACAAGCCAGGAAGGATCAGCCCTGGATCTGCAACCACCTAAGATGGACACACAGCCATCAACACTTGTCCCTGTTTCAGAGATCACAGATCAACTGATAGGACAGTGGTGTGCTGTTCAATGTGACCAAGATGTATATCCAGGCATCATTCAGGATGTAGATGCAGAAGGTTGTACCCTTGTGAAAACAATGAACATCATTGGCAAGAACCGTTTCTTTTGGCCCATGAAAGATGATGTTCTGTGGTATCAGCCATGTGATCTGCTTGGTCTAGTTCCAGAGCCCCAGCCAGTCACAAAAAGGCACATGAGGCTACCAGAGAATGTGTGGAAGATGTTGTGCTCTCTCAGGGAATGAAACAAACTTGTGTCTAAGGTTTATGTTGGTAGCACACTCTAAACTGTCAAAATAGCTTTTTACAAAGTGATATTTGAATGCTGTTGATTAAAAAAGTGTTAAAAATAAAGGCAGACACTTTAATTCTGCTATTGAGGTTCTGCACATGATGAGTTTTTATATTGTTAAGTGCATTTTCTTATTGCTAGTGTGTAAAATCAGTTAGTTACTTTTGTGGTTGTTGCAGTCACAGAATGTGATATATGTTTTTTAATGACTTAAATACTATTTTTCTTACTATACTGTATTTCTTACTAGTACTTGTATTTTATTTATGACATTGTTCCAATGATTTGTATAAGCTGGTTGATAATCCCCAGCAGGTCCCTGACTGTGGTTTAATATGGGTCACACCACTGTTGCTGTGCATGAATTAAAATGCTACACACTTATTTCAGAGTGCTGAAAACTTTATTTTCTATTTTATCATTTTTGGATTGGCACTCATCATATGGGACATTTGGGCTGAGCATGCCATCTCTTCTTTGATACTTTTTACGTCAGAAACGAGCCAGCCGGCCAGAAGATCAGATTATTACATAAGCAATGCTGTGTTAGTTTACCAAGTGATTAATTTTAATGGAAGGTTAAGTGTACAAAAGGTGGTGTTTTTAAAAAGTAGTATTTTCTTTGTCTTTGTTGTAAAAAAAAAACAAACAAAAAAAACCTGTTAATTTTTATGTCATTACCAAAACATGTTGTCATTACCATCACAATACATTTTTTGATAGAAAATGTTTCTTTATTGTTAACTTGGGTTTTACCACAATCATTGTGGTAATGTTTAAAAGTCTAAATTTGCATTTTATGAAAAAATATACATTGCGATTCAAATATTCTGATTAGTACGCAATATTTCATTGTTGAGACAAGGCAATATATTAACAAGTCAGAGAGAAGATGTTGTATTTTAAATGTACTTACAAATATTTAGAACATGATTCTTAAAGAGCATGTTTTGTACTTACTGGAATGATTGTAAAACCTTTGCTTGTCAAATCATTTTGTATTAAAATCAGTGTTTTGTTTTTGTGATGGTAATGACATTTTGCCGTGGCAAATTTGAAAAAAGCATTATAATATCAAAATTATCATGAAGTAATATCAAAGCTACACTCACATTTGTGTTCCAGACCAATTGCTAAACCTTTTGAAACAGAAAAAATAGAGATTAAAGAACTTTTTTTTTCCAAATTCTAAACGTCAAAAGTGCCCCTAATTGAAGAATCACCCTTTTACAGCCACTGGGAGTCTTTGTTAAAAATGCTTGATGAAAATTGATATTTTTAACTGCTTTTTTTTTTTAAGTTGGACATTTGGCAAAATGCTTGTTACATAATAGTTGGAACAATCTGAAACCAGTGCTAATGCTATTGTGCTGTACACTTGAAAAGCACTGTTTGAATACTAGTATGCACTACAGTCTTTTCTCTATGTTGTGTCTTTTTATTGATATGCATACCTTGGGCTCTGGGTGCCCAAACACCCCTGGTCTGGTCTTGCCTTATCTTGGAAGATAAGCAGGGTCTACCTTGGATGGGAGACTGCTTGGGAGTCTGTCCAGGATGGACTCTGCCCCACTTCAAGATGCTGGTGTAGGTGCCATGCAAAAAGGATCAGGATGTTGGTGACTGTTTTTTTTTTTTTTTTTTTTTTTAAACAACCTTGAAAAAGCAGCTTTTCACCTTCATTTTTCAACCAAATTTTAACACTACAGAGATGTCTATATGAAGACGCCTTTTCAATTACCTTAAAAAGACGGCTTTTCATCTTTCTTTTATATACTGTATGTTTATTGAGCTTTTGAGGGCCACAAGCAATACAGAAAAAGCAAACAGCAAGAAATGACAAAGAGACCCCTCTTTTTCAGCCTCCAAACTACCACGCCATCATCTCATCTCCACACACAAAAACAAACAAAACAAAAAAAAAAATACCACGATACAATACAAATTTGTCAGAAGCAGAAGAATTACATCCTGAAAACACAATCGGAAATAATGGTGGTCTATTTGGTAATGCACTTTAACCTCTCAGACCAAGCAAGACCATAGAGGCCACTCCGGAGGGCCTGGGCGCCATCTCCTCCTATATAACTCAAAGAGGGGTCCCATATGTCAAAAAAAACGAAAAGGTTTGTCTTTGAACCAGAAGCTAATAGCTTCTAATGGGATAAGTTCCATCACACCACGAATCCAATGTGTAACTGTAGGAGCAGAGTCTGAGGTCCATAGAAGAAGAATGCATCTTCTTGCACGAAAGAGAAGCACCTGCAACAGTTTGAGAGCAGAGGAGCGAAGATTCATTGGGGTAGGATTCACTCCTAGAATGCAGCTAAGAGGAGTGAGGGCTAGATTTTTCTTGAATATAATATCAATTTCTTTACAAATTTTTACCCAGAAGTCATTAATAGGAGGACATTTAAATAAACAATGAAAATATGAACCTTCAGAAATTTTACACTTATTACAAAATTTTGAAAATAGAGAGTTAAACTTATTGCGTTTCACTGGAGTGATATGGAGCCTGAATATGATCTTGAATTGTAACTCTCTACCTTTGTTAGTAAAAAGGTAGTTTGCACTACCTGACTGCACCTCAACCCATACATCAGGTGAAAATGATTCTCCAAAATCCACTTTCCAAAGAGATCTGACATGAGCTGTGCAATCACTGGAAGGGACTGAGAGGGTCTTGTAGAACCTAGTGATTAGTTTTCTAGTGTCTGGTTTCTGAATCACCTCCTCCATAGGTGAAAGAAAGAACCCATTAGGGTGCAGCTTAATAGATGAAGAAATAAAACTACAAATTTGCAGACACCTAAAAAAGTTATTCTGTTGGAGATTATACTTCTCTCTGAGCTGCTCAAAAGACAGCAAAGTGCCCTCTGTCATCAAGTCACCTACAGTTTTTACTCCCCTATCAGACCACAAGGAGAAGGCTTGGTCAGCCAGACCAGGGGGAAAATCTGGGTTTAAATTAATAGGTGTGAGGGGGGAAAAGGAGCCATCCTGATTTCCAAGCTTCTTCACCATCCTCCAAACTTTTAAAGTATTCTGTAAAATAAAATTCCCCTTTAATATGAGACAAACCCATTTCTTAGATGCGTATAATATGTGACTAAGAGGGATAGGGGCCACCGGAGCCGCCTCTATATTAAGCCAGGTGGATGTGGGATCATTTTTAAACCAGTGCCAAATATAAATAGAGAGGGAAGCAATCTGATAGCGCCTAAAATCTGGCACTGCCAGGCCTCCTTCATCCAGGGGGCGCTGTAATGTGCTGAGTTTTAACCTGGCTCGCTTGTTCCTCCAGAGAAAAGATGTCAAAGAGCTATTAAGAATAGCAAGTGATTTTCTTGTTAAAAGAGCTGGGATCATCTGGAAGGGGTACAATAACCGAGGAAGTATAACCATTTTGACAAGGCTGACCCTTCCTAAGAGAGATAGAGGCAAGGCCATCCAGTGGGCCAAGTCCTCCTCGATTCTACGAATTACAAGAACAAAGTTAGCTTTATGTAAGCCAGAAAGAGAGGGAGTAATGTGTATGCCCAGATAAACAAAACCTGATGGAGACCAGCGGAGGGGGGTAGAGCACAGTGGAGACCAAGATACCTGAGGGGTAAGAGGCACGGCTTCAGATTTAGAGTAGTATCTTATAACGTGAAAAATGACCAAAAGAATTAATTATTTCAACAACTCTTGTAATAGAAGATTCTGGGTTACTTAGATAGAGGAGGACATCATCACAATAAAGGGAAATTTTATGATTTGTGGGACCCACATCTATACCTGTTACCAAGGAATCACATCTAATGGCCTCCGCTAAGGGCTCCATAGCAAGGGCAAACAGAATTGGTGAGACCGGGCAGCCCTGTCTAGAACCACGTCTCACTGTGAATGTGGAGGACCTCAGGCCATTTGTAATAACAGAGTCACGGGGAGCAGCATATAGCAAGGATATCCACCTAATAAAGTTGTCACCAAGATTGAATTTTGAAAGGACACCTAGAAGATAAGGCCATTCAATCCTATCAAAGGCCTTTTCTGCATCAAGGGAGACAACAAGAGATTTGACCTTTGACCTTGATCCATTCTGAATAAGATTTAATAGTCTTCTTACATTATGAAGGGAATTACAACCCAATGTAAATCCAGTTTGGTCTGTTGAAATTAAATCTGGCATGACACCTTCAAGTCTCTTTGCCAATATTTTGGCCAATAATTTTCGGTCAACGTCCAGCAAGGCAATCGACCTGTAGGATGTGCATTCATCTGCAGGTTTGCCCTTCTTTAGGATTAGAGAAATATTTGCATACATCATAGTGTCAGGAAGAGCCCCAGAGTCAAAGGAGTAAAACAGCATATTGAGAAGGGGATCAATTAGCAAATCCTTAAAAGCCTTATAAAATTCTGAGGTCAGACCATCAGGCCCCGGAGCCTTATTATTTTGTAAGCTATTAATCACCTCTATAACTTCTTCACGGGAAATAGCCCTATTCAACAGCTCTTTTTGTGTATTGGATGCTTGAGGTAGTTGGACTAATGATAAAAAATTATGCATCAAAGTCTCCGAGTTGTGATTTGACTCAGAAGTGTATAAGCCTCCAGAGAAGGAAAGGAAAGAGTTGTTAATATCTTTGTTGTTATAAACTCTTTTACCAGAACCATCCTTTATGCCTGGAATAGCCTGGGAGCCAGTATTACCTTTTATTAGATTTACCAGATACTTGCTTGGCTTATTGCCGGATTCATACAACTTATGCTTACCAAGCAGTATAGATCTCTGAGCTTCTTTAGATAAAAGTGCGTCTAGAGCTGCTGTGGTGGCATCAATTTGAGATCTCAGGTTATCTGAAGGTTTAAGATTAAATTCACGTTGTAGTTCACTTAATTTACCTTCAAGAAACTGTTGCTCTGTCCTCTGTTTTTTCTTAAGATTTGCTAAGAATGATATAGTGAAGCCTCGAATAACAGCTTTACCAGTTTCCCAGAGTAAATTAGGTGATACATCAGAAATATTATTTTCAGCAATAAAATGATTAAACTGTTCTGATAGATATGTTTTGAAATTGGGATTTTTAAGAAAGTAATTTGGAAAGTGCCATTGCCCCCTAGTGCTTTGAGTCTTGCTGGACATGACCAAAAATATGGGTGAGTGATCACTGATAATAATATTGCCAATGGAGCAAGAGAGTACTCTTTGAAGGGCATATTTAGGAGTAAAAAAATAATCAATTCTAGAAGATGTTTTATGCACTTTTGAGTAAAATGTGTACTGCCGATCAGTGGGGTGAAGGGTCCTCCAGGTATCAATGAAGTGAATATCAGCACAACAACCAAGTAAAGAGCGAGCTTGTCCAGCAATAGACTCTGCTGTTTTTGAGGACCTATCTAGACGTGGATATAGACAACAGTTGAAATCGCCCGCTATCACAGAGGATTCAACAGTCCACTCAGAAAACAGAGAGAATACTTTAGTATAAAAATCAGTTGAACGGATCGAGGGGGCATACACATTTAAATAGGACACAGGGTCCCCAAAGAGTGTCCCTCTAATCATGACATACCTTCCTGCAGTATCGGCCTTAATCTCCACCCCTGTCAAAGGAAGGGATTTATGAACCAAAATGGCTGCCCCTCTGCTGTTAGTAGTGAAGGAGGAATAGTAGATCTGGCCCACCCATTCCCTTCTTAACTTTAGGTGTTCATCGTTGTTTAGATGGGTCTCTTGGAGGAATGCTATCTGGACCCTCTCTTTTTTTAAATAGTTAAGAATTTTTTTACGTTTAATAGGGGTCTGGATCCCATGTACATTCCAAGAACACAATTTAATTTCTGCACTGCTAGCCATTATTCCAAATGATACGGATAATACTTTTGTTTAAAAGTTTATACATTGAGAATTTATGTATGGAACCTCCTAACAAATACAAACAATACAACAAAAACCAAAACAAACAGAAAAGGGGAGTGTGGAGAAAAAAAAAAAGAAAAACACAAAACCTCCCCCATAGTTTAAACGCTTCCCTAAACTGAGCGTCTACACCCTACAAAACACAACTTAACTCTGCACTAAACCAGTGTTCCATACGCAAATGTATAGTTTAAACATCTGAAGAACTTTAAGAATAAAATACTCCTTTTAAAAAAAAAAAGGGTAACATGAACACTGATATTACCTGGATTCACTACATCCAAACCCGTACAATGAAACAGCTTAAAGTGAATTAAAAAGTCCATAAAGTGACAAGAAAAAGAACTGTATTAAACTGCTTAGTTTATGTATGTCTGGACACTGGAGACTGCCCCAAAGGGCTAGTGAAAAGTTACCCACTGGTGTCATCCGCATGGAGCGCTCGGAGGGATGGGGCTATGGTCTTTGAATAAAAATTCTCCGCCTCCTCCGCTGTATCAAAGCTGTATTTGCCGCCGTTGAATGACACTTGGAGTCGGGCAGGAAACACCGAGCCGTATGTGACATCTGCAGCGTGAAGCTTTCGTTTGATGTTAAAGAAAGATGCCCTCCGTTTGGTGACATCAGCAGTAAAATCTGGGAAAATGTAGACTTCGTGACCACGGAAAGTAAGCGAGCCCTTCTCTCTGGCGAGCTGGAGGATGCGCTGTTTCACTCTGAAATGATGCACCTTTACAATCATGGGTCTCGGGGGAGAGTTTTGACCCCGAACAGGCCGGGAAGCAAGGCGATGCACTCGGTCCAACATCTCAGGCCCGTCAGGAACCTCCATACCCAGCGTCTCGGTGAAGAAGTTGGTCATAAATGTTGTAACTTGTGGCCCCTCTGTGTTTTCCGGTAGACCAAGCACATGGAGATTTTGGCGTCTGCTCCTCGATTCAAGGTCCTCCGTTTTAGCCATTAGCAGTTTGTTGCATTTCTCCAGTGTTTCACACCTGGCTTCAAGCGCCGTAATCCTGTCGTCACACTCCTGCAGAGAAGTTTCGACCTCAGTCAGACGTGTCCCAAACGAGTCCATAGAAGTCCGCAGTGTGCCTAATGAGTCCCGCGTTTCAGCTCGTAAACTTTCAATTAGCCTTACCAGGCCCAAAAGTAACGGTTCTTCTGCATCCTCATCAACGCCATGTACAGGAGACGGGTAGTTGGCTTTCTCATTAGCTTGATGGTTAAGGGCTCGGGTAGAGCGTTCCTGATGGGAAGGGTTCTTCCCAGACATGTCAGCGGGTTTTTCAAGTGGTCCCAATATGATGAGGAGAACTATGACGAAACACAGTGACGTTTAAAATAACATTTATGAAAAGATATATCGGAGCTGGTAAGAGCACATCTACTCCGTATCCATGCTCCGCCCCACCCAGCTTTTCATCTTTCAATTTTCAACCAAATCTGTACATTTTTTAGATGGTTGGCAAAGCCGTCTTCTCAGCATTTTTTCAACCAATTTGTGCAGTGATGGTTGACACTTCTGTCTGAATATTGAAGCTTGTATCACCTTTTTTTATTTTTAATATGTTGAACCTTCAAAATGAATTGTGCATCTCACAATCCTTGTCCTTGCCTCGTAGCAGACAATGCTGTTGCTTCACTGATTTTGAGCTCCTTAGACAGTGCTTGTATTATCTATTCAGCTAGGCTCTTGTAAGTTTCTCAATCTGTAGCCAGACTGCAGTTCTGTCATTACACGAGTCCTCATGATGAAAAGTCCTTGGTCTGAGGCTGCTGTTTTCCTTGTATTTTTTTTTTTTTTTAAGTCCGTAGATATTTTACCATCTGAAGTGAAAAATAATGAAAAGAGCTATTCTCATATGTGTGGTTGAAGATAGTGGACCTGACCAAAACAATTTTTGGGGGGAGATTGTTAAATGATTGAGGTCAAGTAATACTGTGCAGTATAGTAGAGTACCAGTTCAACTGGTACACTACATATACTTAATTTCCAACACCATATACGTTTTAAAATGCCATCTTAGTGGGAGTCCATCACTGCTCGGATCTGGCAGTTCGGTAGGTTATGGCCAGATCTCACTAGGACACACATCCAGCATTCACCACAACTTTTAATATACTGATGTAGATGGTGTGTGTTATTCTAAACACTTCTCAGTCATGAGTGTGATACAGAGGAGCCCACAGTTGAAGCAGTTCGTGAGGGTGTGTGTGTATGGGGGGGGAGGGGGTCAGCACAGGCTATCATGGATCCCTGGAGGCAGTACCCAGCTGAGCCCTTCTCTCCCTGCTGACCCAGCAGGGAGCTATGCCAGTGTCACTAACGCAAAGATCTGTGCCCACTCTCCAATCAGGCTGTGTACCTGCGCAGTTTCAATAATCAGTACAGTTGTTCTGACCGTTCCTCTCCCAATGATAGGAATATCATATTGAGGAAACTTCCATAGATCCACTCCACTCTGGACCGTTTTTGAGGACAGCAGCAGACATGGGAGAACAATCACCTCCAGAACAGCAACGGCTGACGGGTGTGACATAGTGGAATTGTACCTTAGGGCAGTGTTTTTCAACCTTTTCTAAGCCACGGCACATTTTTTACATTGACAAAATCCTGGGGCACACCACCAACCAAAATGACACTCTATAGCCTAACACAGTAAAAATAATAAAATATAGTTAGCAATACAGTTTCTAAATGTATTTATACTCACTCAGTGTGAACCCTGGGCCTGTTTAGATGAACACAAAGCTGATATCCTGGCAGGAATGGAAGAAAGACACACACGGAGCTCTTCCTCAACAGCTCTGTCTCTCTCTGTTTTTAGTTTTTATCACAGTCAAGCTTGAAAAGCTCAGCTCACACAGATATGTCGTGGAAAATGGGAGCAATGTTGAAATAGCTTTGTTGGCCAGAATGGGGAACTCCTTGACAGCAGTCAACCAAAAACTGGCCAAAGGAAAATCAGCAAAGTTTAGCTTTAAACCATGATCTTGTTTCAGTTCAATTAGTTCCTCTTGCTCCTGTAAAGTCATGTCGTTTCCAACAGCTGATGCTGAGCTGTATGGGTTCCTAACCCAGTCAAGGCATTGTGTGTTTTACTGTTTACATGGATCCTGAAAAAGCTGATCTGATTAGGACGTGCGTTTTCATGTGTCACAGGTTTGAACGGAATAAATCATTTTGACATGCGCAGGTCGACATTTCGACATTTCGACATTCAAAAAATAGTAGAAGAAGAAGCAACTTCCGGTGTTAGCGAGCCCCGCTTCATGTCGAAACTGACCTGTATCGTGTTATTCAGACTTTACTTTTGCTTCTGCTGGTCTCCGTAATGAAACTACAAGTACATACTTCTGCATATGACGAACAGAGGGAGACAGCAGGACGATACAGACCAGTTTTGTTTTACTCCCGCTATGTTTTCCGCTAGCTGCTGCTAAGGCGGAAATACGTCACGTCGACGTGCGGCTGGTGTACAGACATGCGCAGTAAACATTTTCTGCCCTGTGTTCGGAATAAATGTTTTCATGCGCACCATTCGGATTAACAATCGGCATAACCCACCCCTCTTAATCGGAATGAAATTTTGATCCGAATGAGATTGATCGGGTTAGAATATTCAGATTGCCATGTTTACATGAAGCATTTTTATTCTGATCAGGCTTTTAATCCGGTTACTTGTGTCCATGTAAACATAGCCACTCACTCGAGTAATTAAGTTAAACTGGATAATTTCCCATGGCACACCTAACGATCTCTCACGGCACACTAGTGTGCCGCGGCACATAGGTTGAAAATCACTGCCTTAGGGGCTGCCGTAGCCTGACCTGGGAGGGGTGGAGTGATGTCAAGTGGGCTACGGCTGGCAATATAAATATAAGTGAATTTATCTGGAATAAAGAGAATGTTACTTCCAGCTTCCTCCTGACTCTCTGTTATTTTAGATGTAACAACTGGCAAAAATAAAATGTATTCCCTCGATAAATAAATGCATAATCTGAGGAAAAATGCTGCAAATGATGTTGAATAACTTATTTTGATCAAAGTCACCAGCAAATAACTGAAACAGCTGTATACATAGAGCATGTAATTTAAATGTATACAGTAACACACCTAATGTTGCTTTTTTATCTCCACCAAGGAGGTTATGTTTTCATCAGCGTTGATTTGTCTGTCTGTCTGTCTGTTTGTTTGTTAGTGTGGTCTATATTAATCATATATCCCATAACCTACATATGTATAAGCATGTGAGAATGTTTGGTGATTACATATGTAAAGCGACTTCACACCTCAGAACAGGACAAAGGGTCTCAACCGCCAGTGAAGATCAAAGAGCATCCGAGGCACTGCGGTGGAGACCAGATAGGTCGCCCTGACCTCCCAGGGCCAGGTGGAGGGGTACGGAGACAAAGGAGGATAATTAAGTTAATGGGGGATGTCAGCTTTGTATGCATGTCTTTTGTTGTGTGTGAGTATAATTACACAGAGCCGAATGTGTTCGCTCTCTTACTTCTTCTGCTGCTGCACTAGATGAGACTTGTTAGAGGAGCAAAGCTGATAATAAACTTTGGTTTATAAGTCACATCACCTCGTCATTCTGAGCTCTTCTACAGTTAGCAACATAACTCAAAAAGTTATGGACGGATTTTCATGAAATTTTCACAGATTGTCAGAAATGGGGTATCCTACAGATGATTACATTTTGGTGGTGATCCAGATCACCGTCCAGAAGAAAACCGCCATTACGGAAAATGTGATTTTCCTGAATAACTACTGAACCACTAATCCTATCATTGTCAATCCAATTGCTAGTCATATGTTTTCATGGTCAAGGAATCTGAAAACGTACACACAAACACTGTATGGGGGGAAATGTGGCACTTGGCGGAGGTCTGCTCTCTCCGAGTGCTCTTCTAGTTAATCATCTTTCTCCCACACCCACCCACATGCACACATTAATAGGTCTGATAGTTCATGAAACCCACTTGAAGCTTCAGCACTGATGGCTCTGAGATTACACATTTGAAGTTTGTTTGCAAAAGCCGAAATATGCCACTTCCAAGAAAAGTTCCCTCTGTACAACCAACTGTTCACACTGCCTACTTATAGAAGTTCAAATTGGTTTTTTTTTCTAAAAATCTGCTATACCAGCTGTTAAATACACTACAAAGTTCATGTTGTTTTTCAAAAGCCGATAAACCCCGGAACCCTGTTAGAACAAAACCAGATAACTCCACACACGGCAAATCAGCGCCTGGTATTTGGGTAACGTGACTAAATGGTATAGGAGGATCAGCCAATCACGTGTCTAGATGCTGAGACCAGCCAATCATATGCTGCAGCAGCGTTCTGCAGAGACCCCTACTTGGGTCTGCTCGCTTTGCATGATTTTCCTGCCAGTTCTTTTTTTTTTTTTTTTTTTTTTACATTTTTGTTGCATTTTATGTGAAATATGGATAATTTTGATGAAGCAGATGAACCAGTGATGTGTTCACCAGAAGACAGACTAGCATGGTTTTCGGGACATGTCTGTTTTTGCAAAAGTGTGTGTTGTGGACTTATCTGTTTTTGTAGTCATAAATTGCCAAAAATGACAATGAGTTGAAGTTCAATTTTTGGCTTTATTATGTCTGAGATACTCATATTTCAAGTGACCATGTCTTAGAAGCTGAATTGGAAATCCTAACACACTTAAACCAACAGATGGAAAAGTGTTTTTTGTTTTTCTCGTTTTGAACACAACTGGACTTACCTGTCATTGCAGAGGAACTCTTCATTTCTAGATCTTTCATGTTGTGAACAATATTAGCACTGTAAGTTGATCTTACTCTAAACTTTTAAAACTAAGTTTTCACTGAGCATTATCCCTTGGTATTTTCTTATTTCATTCATTCATTCATTCATTCTGCAGTCTGTGGCTAACAACACTGCATCCATTCATTTATTCAACGGCACCACTTTCACAACATAAGTCCTGTTGTCGGGATTTATAGTAACCAGGCCCATGTGCTGGATGTTCCATGGTGTGGTCTTGACGAAAATAGGCCTATGTTCTAGGGGTCATCTTGGGTGTGATGCCTGCAGCGACAGTGCCCCAGCGTCCCCCCCCCCCCCAGTTCCCCACTGGAGCACTGATATGGAGACCCCCCCCCCCCCCGACAAAAAAAGAAAAAACTTTTTACTTGCCCGTGAAGCAAGAAAGGTTGAGGACCATTACTCTACAGTACACAATTAATTTTTTGACACCTTTCATCTAGCTGGACACCAGTAGGGAGTGAACAAGTGAGGGAGGGGTGGTTATGTATTCGGAGGGTGAACAGATGGAGCAGGGCAAAATTGCGGGGCAGAAAGTAAGGACAAAACCGAGTATCGAAGCAAACAATACTCGATCATCCTGTATTATGTTAAAAATGTTATATATATGAGTTTATATACAGTGTAACATTGTAAAACATAGTAATATCAACCAACCCTAAGCCACAGGTTGTAGACTCTTGGTATAGAAGTTGAACTAAAAAGTATGGTAAGAGCATATGTAACTTTTAAACATCAACTCAGTTTGCCAGACAGGCAGAAGAAACAATATGCCGACATCAGTTTCCAACTGTATTTCCAGCCGTGGACAAAATTGTTGGTACCCCTCTGTTAATGGAAGAAAAACCCACAATGGTCACAGAAATAACTTGAATCTGACAAAAGTGGTAATAAATAAAAATTCTATGAAAATTAACCAATGAAAATCAGACAATGCTTTTGAATTGTGGTTCAACAGAATTATTTAAAAAAAACAAACTCATGAAACAGGCCTGGACAAAATGATGGTACCCCTAGAAAAGATTGAAAATAATGTGACCGTAGGGACATGTTCAACCAAGATGTGTCCTCTAATTAACGTCACAGGTGTCTACAAACTTGTAATCAGTCAGTCGGCCTATTTAAAGGGTGACAAGTAGTCACTGTGCTGTTTGGTGACATGGTGTGTACCACACTAAACATGGACCAGAGAAAGCAAAGGAGAAAGTTTTCTCTGGGGATTGGGGATGGCAGTGGCTCGGAAGGTAGAGTAGGTCGTCCAATAACCGCATGGTTGGCGGTTCGAATCCCGCTCTCCCCAGATATCCTGCCGTTGTGTCCCTGGGCAAGACACTTCACCCCAATTGCTCCCGGTGGGTCTGGAAGCGCCATGTTAGGCAGCATGCCGCCATGTGTGTGTGAATGGGTGGATAGCAGGATCTGTAAAGCACTTTGGTCATCAAGAGATGAGAATAAAAGCGCTATATAAGTGAATGCCATTTACCATTAGAAAGAAAATTATAGACAAGCATGTTAAAGGTAAAGGCTATAAGACCATCTCCAAGCAGCTTGATGTTCCTGTGACTACAGTTGCACATATTATTCAGAAATTTAAGATCCACAGGACTGTAGCCAACCTCCCTGGACGTGGCCACAGGAGGAGACGGATAATACGAATGGGAATAAAAGAGCCCAGAACAACCTCTAAACACATTCATGGTGAACTCCAAGGTCAAGGTACATCAGTGTCAGATCGCACCATCCATCGTTGTTTGAGCCAAAGTGGACTTCATGGGAGACAATCAAGGAGGACACCACTGTTGAAAACAAATCATAAAAAAGCCAGACTGGAATTTGCCAGACTGCATGTTGACAAGCCACAAAGCTTCTGGAAGAATGTCCTATGGACAGACGAGACAAAACTGGAAACTTTTTGGCAAGCACATCAGTTCTATGTTCACAGACGCAAAAATGAAGCATCCAAGAAATAACACTTTCCCTACTGTGAAACATGGAGGAGTTCTGTTATGTTCCTGGGCTGCTTTGCTGCATCTGGCACAGGGTGGCTTGAATCTGTGCAGGGTACAATGAAATCTCAAGACTATCAAGGTATTCTAGAGAGAAATGTGCTGCCCAGTGTCAGACAGCTTGGTCTCAGTCGCAGGTCATGGGTCTTGCAACAGGATAATGACCCAAAACACACAGCTAAAAACACCCAAGAATGGCTAAGAGCGAAACATTGGACTATTCTCAAGTGGCCTTCTGTGAGCCCTGATCTAAATCGTATTGAACATCTGTGGAAGGAGCTGAAACATGCCGTCTGGAGAAGGCACCCTTCAAACCTGAGACAACTGGAGCAGTTTGCTGATGAAGAGTGGGCCAAAATACCTGCTGAGAGGTGCAGAAGTCTCACTGACAGTTACAGAAATCATTTGATTGCAGTGATTGCCTCAAAAGGTTGTGCAACAAAATATTAAGTTAAGGGTACCATCATTTTTGTCCAGGCCTGTTTCTTGAGTTTGTTTTTTTAAAATAATTCTGTTGAACCACAATTCAAAAGCATTGTCTGATTTTCACTGGTTAATTTTCATAGAATTTTTATTTATTACCACTTTTGTCAGATTCAAGTTATTTCTGTGACCATTGTGGGGTTTTTTTTCATTAACAGAGGGGTACCAACAATTTTGTCCACGTGTGATTTAGCCCAGTCATCATACATAAATGATAGATCCCCTCAGGGTTTCATCAGGCATCACTTGGCACTGAACAAGTCAACCAAGGCTTAGAATTGGCCTTTCCTGTCTGGCTTTGTCAATATACTGTATCTCCACCAGTGCTTTTGATCACATTGACAGAAAGCTTTACACGTCTTGGGGTATCAGCTTGTTCAAAGAAAATCGTTACTTGAACTGTTCTTTTCTTGGGCTGTGTGAATAGAGTCACAGAGATCTAATGCATAACTTCTTCATGTACATTGGCAGCAGTAAAAATATTCATTTCTTTTTCTCAGATGTAACCAATAGTCTATTACCAAGTGCAGTGAAGTGTATTTGCTTCTTCAAAGTTTCTGCCCGTGGAAAATGTCCCATAGTAAATGCACTAGTGTTTTTGATAAGAGGTACTTTGTCTGGCCTAATTTGATACCCAGATACTGTCTCAACCTCTTGATTTCTCAGAAACAGCAGTTCCGCCAGGTTCTATTTTTATGAAGGCTGTTTTGTCAAACAAGCTGTCAGTCTGTCAGTTTCTCAGACTGCTGCCATACACCGCTTTGCAGAGACAGGAAATCAGCAGACTTGCATTTGTGTATCAAATTGCACCATTTCAGTTTATTTATGCATGTTTTTGTGTTTCTTTATTTGAAATGGGTTTTTTTTTTGTATTGAAAGCAAAGAAAATTGCTGTATGTGTTTGATGTAAAGTCATAAAGGTAAAGTTTAAAAATCTATAAAAATTGGGAACATGAACTAAGGCAGGCTAAACTTTAAGTTCCATTTTGTATTCATTCCTTCTCAGGTATTGTAAGAATAATCTTAATAGAACCAAATTAAAAGAACTGAGCTCAATAAGTGACCATGTTTACTATACATGTCCACAAATAAACTGGTTATGATTGGATTTCTCGAGTTATCTGATTATTAAAGTGGCCATGTAAACAGAATTATCATGTAACCAGGGTTATTGATCCCGGTTACATGGCCTTTATTGTAGTGGTTTAGACAGGGCTGAAGCCCCTGTCCACACTTTGTGTTTCAGTTTTGACCCATTTATCATGTTTGGTGTGTATCCCCGCTGTGTTGTTCAGCCCCACCTGTCTTGTGCCGCTTGATGGCATTCATGGTGCACACCTGTTCTGCTTTGTCTTGATTGCTCCCCTCTCTATTTATGTGCGTTTTCAGTCTGTCTTCTTTGCTTATGCCACATTGTTTGGAATTATTATTTGTCTGTCCATATTGTCTGGTTTGTTATTTCTTTTCACTTCTGCCCTCGTGCAGTGTTGTTTTCTGTTGTTAATAAATCATGATTTACCAGATTCACCTGACAAGTGGGTCATCCCCTTCTTCTTTGCCCCAGAGGAGCAGACGCTTCTATGACAGTAAGACATAGCCAGTAATGGACCCAGTGGGGAAGTCTGGTAAGAGCAGGAAGAGGTGGAGTAGGGAGGAGAAGCAGTGCATGAGGGCGATTGAGGATTTAGCGGCCGCAGCTTGAAGCTGCTCTTCCCGAGAGGATGAGATGTCTTGCTTGGGTGGAGTCACTAATCCGTTTGAAGCCAGACTAAGTATGTGCTTCCACCCCTGGGTGCAGAATCTCTGCCGTCCTCCGCTACAATCACTGCCACCCTCCTCTTCATCACCTGCCGAGTCCGAGGATTACAATTGGATTCTACCTGAAATGGACTCAGCGGGCAAAGGGAGGTCAGGAGCCGGTGGTCCCACTGTGGATGAGCAGTAGGCAGCCCAGTTCATCCAGGATTTTGTCTCAGAAGCCTGCGCCTCCTACACAACAGACAAGGCCCTGGAGTGCCTAGGCGCCACGGCTGGGATTGTGGAGGCGCATCCTGGTCTGCGGAGATACCCTGAGCTGGCGGGATTATTGGGCACCGTTTCCAACCCCTACTGGACATATCGCGGCTTGGTAAGGAAGTCATGTGGGACACCGGAGCTTGTGCCAATACAGAAATATCCCCTGGCTTCCACAAGTTACACACACCTCTCCTCCGCTCCAACTCTAGCGCCCCGCCACTGCGCAACAGCATCTCACCAGAAGATCACCATAGCCAGGCAGAGGGATTTGTCTGGTCCTCCAGTGGTGGGTTTAACAGCAGTGGCAGCCTCAGCGGCAACGGAGCTGAGTGCAAGGCAAGTACCATTTTTTTCATTTTTTAACATCTAATAGTGAGAGGTCTTGTCTTGTCTTCAGTAAGGAGACTCAAATGCTGCCTCTTATTGCTGCTGAGCCCTCAAGTATTTTTCCTGCTGCTGCTCCCTTGTTTATTCCACCACCCACCTCAACCCCTAGTTTCCCTGAGGTCATCTCCACCTCAGCTGGATCCATAACGGAGGAGGTGAGCTCAAACTCTGTTTCTGCTCCGCCTCACGTGCACACTCCTGCAGAGACTGCTCCCCTTGAGGTCATCATTCCAACATCGACTGCACCAGGGTGCTCACCAGCAGAAGAGCAGGAGTTAAGACAAGTCTTCTTCTTTGTTTTCTTAATATTTGTTTTAGAGAGACCTTGTCTTACTTCTGGTGAGGAGACCCAGTTGCAGCATCTATCTGCTTCTGAGCTGTCCCCACCAAGCTCTTCTGCTGACTGTATTGATGCGATGCCTGCTTCAACCTGTACCTCTTCCTCCCTGTCCGAGGTGGTGGCATTGGAGGAGGATTCCTTGGCACCTGGGTCGGATGCGCCCCTGCCATCTCAGCCTGAGGTCAGCACGCCCCAGCCATCTCATTCGGGAATCAGCGCACTCAAACCATCAGCACGTGAGGACGGCGTGCTTCAGTCATCTGATCCAGAGGTCAGCGCTCCCCAGTCATCCCATCTGGAGGCCAGCGTGCACAAATCATTGGTCGCTAGGGTTGGCGCTCCTCAGTCATCAGTTTTAGAACAAGAGGCTCTCATGTTATTTTCACCAAAGCTTAAAGCTCCTGTGTCATCTTCTGAATTTTAAAGTTTTCATGTTGTCATCTCCTGAATTTAAGGGTTCTTTGTTATCAGCTCCTCAGTCTAAAGTTTTCATGTCATATTCCCCTGAGTATGATATTGGTGTGTTATTTTCAGATCAAAAGGCTCATGTATATTCTCCCATCTGGTGGCCCATGGACTTTGGTAGGCCACACAATGTGCTGTGTTCATCCATCTGGTGGTCCTTGAACAGTGGTTGACCACCCGACTCGCGCTGTGCTCTGGTTTGGGGACCAATGGACTTTGGTAGGCCCCCGATCCACCTGGCTCTCCAATCCGGTGGCCCTGGGACTCTGAAAGACCACCTGACCTGTTTGTGTTGGACTTTGCTTGGGGAGGGAGTTTGTTTCGGCCTGCCTGGCCTTTTCCCCCACCGCCCACCCTGTGAAGATTTTTGGGTTTTCATTTTTCTTCTTTCTTATGGGTGTTACCCTAGGGTCGTCTGGAACCCGACCCATAAGGGTGGGGTGGGATGGGGGGCGGGTACTGTAGTGGTTTAGACAGGGCTGCAGCCCCTGTCCACACTTTGTGATTCAGTTTTGACCCATTTATCATGTTTGGTATGTATCCCCTCTATTGTTTAACCACACCTGTCCTGTGCCACTTGATGGCCTTGATGGTGCACACCTGTTCTGTTTTGTCTTGATCACTCCCCTCTCTATTTATCAGTGTTTTTAGTATGTGTTCTTTGCTGTGTCTTATGTTAACATCACGTTTGCTTATACCACGTCTTTTGGAATTATTATTTGTCTCTCCACATTGTCTAGTTTGTTATTTCTTTTTACCTGTGCCTTTGCGCAGTGTTAGTTTCTGTTGTTAATAAATCATGGTTTACCAGATTTGCCTGGCAAGTGGGTCCTCCTCTCCTTCTTTGCCCCAGGGGGGCAGATGCTTCTATGACATTCATCGGCTTATTCTGTTTATATTGCCACTTGAATAACACAACATAACAAAAATAATATTTTTGTAAGTTGTCTGTGTTTTTTCAACTGATTTAAGGCAATTTTGCACCGCTGAATCCGAAAATGACATCTGTTTCTCTCGATCAGGTCAGGTTTTTATGTTAAGTTATAAGCAGTTGTACAGCATTTGTACAGTTGTACTGTAAATTGAATAGTAGACATTGATAAAGGTAAGTACATGTAAATTGAATGTTACGTCATCATTGCTCTAAATTCAGAGAATTTCAAGAAATAAAAAAGAATTTTGCATCATATAAAGCGAAAATACCCGTACATGTAAACAAAAAAGTAAAAAACATGTGGCCATTGTTCAAAAAGTTGACCTGAATGAGCAAAACCAATGTGATTTTTGGATTTAGCACATCAAAATTGTCCTAAATCAGCTAAAAAAAAAACTTAGACAATAAATTTGGTGTTGACCAGTGTAATCAGATCATTCTAGAAATCCAATGAGAACCGGTTAATTTGTGTACATGTAAAAGTAGTCATTAACTGAAGTGGTTTATCCTCCAGTAATCTGTTTATTCAGTGCATGTAGACATGACAAAACTGATTATTGCTATTATACGTATGTTTATTTCCAGTAATCAGTTTCTTGTGACCATGCAACCAGGGTCTTTGTCATGTTTACCCACTAACAGACAATGTGAAATATACACAGAAAAGTTTTGGTTGTTTTTCCGTGTATACTACACATTTTGTAATGAATGGTAAAGTTTATGCCCTAGCAGCAGAAAGGAAAGTAATGGTTATGAAAGTGACTACAACTAGATGAAGTGAAGAAACAAGAGAAGTGATATGAGTTCTATAATATTAAAAAAAAAAAAAAATACTGGCGGCTGCCCCTCAGCCTCTTTGTTTGTAGTTTAGATGTACGTAGTTTATAAGGCATTTTATCCTTGACCTTGACCTTTGCAAGGTCAATCTCAAAACCATAGTCACACTTCAGGGTGACATGGTGAACCTGTGTGCAAACTTGGTGACCCTAGCTTTACTTGTTCAATAGCAATAGCGTAAAAGGAATGTCAACCTTCTGACCCCAAATCCATAGGGAGAAGTCAGGGTCTCAAGGTGAACATGTATACCAAGTTTGGTGACCCTAGCTTTACTCATTCTATAGTAACAGGACATTGGGAAAGCTAATCGTGACTGTTATGTCTGAAGAATGGGCGGATACGGCCATGCGCAGAGGTTAGCTTTACTGGGCTTGAACAAGTGTACAGAGTATGGAGCAGAAGAGGACTGGTGAGAGTAGCCTTTGCTGCAGTAAAAACACAAGACCCCTTTAAGTGATGGAGAGTAATGTAACCATGGAAAATCCTGAACCCATTTGTCTTGGAATCTAAATGTTCTATGAGTAAGAGTTTGTGGTTCGATAAATTGTGGATGTGGTTGACATGGTTTGGTGGTTCCAAGGTTGTCATAGCCAGGAGCAGCACTGGGGTTAAGCTCCCAGTGCTCATAAAATGCTCCTTATGGCGTGCGTCTCGAAAAGCCTCTGACAACTAAGTCCAACTCCTAGCCTGCCCATGTGGTTTAGTCTCTAAGCCCGGAGGAACTGCTTTTACTAATAGGAGAAGGGGCGAGGGTGGATGTCTGGCGCCTTAAAACCAGATGCTTCGGGTAGATGGTGGCTCGTCAACCTGGGAAGGTAAACCCTGATTTCAAACCTCCACTGCCTTGCGGTATACCCGGTCACGGGAAAGGCTTCGGGAGTCAACCCTGAGGAAAAATCCGGAGTTGGAGCCCCTAAGGCAGTTCTATGTTGTGCTCAACATCGTTCTGGCAGCTCCTGCAACGGCGCTGGTGCCAAACTGTAGCAGCCCTGCTCTCCCTTTGGATTCATCAGTGACGTGGAGAGGGGGGACATGCTGCATGGGCAACATCTTGTCCTCCATATCTTCCTGCCCAGGCTTGAATCCTACCAACGCCAACGCTGGAAGGTAGAACACCGGATCACTGGAGAGGACACTCCAGCTTCGCCTTTGGCGTAGACAAAACACGGGGAATGACAGTTACCGGTTATAAGCCACCGCTCAATTGGCGTAGAGCGCGGCGCCAGGGGTTGTTCCCGACGGTGGGAGGGATCATCGGATCTCACTGGACAGCTACCGCCCGCCTCAAGCTGGGCAGCCCCCAGCCAATAAGGTGTTGTCCCGCCACAGCTTGCTTTCCTCATTGGGTGCATGGGGATGAGGAGAAGTCCGAACAGCAGGCTGAGAACTTTCGCACCAGGCAAGACAATAAAACAAAAGAGACCAACTCTAAAACTGGGAACTTGGAACGTCCGCACTATGATGACAGGACTCGCTGCTAACCTCAAGGACATCAACAACACCAGGAAGACTGCCATCATCAATAATGAGCTGAAGAGACTGGGAGTGGATATCGCCACTCTCCAGGAAACACGGTTGGCTGACGCAGGCACACTAAGAGAGAAGGACTACACGTTCTACTGGCAGGGAAAGGGCAGTGACAAACACAGGGAACACGGAGTGGGCTTCGCAGTGAAGAACACCTTGCTGAAGACGGTGGAACCGGGCAGCACTGGCTCTGCACGACTCCTCACCCTCCGCCTGAACACCACTCAAGGCCCAGTCACCCTCGTCAGTGTGTATGCCCCAACACTGACAGCCACACCAGAGGCAAAAGACGAGTTTACGAGAATCTTGCAACAACTGTCAGGACCATCCCCAACTCTGAACAACTCATTCTCCTCGGAGACTTCAATGCCAGAGTGGGTGCTGACCACGACTCATGGCCCTCCTGTCTTGGACCTTTTAGCGTGGGAAGAATGAACGACAACGGACAGCGGCTGCTCGAGTTCTGCACATATCACGATCTGTGCATCACAAACTCGTTCTTCAAGACCAAGCCCCAACACAAGGTTTCCTGGCAACATCCACGCTCAAAGCACTGGCACCAGCTGGACTTGATCCTGACCAGGCGCACCTCACTGAAGAACGTGCTAATCACCCGTTCGTTCCAGAGTGCAGATTGCGACACAGACCATTCATTGGTGTGTTGCAAGGTCAAGCTGCAGCTGAAGAAATTCCATCATGCTAGACAGCCTGGAAAGGCACAGATTGACACCAGCAAGATGGCTCAACCAGAACTTGTTGAGCAGTTTGCCTCCACTTTTGAGAAGGAACTTGGTGTACCACAAGAAGGAGAATCTGCAAAGCAGAAGTGGGAAGAGCTGCGAAACACCATCCACCGCACAGCCTTGGCCACCTTTGGGAGGAAGACCTCGAAGTCACAGGACTGGTTTGATGCCAAGTTGACCGAGATAACCCCCGTCATTGAAGCCAAGCGCTCAGCACTTGCTGAGTACAAGAAGTACCCAAACGAGAAGAATCTCCAGATTCTCAGGGCTGCGAGAAGCAAAGTTCAGCAGACTGCTGGGCGCTGTGCCAATGAGTACTGGACTCAGCTCAGCCAAGACATTCAAACCGCTGCCATAACAGGGAACATTTGTGGTATGTACGATGGCATCAAGAAAGCACTTGGTCCGGCTCAGAGCAAGAAGGCCCCCCTCAAATCCTCCACTGGGGTGATGATCACAGAAAAGAACAAGCAGATGGAGAGATGGGTGGAACACTACTCCGACGTCTACTCCAGAGAGAACACCGTGACACTGTCAGCCCTTGATGCCATCGACTGCCTGCCATCCATGGACGAACTTGACGCTGAGCCAACCATCGACGAACTCAGCAAGGCCATTGATAGCTTGGCTGCTGGCAAGGCACCCGGCAATGACGGCATACCCCCTGACCTGATCAAGCACTGCAAGACCGCCTTACTGCTGCCATTGCATGACATCCTCTGCCAGTGTTGGAAGGAAGGTGCCGTACCATAGGACATGAGGGATGCCAAGATCATCACCCTCTACAAAAACAAAGGGGAGAGAAGCGACTGCAACAACTACAGGGGCATCTCCCTCCTCAGCGTTGTTGGCAAAGTCTACGCACGAGTTGTTCTCGTTCGTCTACAGAAGCTTGCTGAACGTGTCTACCCCGAGTCTCAGTGTGGCTTCTGCGCTGCGCGATCGACGGTAGACATGATATTCTCCATCCGCCAACTCCAGGAGAAATGCAGAGAACAGAACATGCCCCTGTATGTCGCCTTCATCGACCTCACCAAAGCGTTCGATTTGGTCAGCAGAGAGGGCCTTTTCAAGATCCTGCCAAAGATAGGATGCCCACCAAAGTTGCAAAGCCTCATCGAATCGTTTCACGCCAACATGCAGGGGATAGTGCAGCATGATGGCAACATCTCAGAGCCATTCAACATACGCAGCGGAGTGAAACAGGGCTGTGTACTTGCGCCAACCCTCTTTGGGATTTTCTTTGCTATGCTCCTGAGGCATGCCTTCACCACAGCAACAGAGGGAATCTACCTGCACACAAGATCTGACGGCAGGCTTTTCAACCTCGCCCGCCTGAAAGCCAGAACCAAAGTACGCGAGGCTCTAATCAGAGACATGCTGCTCGCAGACGACGCTGCAGTCGCAACCCACACACAGCAGGAGCTTCAGACCCTGATGGACCGTTTCTCCCAGGCATGCAAGGACTTCGGGCTTACCATCAGCCTGAAGAAGACTAACGTCTTGGCGCAAGGCACGGAAGCACCACCAGCCATCACCATCGACGACTACGAGCTGGAGGTCGTGAATCAGTTCACGTACCTGGGGTCCACGATCAGCAACAACCTCTCCCTTGATACAGAGATCAACAAGAGGATTGGAAAATCAGCCTTCACACTCGCTCACCTCACCACACGAGTGTGGGAGAATCCCAAACTCTCTGTCAAGACGAAGATGGCAGTGTACAACGCCTGCGTCATCAGCACACTGCTCTATGGGAGTGAGACGTGGACAACATACGCCCGGCAGGAAAAGAGACTGAACTCCTTCCACTTGCGCTGTATTCGCCACATCCTGTACATATCCTAGCAGGACAAAGTGCCCAACACAGAAGTTCTGTCCCGCGCCGGCCTTCCCTCCATGTTCACTCTACTCAGGCAGCACAGGCTCCGCTGGCTAGGCCACGTTCACCGTATGGAGGATGGCAGAATCCCCAAAGACGTCCTCTACGGAGAACTGGCAACTGGCAGGAGAGACGTTGGCCGCCCACAGCTGCGCTTTAGAGACGTCTGCAAGAGAGACATGAAGGCCCTGGAGATCAACACAGAGCGCTGGGAGGACTTTGCAACGGACCGCTCCAAATGGAGAGGCACCCTGACCAGACAGCTCAAGGCGGGTGAAGAGAGACTGACTGCTGCAGCAGATGAAAAAAGGACCCGCAGGAAGAACCGCCACAGACCCAGCAGCATGGAGACCACCCACAAGTGCGACCTGTGTGACAGGGACTGCCATTCGCGCATTGGCCTGTTCAGCCACAGGCGGTGCTGTTCCAGCAGAGTAGACATTTAGGATTCTCTTCCATGGTCATCATAGACCGACGGAGGCCAACGACTGGTTGACATGGTTTGGTACAGTCACTGAGGTCTGATTTCTCTGCTGTGCCTCTATCCTCTGTCCCTGTGCTGGTGCTGCTGCTGGTAGACCGTTTCTAATCTTTACCTGCTGTATCCCTGTTCCCTGGGCTGTCAAATCAAGTCTCCAGCTCTCTGGTTGGCCCTTCCACCACTGTCCCTGACAGTGAACTGTCTGCCTCCTAGAATAAAAATAAAATACAGTATCTTTCAAACTCACAACTACCCAACACACATATACATTGCCTTGTCAATTTATTCAAAATTATCATGTGAGACTTAGATTGGACACAGGTGGACTTTATTTTACTATTCTTGTGACTTCTTAAGGTAACTGGTTGCACTGGAACTTTCAGGGGCTTCATAGCAAAGGGGTGAATACTGTACATATCCACATGCAAATGGATGATTTTATTTTATTTTTTTGTATTTTCATATTTTTCTCATTTCATTTCACAGATGTAGACTACTTTTTTTTTGCAAATTATTATATTAAATCCCAATTAAATACATATAAATTGCCGGTTGTAATGTAACAAAATAGGTAAAAAGCAAAGAGAGGATACTTTTGCAAGGCACTGTAATTTTTCAGTAGTCTAAATAAGAGCGTTCTCCTTATTTCATCACACTAAACAAAAGCTCAACAGACTTACCTGAGACTCCATATCTCTGGTTTACTGTGTCTCTCTGTTTCCAGCTCTCTGCCCTGACTTTGTTGTCCCTAATGAAAGTTATTAAACATTTCCATAAACTCATCATTCCTTTATATGGACATTTTTCAACAAACTGCCTTAATTTTATTGGGATCTTTCTACTTATTTGTCGTTTCAGTGCATTGAAAAATGACCGGATATCTGTTACTTTTCTTTTTTCTACCACAACTGGACAAGCACAAGCACACAGGTTATTTTAAGATTTAGGAGAGATGCAGCACCTAATTACAGATAATGTGCATAATTAGCCTAGATTTATTTTTCCGTAAGTAAAAGAAAGAAGTTTTGGCATGAATGTGTAGGCTACAAGTCCAGAACACTGTGAACTAAATATCCAGTATAAAACACATGACTTCAGATTCAGATTGTCACGACTCACCGCTCATCATCTGCCTCAGCTGCGCGCACACCTGCGCCTCGTCAGCCACGAGCTATTTAGCCCACTCAGCCCTGTGCAGCGGTCTGGAGCTGTCTGTTCGCATCGGCACTTCTTCGCAGCTGGATCGTCTCCAAAACGACAGCTAAACTACGCTTCTACGTAAGCATTCCTTCCCTTACCTTTTGCAAGTCTTCTCCCCTGTGCACAGGTGGATTCCTTGGCGGCGGATACCCCATCATTGCCATCCAACCCTCACCGTCGTCACAGGCTCTGCAGGACGCTGTCTTCCGGGCTTCTCCCTTGCCAACGCCAGCCACCTGTCGTCCACAAGTAAGCAGCACACTGCTCATTATTCCTGTCCAGGTGTGGTGCCCTTTACCCCTGTCCTCTGTTCTCTCCATAGGGTTGCCCGGCTGTACGGCGCACCGCTCTGCTTCCTGTGCATCGGCGTTCACCCTCACCACATATACATATCTCACACATCCATCCATACACGCCTGCTTGTTGAATAAAGCTGTTAAATCTACCCTGAACCTGCGTGCGTGTTTCCTGAGCCGGACATTATGTCAGTACGGCTCCAGCAGAGCGGCTCAGCAGACAGCACGCCGTCTTTCCACCCTCGAGGCTCGGGTGGATTTAATAGCCCACCAACAGCAGGTGATACTGAATCAATTGACTAACATCACTCACCAGTTAGACCGCTTGGACCCCCAGCAGGCGTTCCCCTCGGCTCGTCAGGGAGGGGTAGCTCCTGCCGCTCCGGTGGCCAGCCGAGATCTTCCGGAGACGCTCTCGGAGCTAATCTCCTTAACAATTAGCTTGGATAACAGGCTGCATGAACGGTCCACCGAGCGGAAGTTAATTGGCCGCTCGCGTGGAGGCTCCGTCCGCACACCTCAAGCTCGCCCCCTGGCGTTACCTCCTCCGGAGCCTCCCGAGGAATCGGAGGCAATGGTGGTTGGTCGGTCAAGGCTCCCTCTAGCGGAGAAACAGCGCCGCCAGGAGTTGGGCCTCTGCATGTATTGCGGAGGCAATCAACATACCATGGAGCATTGTCCGGAGAAGCCAAATGGGGAGGTCCGCGAGTCACTGTAGGGGGCCTCGCGGACTCTAACTGGTCGAATCCCCTCACTAGTTTATCTCTGCCCATTTGATTCTGTCACAATGCCACGGGGCACCTCACACACACACTGGTGGACTCAGGAGCAGAGCAGAGCTTCATTTCAAAGAGCCTGGCGACCCAATCGGGCATCCCCTGCCACCCTCTGGCCGCTCCTCTCAGCCTGGTCACCCTCTCCCATGCGCCCCTCGGACAAGTGACTCATCGCACCCAGCCAGTCCCTGTTATTATCTCAGGTAATCACTGAGAGGACCTCACCTTGTACGTCCTGTCCTCCTCTGTGTCGCCTGTCATCCTAGGTTACCCCTGGTTGTGCCTGCACAACCCTGTGCTGGATTGGCAGACAGGAAGAATCGCTGCCTGGAGCTCCTTCTGCATGGGAACCTGCCTACAGTCCACAGCCTGCGCCCCGTCCTCTTCCCCTCCGGCCAAGGATGCCGCGCCTCCGGATCTCACCCTGGTGCCCTTGGAGTTCCATGACCTGGGTCTCGTGTTTAGTAAGTCCAGAGCGATGTCTCTCCCTCCTCACCGGCCCTACAACTGCGCCATCAACATCCGCCTGGGGGCGCCCTTGCCATCCGGACGCCTCTACAGCCTGTCAGCGCCGGAGTGGGAGGCCATGGATAGCTACATCAAGGAGTCACTCAACGCTGGAATCATCCGCCCCTCCTCGTCTCCGCTCGGCGCAGGGTTCTTCTTCGTCTCTAAGAAAGATGGGTCGCTCCACCCCTGTATAGATTTTCGGGCCCTTAATGACATCACGGAGAAGGACCGTTACCCCCTGCCTTTAATGGACACTGCCTTCCAGTCCCTCCAGGGGGCGACCTGGTTCACCAAGTTGGATCTCCACAGTGCTTACCACCTCGTCCGGATTCGGGAAGGGGATGAGTGGAAGACAGCCTTTCGTACGCCTAGTGGACACTTTGAGTATCTGGTGATGCCGTTTGGGCTGACCAACGCCCCCGCTGTGTTTCAACGCCTCATAAACGACGTCCTACGTGATTTCCTTGGCCTCTTCTTGTTCGTGTACCTGGATGACATCCTTATCTTCTCCAGGTCACAGGAGGAACACGAGGTCCACGTGAGGCGGGTCTTACAACGGCTGCTGGAGAACAGGCTGTACGTCAAGGCCGAAAAGTGTGAGTTTTACGCCAAGACCACCTCCTTCCTAGGATTCATAATCTCGCACAACCAAGTCCTTCCCGATCCCGTGAAGGTCAAAGCGGTGGTTGAGTGGCCCACGCCAACCTCCAGGAAGCAGGTACAGCAGTTTATTGGGTTTGCCAACTTCTACTGCCATTTTGTGCCCAATTTCGGTGCCATCGTTACCCCGTTGACCCGTCTCACTTCTCCCAAGAACCCCTTCCGGTGGACCGAAGAGGTTGCAGCAGCGTTTCAGTAGTTGAAGACGGAATTCTCCTCCTCCCGAGTCCTGACCCAGGTTGACCCCGCGCTGCAGTGTTTGGTGGAAGTCGACGCGTCTGATACGGGAGTGGGGGCGGTGCTGTCCCAGCGATCACCCACCGACGGGGTCAAGCGACCCTGCGCCGCCTTCTCACGGCGCCTGTCTCCGGCCAAGCGTAACTACGACGTCGGGGACAGGGAGCTTCTCGCCATCAAGCTCGCCCTGTAGGAGTGGCGCCACTGGCTGGAGGGGGCTGCGTTGCCGTTCGTGGTGCTGATGGACCACAAGAACCTGGAATATCTAAGCTCTGCCAGACAACTGAATGCCCGCCAGGCACGCTGGTCCTTGTTCTTTGCCCGGTTCCGCTTTACCATCACCTACCGCCCTGGTTCTAAGAACAGCCTGCCCGATGCCCTGTCCAGGCAGTTTGCCCCCGAGACGTCAGAGGAGCCGGGTCACACCATTCTGCCCAGCTCGTGTGTTGTGGGGGCGATTTCCTGGTCCATCAGGGACAAGATCCGGAAGGCACAGGAGACCGAACCGGACCCTGGCGGCGGACCGGAGGGGAAGCTGTTTGTTCCATCTACTGTCCGGGGGGGAGGTCATCCATTGGGTTCACACCTCCAAACTCGCCTGTCACCCTGGTGTCTCCTGGCTAGTGGATCTCCTCCAGCGTTCCTTCTGGTGGCCAGGACTTCAGAAGGACGCCACCAACTACGTCCGGGCTTGCCCTGTGTGTGCCACCGGCAAGTCAGGTAATTCTCCCCCCATGGGTCTGCTCCAGCCCCTGCCAGTCCCTGGCAGGCCTTGGTCCCACATAGCTCTCGACTTCATCACCAGTCTTCCGGTCTCCAACAACTATGACGCTGTGCTGACCATCGTGGATCGGTTCTCCAAGGCTGCCCATTTCGTGCCTCTCCGGGGCCTCCCTACGGCGTGGGAGACAGCGGACCTTCTGGTTCAACACGTGGTCAGGCTGCATGGGATACCGGTGGATGTCGTCTCTGATCGGGGGCCCCAATTTGTCTCAGAAGTATGGAGGTGTTTCTGTAATGCCCTGGGGGCAATGGTAAGCCTCTCCTCCGGCCGCCACCCGCAGTCCAATGGGCAGTGTGAACGGGCCAACCAGGAGCTGGAAGCTGCCTTACGCTGCGTTACCTCCTCCAACCCGTCGTCCTGGAGCACGCACCTGGCCTGGGTGGAGTATGCCCACAACACGGCACAGTCTTCTGCCACGGGGATGTCCCCCTTCAAGGCGTCCTTGGGATACGACCCACCTTTGTTCCAGGAGCAGGAGGGCGAGCTGGCCGTTCCATCCATCCAGGCGCACCTGAGACGTTATCGGAGTCTGTGGACCAGAGCGCGCGATGCGCTATTACGCACGGTGGCGCGCAACAGCACCACGGCGAATCGCCACAGGAGACCAGCCCCTGCCTACCAGGTGGGCCAACGAGTGTGGTTAGCCTCTCAGGACATTCACCTCAAGGCTGAGAAGAGGAAGCTGGCCCCACGCTTCATTGGCCCCTTCACCATCTCAAAAACCATCAACCCGGTGGCTGTGCGTCTGCCCCCCCCCCTCCGCATATGTCCCACCTTCCACGTGTCTAAGATCAAGCCCGTAGTCTCCGATCCCCTCTGTCCCCCGCCCATGGCGCCGCCTGCGCCTCTGATGATCGACGGCCACCCGGCCTGGAGAGTCGCTTCCATCATGGACTCCTGGCGCCGAGGTCGCGGGCTGCAGTACTTGGTGGACTGGGAGGGATTCGGCCCTGAGTGGAGGTCC
Organism: Pholidichthys leucotaenia; assembly: GCA_020510985.1. NCBI lineage: Eukaryota > Metazoa > Chordata > Actinopteri > Cichliformes > Pholidichthyidae > Pholidichthys > Pholidichthys leucotaenia. The sequence goes on along the minus strand of CM035839.1, from coordinate 249,520,742 downwards.
TGGGTGCGCTCTTCCTTGGTGTTGGACAGGAGTATCATCACGGAGTTCCACCGGGCGCATCCGGACAAACCAGCGCCAGGAGGCGCTGCTAGTGGGGGGAGTACTGTCACGACTCGCTGCTCATCATCTGCCTCAGCTGCGCGCACACCTGCGCCTCGTCAGCCATGAGCTATTTAGCCCATTCAGCCCTGTGCAGCGGTCTGGAGCCGTCTGTTCGCATCGGCACTTCTTCGCAGCTGGATCGTCTCCAAAACGACAGCTAAACTACGCTTCTACGTAAGCATTCCTTCCCTTACCTTTTGCAAGTCTTCTCCCCTGTGCACAGGTGGATTCCTTGGCGGCGGATACCTCGTCATCACCATCCAACCCTCACCATCGTCACAGGCTCTGCAGGACGCTGTCTTCCGGGCTTCTCCCTTGCCAACACCAGCCACCTGTCGTCCACAAGTAAGCAGCACACTGCTCATTATTCCTGTTCAGGTGTGGTGCCCTTTATCCCTGTCCTCTGTTCTCTCCATAGGGTTGCTCGGCTGTACGGCGCACCACTCTGCTTCCTGTGCATCGGCGTTCACCCTCACCACATATACATATCTCACACATCCATCCATACATGCCTGCTTGTTGAATAAAGCTCTTAAATCTACCCTGAGCCTGCGTACGTGTTTCCTGAGCCGGACATTATGTCACAGATTTATGGTCAGGTCTGAACTTCATAACACAGTGTATCGGTGTTGTGATGCATCGTTGCATTTGTCGGCCTCCGTCGGTCTATGATGACCATGGAAGAGAATTCTAAACGTCTACTCTGCTGGAACAGCACCGCCTGTGGCTGAACAGGCCAATGTGCGAATGGCAGTCCCTGTCACACAGGTCGCACTTGTGGGTGGTCTCCATGCTGCTGGGTCTGTGGCGGTTCTTCCTGCGGGTCCTTTTTTCATCTGCTGCAGCAGTCAGTCTCTCTTCACCCGCCTTGAGCTGTCTGGTCAGGGTGCCTCTCCATTTGGAGCGGTCCGTTGCAAGGTCCTCCCAGTGCTCTGTGATGATCTCCAGGGCCTTCATGTCTCTCTTGCAGATGTCTCTAAAGCGCAGCTGTGGGCGGCCAACGTCTCTCCTGCCAGTTGCCAGTTCTCCGTAGAGGACGTCTTTGGGGATTCTGCCATCCTCCATACGGTGAACGTGGCCTAGCCAGCAGAGCCTGCGCTGCTTGAGTAGAGTGAACATGGAGGGAAGGCCGGCGCGGGACAGAACTTCTGTGTTGGGCACTTTGTCCTGCCAGGATATGCATCGTTGCATTACATTTTTACTAATTAGCTTAACATGCTATAGGCTGAGTTCATGTAAAACATGCCTGCAGACTTTGGACAAATGAGAAGAAATGTCACTTTTCATGCTCTGTATGTGACTGTTGAAAACATGGACTGATAATTAGCTGATTAGCCGTTCACTCATTGAGTTTTCAATGCACTTACTTACTCCTAACCGCCCTCTTCCTCTCTGTCAGCGTGTGTGTAAGGAGCCGCAGCATCCCCGCCCATGGGAGAGAAACAGACTGGACTAAACCACTGTGTGTGTGTGTGTGTGTGTGTGGGGGGGGGGGGTTCTAATCTTTCAATAGCTATAAATTTGAAACAATGTGTTTTTAAGTCGCATCACTTGTATTGTGCCTTCAACGAACATTACTATGCTGTTCAAATAAAACATGTTTGTGTTTACAATGTGATTTTTTTAGGGGGACAGCTTTATGGAAGGGGGGGGGGCATGACCCCTGTGCCCCCCCCCCCCGAGATTTACACCTCTGGCTGAATCCATGCCCTCGTGACAAGGAAAATGAACTAGAAATAAAAGTGAGAACACGGGACCAACCCACATCCTGACAGCAAGATATTTTAATCAATGGATTACATTGCATATGCAGGCTTATTAATGTTAGGCTGAAAACAGACTGTTTCAGACAGAGCTTTTAGAACATGTTCAGTCTGCTTTATCCTGCCTTGAGAGCTCCTGTTGTCGGAAAAATCTGAAGAAAGTCAATACGATATTGCCAGTAATTTTCTCATTTTGGAGTGAGAAATAGGGTTTGTGGAGTGAGGCAGAGGGAAAAAGAATGAGAGTTGGCAACACTGTATAAAGCTGTTCAAGGTTATCTTACCTTTATGATATGGATTCATCCGACATGCATGGATCCAAAGAAAATGTCCATTATCCACTGTCCAAATCCAGCCGTGGCTGGTGAGATAGTGTACATCCACTAACACGGTGTTTTTAGCATAGCATAGCACTAGCTTTGTCGGAGCTTTGTTGCTGTTTTCAAGCGCTTCTGAAGATTGCAGTAGGTCTCAAGTGGCACTTAGCTTGCAACTCACCGATCTGGTTTTGTCCTTAACCACAACAAAGGAAAAATAAGCTATTTCCACAAAAACAAAGTAGCTTCATCTTTCCTCCACTCAGTAGTGAAGACTCAGGCTCTTTGCAACAGGTCACATCGACTGACGGCTGCATCAGCTATGGTGGGGTCAGTTTGTATATTCATTTATTTGTGCTAAAAATATCTATCATTATTAATAAAATGAGGAACGAGGAACACATCTGATCAACTTTCAGTAACTGTAAGGCATTACTAAATTTTTACAGTAATTTTGTTACACAGCACATTACTGCAAAAGTAGTGGTGTAACAGGAGCAGGTTACTTACTAACACATTACTCCCAACACTAGTCTTTACTAATGATCTGCCGTGTATACCGAAAAAAATGATAAGTAGTAATTTACACAGATGATTCAACTATGTTCCATCCATCGAATGATAAAGATGTTTTAACAAATGTTCTTCATGATGACTTATAAGTTGCCTTAGGGTGGTTCAGTAATAGTGTTGGGGTCCACAGTTCAATAAAATTCAATTCAATTCAATTCAATTCAACTTTATTTATATAGCGCCATTTCACAACAACAGTCATCTCATAGCACTATCAACTGTAGGGAGGACCCCCACAGTTGCAGAAAGACCCCAGCAATCAGGCGATCCCCTGTGAGCAAGCACTTGGCGACGGTGGAGAGGAAAAACTCCCTTTTAACAGGAAGAAACCTCCAGCAGAACCAGGCTCAGGGAGGGGCAGTCATCTGCTGCGACTGGCTGGGGGTGAGGGGACAGAGAAGAAGAAAAGAACAGACATGTAGAGAGCAAACAGCACGATGGGGACTCAATCTATGGGAGAGAACAAACAAATGTTAATGACCAGCAAAAAAAAAAATATTTCATAGAGAGTGAGGAAAGGAGTGAGGCCCAGTGCATTACTGGAGGTCCCCCGGCTGACTAAACCTATTAGCAGCATAACTAAGGGAGGGTTCAGAAACACATGATCCCTCCCTAATTGTAGGCTATATCAAAAAGGTAGGTTTTAGCCCTATTCTTAAAAACAGAGATCGAGTCTGACTCCCGAATCCAGATTGGCAGCTGATTCCACAGGAGAGGAGCTTGATAACTGAAGGCTCTGCCTCCCATTGTACTTTTGGAGATTCTAGGTATTACAAGTAAACCTGCATTTTGGGAGCGTAGTGCTCTGTTAGGATGATACGGTAGTATCAGATCTTTTAAATAAAAAGGAGCCTTATTGTTTAGAGCTTTGTAAGTAAGAAGAAGGATTTTAAACTTAACTCTAAACTCTATGGGAAGACAATGAAGGGAGGCCAGAACCGGATCGATATGATCTCTCTTTCTAGTACCTGTTAAAACTCTTGCTGCAGCATTTTGGATCAGCTGAAGACTTTTTAAAGATGTTTTAGGACAGCCTGATAATAAAGAATTACAATAATCTAATCTCGAGCTAACAAAAGCGTGGATCAGCTTCTCAGCATCACTCTGAGACAAGATGCTCCTAATCTTGGCAATATTACGCAAATGATAGAAGGCAGTCTTAGAAACAAAGTTAATATGTGAATTGAAGGACAAATCCTGATCAAAAATAACTCCAAGGTTCCTCACAGAGCTATTAAGAGAAAGAGTAACTGCATCCAAACTGAAAGTTTGATTTGGAAAGGAATTTCTAAGGTTTTTTGGATCAACAAGAATGACTTCAGTCTTATCTGAATTTAATAGCAGGAAATTACAAGTCATCCAAGCTTTGATTTCCTTAAGACAGGCTTCTAACTTGGCTAATTGATTAGTATCATCTGGCTTCATTGACAGGTATAGTTGTGTGTCATCTGCATAACAGTGAAAATGTATACAGTGCTTTCTAATAATGTTGCCTAACGGAAGCATATATAAACTAAAAAGAGTAGGGCCAAGCACAGATCCCTGTGGAACTCCATGACTAAGCTTTGAGCTGAGAGAAAACTCATCATTTACATGAACAAACTGGAACCTATCAGATAAATAAGATCTAAACCACTGCAACGAAGTTCCATTAAGTCCAACATAGTGTTCTAATCTATCAAGTAGAATATTATGATCAATAGTATCAAAAGCGGCACTAAGATCTAAAAGGATAAGTACAGAAACTAGTCCATTATCAGATGCAATGAGGAGGTCGTTAGTGACCTTCGCTAAGGCTGTTTCAGTACAATGATGGATTCTAAACCCAGATTGAAACTCCTCAAGTAAACCATTTCCCTGCAGGTGGTCAAATAATTGCGTAGCAACAACTCTTTCTAAGATTTTTGAAATGAAAGGGAGATTAGAGATTGGTCTATAGTTAGCTAAAGCTCCTGGATCTAGCGTTGGCTTTTTGAGTAAGGGTTTAATTACAGCCGTTTTAAAAGCCTGCGGTACATGGCCTAAAGTTAATGAAGAATTGATTATATGAAGAATAAAGCTACCAATAAGTGGGAAGACTTCTTTAAATAACCTGGTAGGAATGGGGTCTAAAAGACAAGTTGAAGGTTTGGATGAGGAAACTATTTTGTCTAACTCACAAAGGTCGATTGGAGTAAACTCATCAAGACAGACATCAATAGAAGGAGTTGTAGTAGTTACAGTATTTAAGTTAACTGTGGGAAGAATCTGATTGATTTTATCTCTGATGGATGAAATATTATTATTGAAAAAGTTCATAAAGTCCTGACTAGTAAGCTCTAAGGGGATGCTAGGATTGACAGAGTCCTGACTCTTTGTCAACCTGGCTACAGTGCTGAAAAGAAACCTGGGATTATTCTTGTTCTCTTCTATTAACGCAGAATAATAACTCGTTCTAACTTTTCTAAGAGATTTTTTATAAATTAAAAGATGATTTCTCCAAGCTAAATAGATATCATCTAAATTAGTGGAGCGCCATTTTCTTTCTAATTGACGAGTCTTCTGTTTTAAGCTACGAGTTTCTGTGTTGAACCAAGGAGTTAAAAATCTCTGATTAGACTTCTTTTTTAAGGGGGCCACCAAGTCTAGAGCCTGATGCAGAGAAGCTGAAACACTATCCACCATGTTATCAATTACAGAAGGAGCAAGCTGTCTATAGCTTATTTCCGTTGTGTTGACACATGGCATAGAGGAAACAATCTGCATAAATTTGGAAACAGCATCATCTGAGAGGCATCTACTGTGATAATATATTTCTTTAGGAGCCAAATAGTCAGAAATAGTAAAATCAAAGGTTAACAGACAATGGTCTGACAGTACAGGGTTATGAGGAGACACTACAAGATTTTCTATTTCTATGCCATATGTCAGAACAAGGTCCAATGTATGGTGGAGGTAATGAGTAGAATTTCCTACTTTCTGAGAAAACCCAATCGAGTCTAATATTGAATTAAAAGCCACATTAAGGCAGTCACTATCTACATCCACATGTATATTAAAGTCCCCTACTATAATTATTCTATCAGATTTCAGCACTAAATCAGCTAAGAAATCAGCAAATTCGGATAAAAAATTCTGAATAGGTTGATGGGGGACGATAAACTATGGCAAATAAAATTGGGTTTAACCTGGAATTGCTAAAGTGCCCAACACTGAGGACCAGGCCCTCAAAGGAATTATAACATGTTTTTTGCTTTACATTAACTAGTAATTTGGAATGGTAAATTGATGCTACTCCTCCTCCACGACCAGAACTTCTGGGATTTTGACAGTTTAAATAACCAGAGGGAGTTGATTCATTTAAACCAACATAATCCTCTTGCCCTAACCAAGTCTCTGTAAGGGAAATTAAATCAATCTGATGATCAATTAACAGATCATGGACTAACAGAGACTTGGGAGTTAGAGACCTAATATTTAATAAACCACATTTAATTTTTAAATTATGAGGAGGAACAGAGGCCAAATCATTCAATTTAGAGGCTTTATGTTTAATTTGAGTTTTACCAATATTTTGCTTTATCACTTTGGGATGCTTATACATTATATTTTTATTTACTTTGGAGGGAGCAGACAACGATTCTCTGATGGGGAAGACAGGGGCTAAGCTGAGGGGTGGCGGATGAAGAGAAGCTGCAGAGAGGCGTGTAAGACTGCGACTCTGCTTCCTGGTCCCAACTCTGAGTAGTCATGGTTTTGGAAATTTGGATAAAAAAGATGCCAGATTGTTAGATAAATGAGAAGCACCATCCAAAGTGGGATGAATGCTGTCTCGTCTCATAAGACCAGGTTTTCCCCAAAATGAGCTCCAATTGTCAATGTAGCCCACGTCATTTTTAGGACACCACACAGACAGCCAGCGGTTCAAGGATGACGAGCGACTAAACATGTCATCACTGGTCAGATTGGGGAGGGGCCCAGAGAATACTACAGTGGCAGACATCGTTTTGGCAAAGTCACACACCGATTCTATATTAAGTTTCGTGACTTCCGACTGCCGGAGACGGATGTCATTAATGCCGGCGTGAATAACAATTGTGGAATATTTACAGTTACTTTTAGCCAGCATTTTCAAATTTGACTCGATGTCGCCTGCTCTGGCCCCAGGAATGCATGTGACTATGGCCGATGGAGTCTCTAGGTTCACGTTTCTGACTACAGAGTCGCCAATGATCAGAATTTTTTCCTCAGCGGGTGTGTCGCTGAGCGGGGAAAAACGATTAGAAACGTGAACAGGTTGGTGGTGAACGGGGCTTTGCGACTAGGCTTCCTTCTCACCGTCACCCACCCAGTCTCCTCGCTGCTGAGGAGAGCCGGGGAACCGGTGACAGGGGGGGCTAAGCTAGCTAGCTCCGCTGCAGCTAATGGGCGTCCGTCGAGATTAACTGGCGCAGACGGTGTTTCAATGCAGCGGAGCCGGGATTCCAAATCAGACAACCTCGCCTTGAGCGCCTCAAAAAGACAACATTTATTACATTTACCGTTATCACTAAAAGAGGCAGAGGTGTAGCTAAACATCTGACAGAGAGAGCACACCAGAGGAGGAGAGGAAAGAGAGGTAGTAGCCATAGCTAGTGGCTGGAGAGCTGGAGAGCAAACCACACAGGCAGACAGCAAAACAGGAAGTGACGATACGTTACCACAAGAAAGTGACGATCCCCATGCAATGAGTGTCTTCTGGTTCGTTCACTGAAAAGATCTGTTTGAAATATTCCTACACTGAATCACTCAGTGCTGCAGTGGGGCTCCAACTGCATACCACTCACTGAACTGAGAGTTTGCTTAACGGAGTGGGCGGGGCTCACTCGCTGGTCTCCAGTACGTCCACTGAACTGAGAGTCGGCAGAACAGAGTGGGAGGGCCTCATTTGCTGCTCTTCAGTACGCTCACTGAACTGAGTGTTGGCTGAACAGACTGGGTGGGGCTCATTCGCTGCTCTCCAATACACTCACCCAACTTAGAGTTGGCTGAACGGAGTGGGCGAGGCTCATCTGTTGCTCTCCAGTGTGTTTACTGAACTGAGTCGGGTTAACGGGGCTTGTTCACTGCCTAGGTGGATGATTCAGCTGGTGATCCCTGACTTCCAGTAGAGTTCCGGTAAATGATCCAGTACAGTATGTTCACCTATAAAAACTAATACATTTGGACAAATCATTCGCAAATGTTACAGTACTAGTCACTAAGAATAATATGATTTTAAACATTTTGAATTCCAAGTCAAAACTTATTGATAGCAAAATGGGTGTAGCTAGAAAACCAAGATTGCATTTACCCATGCGTGGAGTCAGCTTGGAACAGGTAAAGCAGTACAAACTACTTGGTGTCACTGTAGATCAGAATCTAACATGGTCGTGATATATAGACACCAATTATTAATGATATTGTGGCGAACCCACGCTGGGATATTCATCTCAGACTAGAAGCAGAGGTGAGGCAAATAGTCCCTCTGCCGGCAGAGCGTGGAGGAATAAACAGATGAGGACAATAGGTATTGTGATGGAAGAAGGTGTGGTGATGTAGAACCCCAGGCAGCAGGAAGGAGCAGCTGCGGGGACAGTAGGAGGGTGATGTGTTAAATATATTGTGATGCAAGATCTCAGGCAGCTGGGGAAATGAGTCGGGTGATATAAAAGGAGAGACCCTGGTGTATTGAGGGAATGCTTTTTCTGTGTATGAATGAAGTGAGAGAGTGAATAAAGTTCATCTGCCGTGCAAGTCTGGTTTCTTTATTGCACTCTCCACAACATGTCAAGTGACATCTCAAAGCACTTACAGTGACCCATTATTCATTCGCTCCAGAAAGACATTGATAGCGGTAAGCTACTGCTGTAGCCACATCTGCCCTGGGGCAGACTGACAGAAACGTGGCTGCCAATCCATGCCAATGGCCTCTCTGACCACTACTGAACATTTATACACATTCATACCCAGTGTCATGGACATTGGAGGCAAGGTGGGTAAAGTGTCCTTCCCAGAGACACAACAGCAGGATGGCTGGGGAGAGTGGGATTCGAACCGCCACTTGTGGTGTTGTTTTGGCTATTGGACGACCCGCTCTACCTCCTGAGCCACTGTCGAATTATTGGAATTATCATCAGAAGGGGTAGGGGTACTGATGTTTCCAGAAAATTTTATGTTTTTGTTTCATCCTCTTTGATGAACAAAGTTCTCACTTCATTCCTCTTACCATATTTGAATTATTGTTCAGTTATATGGTGCGTTGCCAGTCAGAATATAATATTAATGATCTACAGCTTCCTCAGAATAGGGCTGATAGACTAGTTTTGGACTGCTCATATCACTCCAATATTAATGAAAGGCTACAGTGGAGACTATGCTCTGCTTAGGGCTCATATTGTTTTTAGAGAAAACCATTTCATTAGCCTCTCCTCTGGAATTTATATCCTAATTTATGGAATCTCAGGTGTATACATGCAGCTGTTTCTCCTGTCTCCCTGTGTGAGCTGCACACTGTTCCCTTGTCCCAGCACTCCTGTTTTCCTGCATCATACCACGTTTCTCACTGAATATGCAAGTGGGTTTCCTAGCCTGGTCAGCCCTGACACTATCAACCTGTCAGGAGTGCCATTTCCAGATATGGATTACTGGTTTGGCTGATCTAAACTTGTAGTTTCAGTGCACAACATAATGCCACAGATTGTGAGTGTTGATGGTGAATAATTATAAGCCTAGTCATGTGACCGGAGTGGTGGCTCAGTTGGTAGAGCATCCGCCCAACACCCGGGAGGCAGGGGTTCAAATCCCAGCCGGATCATGCCGAAGACCATATAAAAGTGGAACTTCCTGCCGTCCAGCTTAGTGCTCAGCAATAATGGAATGGAGGAGGGAAATTTCTCGCGGCGCCTTGCATGGCAGCGGCCCTCTGATTCTACACTTGGGGTGTGTTTGATTAACACAGTAGATAGGTAAAACACAATCTCGTTCTACTGTACATGATTGGTTGTACAGCTGAATGACAATAAAGGGTGATTTGATTGAAGTTCATAGTTCATTTCCCAAAAAAAGCTGTTTAATCATAGCCTGGAAATCCACCATATACTGACACATACCAAAGTTTTAGCTTTACTGCTACTTTTGTAGATAAAAGAAATTTCTAATATCAGACAACTTTTCAGCACAGAAGAGGCGGACCTTTGTGGCACCTCACTTTATTACAGTATCTCACAAAAGTGAGTACACCTCTGACATTTTTGTAAATATTTTATTATATCTTTTCATAGGACAACACTGAAGATATGACACTTTGATACAATGTAGTCAGTGTACAGCTTGTATAACAGTGTAAATTTGATGTCCCCTAAAAATAACTCAACACACAGCCATTAATGTCTAAACCGCTGGCAACAAAAATGAGTACACCCCTAGAGAAATGTCCAAATTGTGTCCAAAGTGTCAATACTTTGTGTGGCCACCATTATTTCCCAGCACAGCATTAACTCTCTTGGGCAGCTTCACAGGTTGCCACTGGAATCCTCTTCCACTCCTCCATGACGACATCACGGAGCTGGTGGATGTTAGAGAACTTGCGCTCCTCCACCTTCCATTTGAGGATGCCCCACAGATGCTCAATAGGGTTTACGTCTGGAGACATGCTTGGCCAGTCCATCACCTTTACCCTCAGTTTCTTTAGCAAGGCAGTGGTCGTCGTGGAGGTGTGTTTGGGGTCGTTATCATGTTAGAATACTGCCCTGTGGACCAGTTTTCGAAGGGAGGGGATCATGCTCTGCTTCAGTATGTCACAGTACATGTTGGCATTCATGGTTCCCTCAGTGAACTGTAGCACCCCCGTGCCGGCAGCACTCATGCAGCCCCAAACCATGACACTCCCACCACTTGTCTTTGTCCTCCTCACCTGGAGGACAAAGACAAGTGCCTGGAGGAAGGTGCCTGGAGGTGCCTGGAGGAAGCATCCACACATGCTTGACACCATCTGAAGCAAATAAGTTTATTTTTGTCTCATCAGACCACAGGATATAGTTCCAGTAATCCATGTCCTTAGTCTGCTTGTCTTATGCAAACTCTGTGCGGGCTTTCTTGTGCATCATCTTTAAAACGGGCTTCCTTCTGGGATGACAGCCATGCAGACCAATTTAATGCAGTGTGCGGTGTATGGTCTGAGCACTGACAGGCTGACCCCCCACCCCGTCAACTTCTGTAGCAATGCTGGCAGCACTTATATGTCTGTTTTCAAAAGACCACCTCTGGATATGACACTGAGCACATGCACTCAACTTCTTTGGCGACCATGTAGCGAGGCCTGTTCTGAGTGGAACCTGTCCTGTTAAACTGTTGTATGGATTTAGCCACCATGTTGCAGCTCAGTTTCAGGGTGTTGGCAATCTTCTTGTAGCCTAGGCCATCTTTATGTAGAGCAACAATTATTTTTTTTAAGATCCTTAGAGAGCTCTTGGCCATGAGGCGCCATGTTGAATGTCCAGTGACCAGTAGGAGAGAGTGTGAGAGTGATAACACCAAGTTTAACACACCTGTTCCCCATTCACACCTGAGACCTTGTAATACTAATGAGTCACATGACACCGGGGAGGGAAAATGACTAATTGGACACAAGTTTGACATTTTCACTTAGGGGTGTACTCACTTTTGTTGCCAGTGGTTTAGACATTAATGGCTGTGTGTGTCATGTATGCCCCTGTGGGGCAGGAAAGACAGACCCACGAGCAGGATTGTGCTGGTAAAGTTATTAACAAAAGAAACATAAAGTCCCAAAAAACTGTGCAAACCGACTAAAATATAAACAAGGGGAAAAACTTACGGCTGGCGTCCCTGGGCTGAAATCGTCCAGCGGACGCAGGAGCAGAGTTGGAGAATAATAGATGACTAAACGTCAGGAGACACATTCAATAATCCAGCAATGATCAACTATAGAGGCAGTGCTTAACTACACAGAAGCTGCAGGTGTGAATCATTGAGTGAGCAGGGCCTAACTGATTAACCTATTGACAGTGGATGGCGCTCCGTTGTGCCATCAGCCCCTAGTGGTGAAAGTTTTTTCAAGAAAATATTCAGTTCAGATGTCAGAGATTTCCAAAACTATATCTTGAACTTGGTAAGAGATAATGGATTCCTGTCAATTAGAAAGATGTAGAATATGCTCCAAAGTTTGAGATAGGAGTAAATTTACACATGTAATTTGCATAATGCCGCGGCAGCCATGTCGAGTTGCATAACTTTCAGTCAAAAAGTGGACTTTGGACATATTTACACAAAGAATGGTTCTGCGTTTTGTCACCATTTCTTGTTTTGGGCATTTTGTTATTGTCAAAGTATATGAACCAGAAAATCAGTACAATGCAGTACAATGTAAACAAACACAGACATTCGTCACTTACCGCTGGTGAAGGCAGCTCTCACTGCATCCATTTTCATCCATCTTGTTCGTTATTTTGTTTTCTGTCTGTCATTTGCGCTTTCTCTCCCACATCCAGAAACTCTTATCATTATCACACCTCAATTTTGCATTTATTCCGCCGCAATTTATGTTATACGACAACATTGAACCGGAGCGATTGTTCTCCCCAGTCACATGGCGCTGTGGTCGAGAGGAGGTGAACACCAGGCAGCTTCTCCCACCATCTGTTATAACAAAATGTAAACATTTACCTTCATAAGCTAAATAATCTCTTTTTTGAATCATAGTTGGCAAATTTGGGAGCAAATGCTCCTCCATCCGCAACCGAGTACATCCACAGTGATTGGTAATGTCCATATGTGTTTGTCTAAAAATTTCTTCCTCTCTGGTGTAAATAAGGATGCTTCTATGTCCGCCATAAGTCATCCAAGGTAAGAGCAGTAAGTTATACGTGTCTACCACCTTGTGAGGTGGAATTCTTAGCACAACTGGGGAGTGTTTGGCATGTCACATAACATCATATGACAGGCGCAGCACTGCGCCTGTCACAGTGGTGGCGCTATCTATTCATGCAATCAACAATGACTAAGGGTTAACTGCTCCCAGCTGAACTGATTGAGAGCAGATAGTGGCAGTGTTTGGGAAAGGGGAGGCTCAAGTGAAAACAAACCCAAAAAATACATACAAGAAACTAACAGGGTCAACCTAATCAGACAAACAATATTAGGAATAAAGTGAGGATCTGAGCTCCGAGAAACCTGAGCTCAGATACATGATAGAGCACCCCCTTTAAGGGGTTGATTCCAGACAGCCCCCGGTAACACCCAAAAGACCCCCCCCCCGCCCCCTGAGAGACAGGTACATCACAAAATCACCCAGGGAGGGAGGTGGGGGAACACGCTAGGAGGGAAAAACAAACCTACTCATGATCCACACCTGCACTACACCATGGCCCTGGGCCCCCCAAACCAGAAAGAACCAAACAGTTCAGGTGGCCGACTGAAGTCCCAGGCCAGTCGGATGGCCAGAATGATGATGGAATGAGTCGGGTGGCCTGCCGGAGAACATGGACCACCCGACCTAGCGGCTCAGTCTCTATGGTGGCCTAGCCGAGTGTTTAAGCCACCTAAACAGAAGGGGCGGCCCGGGAGGCGGCTCCCCCACTGGGAGACCCACTAAGAAAGAGGAGAGCCAAGGAGAGAAAACCACAACGTCATCAGGTAGAGGAAGAAGGGGGACCCCGACGGTGTCTGGCGGAGAAAGAAGGGGTCCCACGACAGTGTCTGGCTGAGGAGGGAGAGGGACCATAACGGTGTCTGGCTGGAAAGGAGAGGGGATCACGACAGTGCCTGGCAGGGAAGGAGAGGGGACCACGATGCCCTCGGTGGTTTCAGGTAGAATTGCGCCCACAGTGGCTCTGAGCTGGAGCACTGCAGCACCCACGGTGGCTCCGGGCTGGAGCACTGCAGCACCCTTGCTGGCTCCGGGCTGGACAACTGCAGCACCCTCAGTGGCTCTGGGCTGGAACACTGTAGCACCCACAGTGGACCCCAGCTGGGCCAACGTTGCACCCACGGTGGGCCCCAGCTGGGCCAACGTTGCACCCATGGTGGACCTGGGCTGGGCCAATGCTGTACCCTCAGTGGACCCCAGGCTGAGGCGCAGTGCCCATGGTGGAGCCAAGCTGGAGCGCAGCACCCACATCAGGCTCAACCTGGGGCACAGCACCCAGAAGGGTCCCCAGCTGGGACGCAGCACCCATGGAGGCTCAGGCTGAGGAGGAACCCACACGATGGCCTCAGACAGAGGGGGAGCTGTACCCTCAGAGGACCCGGCCTTGGCCGTAGCTGCACCCACAAAGGTCCCGGGCTGGGATGGGACACCCAAGATGACCTCGGTGGGAGAAGCTGGACCCAGGGCGACCTCCAGTGGCGAATCTCAATCTTTGGAGATGTCTGGCGATGTTGGATTCTCTCCAGTGACCCTGGGAGAGAGCTCAGACAAATAACAAAGGGAAGGAGGGTCAGAGTCACTGGCAGCGGCAGAGCCCAGCGAGGCAAGCTCAGGTGCAGCGGACGGCTGCACCTGGCTGTCTTCACTAATAGTCAGGCAAGATTGTTCAAGGACTGAGAGAAGAAAAACAAAAGAGAGCACTTGCCTGGGTTCGAGTTCCACCGACGTCCAGGACTCCGATGAACCTGGTGATGATGGTTTTTCAGGCTCGGCCCTCAGGAGGTCCAGTTTGGGCTCTCACTCTTATACCACGAGGGCTGGCTGGACCGGAAGCCGGAGCCACCACCCCGTACCACACAAATAAGAGCTCCAGTATCAGCAATATAAGAACAGTGAACAAATACATAATACACAGGCCTGTGATCACCAACTCCACGAGGATCAAATATCATCTCTTTTGTTTTGTCAGTATTCAAAATGAGATGGTTGTCATCACACCAATTGACAAACCTCTGAATTTCTATAAGATAGTTTGACAGATCATGAGACTTTTAAAGTAGTGATAAAACAGCAGTGTCAGCAGAAAACTCAATAATTTGATTGCCTGGATAAACACTTCTGCACTCATTAGTGTACAAGGTAAACAAGACTGGTGAACTAACACAGCCTTGGGGAGCACCTGTCCTGAGGGTTCTAGATTTGGATAAAGTTCCATTTACACTGACTCACTGTCCAGTAAATATGAGTTGATGCTGCCTCACTTCTGCCTTTAAATCTCAAAGAAAAGATCAAATTTTGAACTCAGCAGTATAGGAAGATGACATAGTATCTTCTGCATCCGTAGAACCAAAGCAGTTGCATTGACATTAAGTTTTGTCTGCTTAAACATGACTTTTCTGTAGGCTTGCTCATCTGCTGTCAGTCAGTGTCATATTGTCTGATGTCTGATGCGCAACACCAACACACACTGCCTATTACTAGCACACCTAATGGCCATACTTGGCATAGACATACAGTCATGTGAAAAAATTTGGGCACCGCTTTAAATATTCAGTTCTTTATTAAGAAACGTTCACGTATCTATGGCTGACCTTGTTTTTGTTTTTATTTGCATTTTTTTACATTTATTTTAGCCATTGTAAGTGGTAATGAATGCGGGGGTGTCCTAAAAAAGATGGGGGGTGTCCTAATTTATTCCTCACTATTTGTTAACAATTACATTTTACAGAAAATTTGAAAAAAGTCTTTAATTCATTTTTAAATGTTTTTAATTGTAAATGTTTAATTTTAAATGTTTTTAATTGTTTAGTTGTATCACGTGAATCTCCCAGTACTTTTAACATTGATATTAAATATCCATATGAAGAGTTCCTTTGCAAAAACAAATAAGTCCAGTTGTTTTAATAATGAGTAAAAACAACTTTTCATCTGTTGGTTTATATGTGTTAGTATTTCCAATTCAGCTTCTAAGACATGATCACTTGAAATATGAGTATCTCAGACATAATAAAGCAAAAAATCAAACATCAACTCATAGTTACTTTTGGCACTTTATTAGTACGTTTTTTTTTTTTCAAAAACAGACATGTCCCGAAAACCATGCTTGTTTGTCTGGTGAACACATCACTTTTGAACACATCACTGGTTCATCTGCTTCATCAAAATTATCCATATTTGACATAAAATACAACAAAATTGTAAAAAAAAAAAAAAAAAAAAAAAACTGGCAGGGAAATCACACAAACCTTGCAGACCAGAGAGGCGACCATGACAAGTCACGTGACCCAAATACCAAGTGCTGATTTGCCATGTGAAGTTGTCTGGTTTTGTAAAAACAGGGTCCCAACGTTTATCAGCTTTTAAAAGAAAACAAAAAAAAGATGAACTTCATACTGTATTTAACATAGGACATAACGGTTTTTGCCAGCAAACTCTTCATATGTCCAGATATGTTAAACACACACACACACACACACACACACACACACACACACACACACACACACACACACACACACACACACAGAGGCTTATACAGGGTGTCGTAATTTTTTCCCATGATTGTATATATCTCTAAAACGCCCACTCATATTAAAGTATATTAAATCATCAACTTTTCAAGATTGTCTCCTGTGATGATTTTATTTGATTCTTGAATTTTTTTTTTCTTTTCTCTTGTATTCATATGCTTTTTATAGTGACACTGATTCATAGAATTGTAATTATGACAATGGTAAGCCGAAACACGGGGTAGGTCATTTGAGAAGAACTTCTTTTTCATAGGAATAATAATAGTTAATAATACTAAGACAATGATAAAAAAAAATAATACTAATACTAGTATTACTACTACTACTACTACTACTACTACTACTACTAATAATAATAATAATAATAATAATAATAATAATAATAATAATAATAATAATAATAATAATAATTATAGTAACAGAGTAGTTAATAATATCAATAATAACTAGAAAAGCACTCAGAGAACACATCCCTCTGCCAAGGCTTCTTCCGCCCCTCATGGCTCACCTTCAAAATGTAATGGGTTCGTGTGTAGGCCAGGAGCCAGTTCTGGTGAAAATTGCATCAAATTCTATCCATGTCATGCGGTGGCCCTCGCGAGCCACCATAAGACACCAAAAGACACCGGTGAAGTTTGCACAGTTTATTGTTGAGCAAAAGAAAACACAAAACAATGAGCCACGGTGGGCTAAAACATATCACACTACATGAAGAGGATCATAAGGCAATAAAGAGGCACACTTACGTTCAAAACCCAGGGATGGTTGATGCGTCAGACCATGAAGGAATCGTTGATGAATCTTTGACGAGACTGCCGCATTATTCTGCTCCCAGTGCCCTCTTAAATGGAGGACCGCTGATGAGCCGAAATGCAGCTCAGCTGTCAACCTTTACAGCAGGAAGCCCCTCCGACCACTGTCACAATAAAGGCTCGGGGAGCCGGAAGGTACACACCGTTGTCAAAACCGGTGAGGATGATGTATGGCTCGAGCGCGGACAAGATCGGCGCTCGAACCATGACAATCCACTAGTTATGGACGATTCTTGTGAACACACTGTGAGAAGATAAGCGCCTTGGTGAAGGTATGCATTCTTGGATCATCACCAAAATGTAAGGGGATTGTCTCTATCTAGTGATGAGCTGGGTTGGTGACTATAACGAGGGAGATGAAGGTGACGATGAGCCCGCACAATGTCAGGTGGCAAGGGGTCTGCAGCTCCTTCACCAACCCATACCGATGCTGCACTCGCGGCTGTGCCCGCATTGGACCCCGATTGGGTCTTGGCTGCACCCGCGTTGGACCCCGATTGGGTCGGCGCAGCACCGGTGACGACCTCCAACCCCAAACCTGGAACCTCCAGCACGGCGACTGCGATTGGCACCACACCGTTGACTCTGGAAGAAGGCTCAGGAGACAAGAAAGAACCGGGATCAGAATCACTGGTAGCAACAGAGCCCAGCGAGATGAGCTCCGGTGCAGCAGACGGCTGCCCCTGGCTCGCCTCCCCGAGAGGCAGGCAGAAATGTTCCAAGGTGGAAAGGAGAAAAATAAAGTAGAGCACTTGCCTGCACTCGGGTTCTGTCGCCGTCCAGGACTTCGTCGATCCAGGCTCAGGACGAAGAAGATCGTCATCAGGCTCCCACTCAGCCACAGCGGGTTCTGCAGCTGGCATGATGGTCCCTGCAGTCTGAGGACCCTCTGGCGCTGACGTCCACGCCGATAACCCGCACGGTGTGGTGGCAGGGGACCCTCGACCCGCTGGCTCGAACTGCTCCTCTGTGGAGACCTGGGGACGCTTCATCATCGCCGCAGGCTCCATACTGCAGTCCACTCTCCTTCTCTGCCCATGACGTGGCTGCGGGGCTGGAACCAGGCTCTCCAGAACCGCAGGCCCCCTCCTCGTCCGGCGACATAGGCCTGGCGTCGTGGACCGCTCAGTGGAGGGAGACACAAAGGCAACAGGTTTAGTCATAAGAGCTACAGCAGGTGGTGGGAGCTCGGGGGACTGCGAGCCCCGAACTCCGCCCCCAGGAGTCAGACAAGGCAAATCACAAATATGAAAAGAAGAATGAACTTGCACTTGCCTGTTTCCTGGAGGATGGATGGCGCCTGCTGTAGGGGACATTGTTCCTCCCTTTCCCCACTGGATGGTGATGGAGGGCCCCCTGGGAGGACGAGAAGAAGCCGCTCACGATGGTCCACTAACGGGCTTCGCCGGGGCAGGACTCAAAACTCCTTCAGCAGCCGGAGATAACGTCGAGGAGGAGGGGGCAACAGCCGAGACGATCTTGGAACGATGAGCCAACGGGGCAGCGGGAACAGGTGACCTGGGGGGAGAGGCTGCAGGAATTCCCTCCTGTCGTGACGCAGCAGGGGCGGCTGGCTGGGAGGCAGAGCTCTTCCGACGACCCGGAAGCGGATTCAGATGAGGGTCTTGCTGAGGTTCGCTTAGAGCGTGGTGCCGACGCTTACTGGTTGATGTCGAGGCAAAGGTGAGGTCTGGAAAACGTCGCTCTTGAGCGGAAATGGAGGCGAGCAAGTCAGCGTACTCCGGATAGTCACTCAGCTCAGGATTCCTCTCAACCAGCCTGACAGCCGCCATCACGGGCTTAATGATTTGTGTGGGGTGACCGGCGGAGTGAGCTGCAGCCACTCGGTCCCAGATGAAGATTGCTGTCAGCTGCAACCACTCTGAGGGATTCCCGGCTGACGTCATGCTCGTTCGGGGATGACCCCTGGATGGTGCGAACTCCTGGACCGGATCGGGGAAAGGAACGGGATCCCGAAACAAGGACCAACAATGCTTCCTCTTCGGCTTCCTGCCAGAGTTTCCCTCCAGCCCACGGAGTAACTCGTATTGGGAAGCGATGTCTGCCCTCCTCATCGTAACTTCCGGGTGGTCGAAGTAGCGAGGAAGGCGATTAAGAATATCCTCAGCGTAGCCCAGGTGCCGGCGTATATCGCTGGGAGTGTCGTAGAGGGTAGCGGAAAAGAGCATTCCATCTACGTAGTCCAAGGCCTCCGGCAGCTCATAGCCCAGGCTCCGAACGCGGCTCCTGAAAGATGACATGACCTCCCACCGTGCAGGTACCCCGACAGGGAAAACAAACATCCACTTTAGGCAAAACTCACCGGGAACGGCGTCTCAGTGTGGCGGCAGTCTACTGTCATGCGGTGGCCCTCGCGAGCCACCATAAGACACCAAAAGACACCGGTGAAGTTTGCACAGTTTATTGCTGAACAAAAGAAAACACAAAACAATGAGCCACGGTGGGCTAAAACATATCACACTACATGAAGAGGATCATAAGGCAATAAAGAAGCACACTTACAATCAAAACCCAGGGATGGTCAATGCGTCAGACCATGAAGGAATCGTTGATGAATCTTTGACGAGACTGCCGCATTATTCCGCTCCCAGTGCCCTCTTAAATGGAGGACCGCTGATGAGCCGAAATGCAGCTCAGCTGTCAACCTTGACAGCAGGAAGCCCCTCCGAGCACTGTCACAATAAAGGCTCGGGGAGCCGGAAGGTACACACCGCTGTCAAACCCGGTGAGGATGATGCATGGCTTGAGCGCGGATGAGATCGGCGCTCGAACCATGACAATCCACTAGTTATGGACTATTCTTGTGAACACACTGTGAGAAGATAAGAGCCTTGGTGAAGGTATGCATTCTCGGATCATCACCAAAGGGGTAAGGGGGTAAGGTGTTTGTCTCTATCCCAAGGACTACTTCTAGTAAAAAATTCATCCAAATCCATTCTTTAGTTTTGAAGGCTTTTTGCTAACACACTGTGAGAAGATAAGAGCCTTGGTGGAGGTATGCATTGTGGGATCATCACCAAAATGTTGTGGGTTGCTCTCTAGCCCAAGGCTCACCTCTGGTGAAAATTTAATCCAAATCTATGCAGTGGTTTTTATGTAATCCTTCTTCACAAATACAAACAAGGTCCTTGGTGAAGGTATGTACTCTCAGATCATCACCAAAATTTAATGGGTTCATCCTTGGCCCAAGGGCCACCTCTGGGGAAATATTCATCAAAATCCATCCAGCAGTTTTTGTGTAATCCTGCTAACAGACAAACAAATATATGGACGGACAGACGAACAAACAGAAAGACAAACTACCTCAATTACATAACCTTCTTGGCAAAGGTAATAACAAATACGACTACTACTAACAACAATAATAATAATAATAATATAATAAATAACACAGCAAGTTTTTAAGGCCCCCTGTATATGCAAGTGGCTTTTTTTGTTTTTCTGTCTTCTCTTCTCATTGCTGTTGCTTGCCAACAGAATAAAACAAAGAATATTGAACTGATACTTATAGTGTTTTAAACAATAACAAATATTTAATCTCTGTAGTCAATAATTGTCTTGCTCACTGAAAGTACCAGTTTAAACTACTACATTACACTGAAGTGTTTGAGATTTGTTAAAAAGAACATTTTCAGTTGACATGCTTTTTAATTATGATGCTTATTCATTCAGCATAGTCATACAGCACGAAACTGTCCAGTTCTGGTAACATTCAGCAAAAAAACAACCCCCATAAAAACAGTCCACTGCTTTATCTATCTGTCTAATCACACACATTATTAAGCATCTACAACATCATATATTCCTACTGAAATGTCCCCAAACACGATGAGGTAATAAGTAAATCACACCTGCACGTTATGCACTTAACACATAATAATCAGAGTGCAGCTGAACACAGCAAAAAGCATAAAATCAACTTTAAATAAGGACATATTGTCATTAAAATTTGTGTTCATAGCATTCTATATGCATAGCTTCCTTATATTATTACAATAAATACAATCAATGGTGCTTTTGAAGGGTACATTTTGAACATGTTCACATTATGCATTTCCAATGCAGTCTCATTTTACTTACAGTAAGTGGCATTCCAATGTTACTGTCACTGAAGTACTGGAGGGTAAAATGACATTTTCTGTTGTTGCCAGTACAGTTTCTGCATTTCTGATTGTGTTGACTTCAAATTTATACAGAAGCTTTAACTTATCAATACCTTGGCTGACTTCAACCCAGGGATCAATCTAATGAGGGGGACTTCTTTCTAGTCCATCTTCTGTTGTTGCCACTATAGCTTCTCTATTTCTGATGAGGTATTTATATTTATACAAAAGCTGTGACCCAATAAGGTTCTTTCATTTGATTTTATTTGCAGCTGTTTTCTTAAGTTGAGTTCTCTGGGTCACTGTGGAAGCTACGCTTTACTTTTAGTTAAACAACTTGTTGCCTGCTGAAACATTAACCACTGCAGTAATTCCAAATGAAGGCTCTTAGACAGGTGACTTTTTTCTCTTTTGTAAGGCATATATATATATATATATATATATTTTTTTTTTTTTTTGTTACTTATTTGTACCCGTAGGTAGACTTGGTTTGCAGTCTGGTGACAAGCCACTGGCTGCTGGTCGCTGCGTGCGCGAGCGCCCTAAACCTACATGTTTTTGGTGTGCGGGAGGAAACCGGAGAAATCCCGGAGTAAACCCGCGCAACACGGGGAGAACATGCAAACTCCACACAGCTCACTGTTGGTCGGGGGCTGGGATCGAACCCACGATCTCATGATCCCCGCGGTCCCCCGGCCGAGGGTAAAACTGTGCTGCCACAGTGCTAAACCACTGCGCCACCGTGTATATATATATATATATATATACTATATATATATACTATAGTATACTGTATACACTATATACTGTAGTGTATATATATACTGTATATACAGTACATATATATATATATATATATAGTGACGATACTGTCAAAATTGTTGTTTTGCTGGTAGTTATTAGTCTTTAAGATCAGAAATATGCAACTATGACCTGTCATGTCAGAACATTTGCATTCAAAGACCTTCGTCTTGGATGCTTTTACTGCCACCTTTCATTAAACTGTCTAATCAGCAGAAGATATTGTGTCTTAATTTGAGGCTCAGCCTTCAGTGAATTTTCACACTGGCAAGTGGTGCTGTCTGCCTTCATAATCACAGGCAAATCCAGGCTCCATCAGCAATCAGCAGTAATTGCTATATAAGCTCGCACTGGTTTCCGCTCGCCTTTTCTCGCTGCTGAAGAAACAGATCTCTGGAAATTTACTTGTTGGAGTGCACATAGATTGCCAGATTGCTTAATTTCACGTTGGCTGAAACCATGGCTTTAATTGCCGTCTTGCAGAAACAGCTGTGCTACTGCAGGTGGGAAGATAAAGTTTTGCTCGTGGCACCCATTTTCTGTGCAGATTATTTTGAGGCACAGAAGATTGGTCAAGGAGGCAGAGGATTTATGCCAGTTATTTTTATTTTCTCTGACAAGTGCGAACACAAATCAAGAATATTTAGTGCAATAAAACACAAGAATCCTTCATGGATTACTCTTCTGCTAAACATATGCTACTGGAAATGACACCATGTGGCAAAATATATATTGGTTGAAGTGCATGGAGTAAATTCTATATACCTGGGCCTATATGCACAAAGTGTCCTAGTACAAGAATTACTCCTAGTGATGTAATTCTTAGAAAATTCTCAGAATTTTGAAGTTTTCTAAAATGTTCTCCCTAAATTTAGGAGAAGCTCCTAGTAAAAACTTTTTGAGCCCATAACACAGTCCTACAACCTCAATGATTCCAGTGAATGCACTCTCAAGTGAAATATACATGTATGCATATTCTTCTGTTCTTAAACTTATTCTTAACTATGACTCAAGCAGATTAATTAGTTTGTCTTCAACTTATTTTAACAGTAAAAAGTTTTATAGTGATTTCTAAACATGAAATATATTCTTAATATACACAGACCAAATATCAGTTGTCTTTGTTCACTTTCAAAACTCTCTATAAAAGCACAATGAAATGGTTGAAAACTGAATCCACCAACTACAATACTGATTTAAGTTAGTTTCCCAAACGCTACACTCCCCAGTCCTCAACTCAGCTAGCCTCCATGCTAGTTAGCATGCAACTACTAGAAGGAAACCAGTACTGGTCATTATAAGAACATTAATTCTGCTTTTGGTATTACTTATAACCCGTAAATGTGTTTATTCAGTAAAAATAACCCCCTAGAGTCAGAATACTGAATAATTTTATCTCATGAAAATCACTCGGTCAAAACCAATGGGGAGCAGCCATCACCTGCTGGAAGTGACGTACTGTGGTGACCCACCACAATCTACATGGACATTCAATCCTCACACTCAGCTAGCCTGCACTAAGCAGAGGACAATTTGCATACGGACAGAGAGCCCCTAGGAGACAATCAGAACAATGGACTATTGTTATACATCCCTGGATTAAGGAGAGGACGTCCGGGCACCAGTTGGTCACGTGAATGATATGTATTGACTGATATGTATATCAATATGCAAATGTGCCATGCATTCTCTCTGTTGGTATAACATGTATAAAAGAGCTTGCTATACATGCCTCAACAGCACAGCACAACACAGCACAGCACACACAGCACAACACAGAGCACAGCGCTACAAGTGCGTCTCATTATGATGGAGGAAAATAAAACTCTGCCACCTTCCAGCTCATCGCATCTCGCCTGAACTTATTTTTCGTCCACACTGGTGACCCTTGGCAAAGAATGGAACACAAGGCGAACACCCCGGAGATAACCCTGACCGGGAAAGCCCCAGCACGCGTCATGGTGCGACCCTCGCCTGATCTCTCCCCTCCACACTGGTGACATGCCAAGAGAAAATGACTGTCTGTTCCCTCTCACTGTGCTGTGGACACAGAGGACCAGAGAACGCCTGCAACCTCTTCATCCTCACTGGAGTGCGTGCCCCGGAGCGCAGCGCTGGGACCAAAACACACCATGAACGGCGACACGAGCGAGCCGAAGGAAGCAGCCTGAACGGGGAAGGACATCGGCGCTGACTGCATTGATTTCCGCCAACCTCCCCAAACCTGACTAACCTCATGACAGCGGACCTCCCGCGCATGAAGCCCTGCATGCATGCCACAGGATTACGAGGACAGCGCAACTGCCAGTTGTGTGGTCACTGCGCCAAGCGCGCGCCACGCACGGGACAAAACCGGCTTCACAGACTGATAAAGCGTCCTCCGCTGCTGCACATGCCCGAGAAACACGGCCGATCGCCACCCTCGTTCCGAGGTGCTTACGCACCTGAAGCAGATGTGCAGCCCACACACAGGACTTTGTAATGGTTTCTCAGCCACGGCGCACAAGGGGAATTTAGTCGATTGCTGTCCCCCATGTCATCACCCGCAGCTCACGGGCTTCCACCTCAGCTGCGCACACACCTGCGCCTCGTTAGTGTGCCGCTACTTATTCCATCCTGCCCTGAGCTGCAGCCTGGAGCCGTCTGTCTCCCTACATGGAAATCTCCCAGCAGCTTCCTCCTCATCAGGCCTGCTGATCGTCGCTAAGGACACGTAAGCTGTCATTATTGCCTTCTCATCATCTCCTATCAGCCTCCCCTGTGCACAGGTGGATTACCCGGCGGCGGACGTACCTTCCATCGTCCCGCCGCTCCTCTGCCTCACCGCTTCGACCGGACGCACAGCAGGACGTTGTCTCCCAGGCTTGGGACCTGCCAACGCCAGCCACCGCTCCTCTGCAAGTAAGCACAGCTCGAGATCACGTTCCCGTGTGGTTGCCTAGCTAACCCCTTTTCTCCTCTCTCCCATAGGGTTGTCTGGCCGCACGACGTGCTGCTCTGTCCTGGCTTGCATCCTCCACCCGCATCACACACTAATCTCTCACACACGCATCCATACACGCACCTTGTTGTTAATAAAGCTGTCAAATCTACCTGAGCCTGCGTGCGTGTTTCCTGGGCTGACAATATGTCACCACATGGCTTTAGGGCTGCTTCCTGCACCTAAAAGCCGAACCGCCTCACACCCTCACACAGCAGCAGTTGTTTCGCAGCCGCTATGCATCCTCGGGGAATTTGGCTGCTCACCTTCCCCACATCCTCGCTGGATCGAGCCGCAAGAGGAGTCAGATAAAATGTTTTTTTCACAGCCACTGTGGATCTCTGCCAGGTTTACCGGGAAAGTCCCTCACCATCGCGGATCCACACGCAATTTTTGCGTGGCCCAGACACCTTTGACGTCCCAGGCCGGCACTCACTTACTCCCATCCCCCTCCCCCTCCTCCTGCACAGCGCTGTTCCCGCACCTCACTCCCTAAAGCTGGCCGATCGCCGTCTTGTTCCATTACGCACGAAACACACTGGCCCGTGCACCCATGATCCACAGCCATTCAACGTGCTGGAACCTGGAGCGGAGCACACTGTTTTTTTTCCACCCCTCCCCCGTCCCCCTCACAGACTGACATGCCCTCCGACAGTTCTGCCGGACCTGGAGCCAAATGACGGGGGGAGAAGGGGGGTCACAACCCCTGCTGAGTGTTCTGGGGGGAGCTCTGTGGTGACCCACCACAATCTACATGGACATTCAATCCTCACACTCAGCTAGCCTGCACTAAGCAGAGGACAATTTGCATATGGACAGAGAGCCCCTAGGAGACAATCAGAACAATGGACGATTGTTATACATCCCCGGATTAAGGAGAGGACGTCCGGGCGCCAGTTGGTCACGCAAATGATATGTATTGACTGATATGAATATCCATCCATCCATCCAATCAGTATGCAAATGTGCCATGCATTCTCTCTGTTGGTATAACATGTATAAAAGAGCTTGCTACACATGCCTCAAAAGCACAGCACAACACAGCGCACAGTGCTACAAGCACGTCTCATTATGATGGAGAAAAATAAAACTCTGCCACCTTCCAGCTCGTCGCATCTCGCCTGAACTTATTTTTCCTCCACAGTACAATCATTGTTTTCAGCTTTACTGAGGAAGAGCAACATGTTTACCACGGGCAAGTAAATGTGTTCAGCAGATGTTCAGTGGGTCGAGATCTGAGTTGAGATGTCCCTGACCATGACTGACTGACAGAGCAGGGACTTGAATCTCGCACGTATTTGAGAAGGAATCATGAGCAAAATTACTGTACAGAATCACTAGTATCATATTTGATCCTTTGAAATAGCTGTTGATTAAAATTCACTACAGGTACCCTTTAACCATGTTATAACTGATTCAGCCATAGTCCAGCATGTGTGCACAGCTCTCACAACAGACTGCATTATCCACCCACACATGTACAAAAGGTGTGCAAGTGATACCAACAACTCTTTAAGTTCACATAATACACTCATTTTAAGGCATTTTACTGACCTGTGATGTATTTAGAATGTAAAAGGCACACATGTTGAGGCACTGTTGACACCTCAACAGGAAGTTTAATTCTCCCTCTTTGCGCCAAAACACCACTCCTAATCATGCACACGTGACGTACCCCCTCACATCTGGAGGTAGCATTGCAATGTCATCCACATATCCATCCATCCATCCATCCATCCATCTTCTACCACTTAATCCTTTTAGGGTCAGGGGAGGCTGGAGCCTATCCCAGCATCTTTGGGCAAGAGGCAGATTACACCCTGGACAGATCACCAGTCCATCGCAGGGCTAGCATTGCAATGTTCCGAAATAAAAGATTCAAAGAAGAAAGGTTCTTAAACAACACAAATAAATGCACAAAAAATAATAGTGGTGCCAATTTTATCTTCATCCCTTTACTCATTCATTCTACGTTCTTACTTCCTCAATTTACTATGGAAACCAACTATTTTCCCCAGCTCTCTACAAAAGCTCATTGCAATTATTTAGAAAAAAAAAAAGATTTTATTTGTCAATACTAGTGTTGGACAAGTTTCTAAAAAATAGTAACTACAGTCATGTGGAAAAACTCTGGACACTCCATTAAATATTCAATTCTGTATTAAGAAATGTTCACATTATGTCTAACCTTTTTTGTTTTTATTTGCATTTTTAACATTTATTTTAAGCCATTTTAAGTGGGAATGAATGTGGTGGTGTCCTAAAAAATGGGGGCTGTCCTAATTTATTCCTCACTCTTTGTTTAGAATTACGTTTTACTGAAAATTTGTAAAAAGTCTTTAATTCATTTTTAATTGTTTAGTTGTATGACATGAATCTCCCAGTATTTTTAACACAATTTCAGTGAATTTATTACTTGGACTGCCACTCGCTGTCATTTAGACCACAGCTGGTCACACCTATAACCATATAAGGAATTATGTCTATATATGGACTGTTTCAATTCCCAGGGATTTTTTGTGGTCTATGGTTATTTTTATCCATTTCATTGTCATTTTCTTTCTAATATTACATTGTATAGCCTGATCTGGGAGAGAGAATGAGGGGGAACAGGGAGAGGAATCATCATTTTACTCACCAGATAGCAACAAACAAAAATGGATAGAGAAACAAACTCCCAACAGACTCCGAGTCTTAAACTCTGAAAAAAAAAAGATTACTGTTGCCTGACATACAGATGCATCTCACTAAATTAGAATATCACTGAAAAGTTAATTTATTTCACTAATTCA
This sequence comes from Pholidichthys leucotaenia, assembly GCA_020510985.1. Lineage (NCBI taxonomy): Eukaryota > Metazoa > Chordata > Actinopteri > Cichliformes > Pholidichthyidae > Pholidichthys > Pholidichthys leucotaenia. The sequence continues at coordinate 249,493,065 of CM035839.1, read as the reverse complement.
ATTAAAAAAGTGAAACTCATATAGACTCATTACACACAGAGTGATGTATTTCTAGCATTTATTTATTTTAATTTTGTTGATTTTGGCTTACAGCTCATGAAAACCCCAAATTCAGTTCCTTTTGCATGAATTACTACATCAGTACAGCATGGCACGGAGGTGATCAGCCTGTGGGACTGAGGTGTTAATGGAAGCTCAAGTTGCTTTGATGGTGACCTTCAGCTCGTCTGCATTGTTGGGTCTGGTGTCTCTCATCTTCCTCTTGACAATCCTCCATAGATTCTCTATGGGGTTTAGGTCAGGAGAGTTTGCTGGCCAATCAAGCACAGTGATACCATGATCATTATACCAGGTTTTGATTAGATTTCCTTTATTCCTTTATTAGTCCCACAATGGGGAAATTACAGGGCGTCCACATGAGTGGATGATGCAGCCACTGGTGCGGCGCCCAACCCATTCACCATTCACACACACATTCACACCTGGGGCCACTTTAGAGTCTCCAATTAACCTAACTTGCATGTTTTCGGCATGTGGGAGGAAACCGGAAAATCCCGGAGTAAACCCACGCAGACACGGGGAGAACATGCAAACTCCACACAGATCACTGTTGGTCGGGGGCAGGGATCGAACCCAGGATCTCCAGCCAAGGGTGAGTTGCTGTTCTGCCGCAGTGCTAACCGCTCCACTAGCACTAAATTAGCATTGTTAACATTAACATTAATATTTAATTAACATTTTTCCATTTCCACAATTTGCCTTTATTCCAAACAACTTTGTAATTCAATAAACTGAAAAATGTTCATAGAAATGTTTACTCTCATCAGATCATGGAGTTTGTTGAGGGTCCACAATTGGGATCTTTGGCAGAAGCCAGCGGTCCTCTCCCAGATGGAGCTTCATGGTCCTCCACAGGCATTTAAAAAAAATCTCACTGGGGCTCGGAGAAATCAGCAGCCCGTAGATTCAGCCTGGAGCAGGAAGCGCTCGCTCCAGACTTCCTCTGCTACCATTAATTGTTGTGGATTTTAATTTTACTAATAAATGTCCCCTGTTGATCTGGTGAGTAAAGAACAGAGCAGTAGTCAAAGATGCCTGTTTAGCAGATTTATTTATATCTTGGTCAAGAAGGGAAAAATGTTGTGTCCCCGCTTGCAGGCAGGAGCCACGAGAGAATTCAAAGTTACAACACAGTGCAAAGAGACTCAACTAGTGAGACGAACAGATAAGGACTGTTTGAGAAAACTGCGTGGGCAGCGTTCAGAGACGTATCTCAGAGATATAAATGTTCTGTGTACAGTGTTCAAGGCTGGTTGTGACTCATGGGAAAGACACTGAGTGTAATGCCATTTATGATTACGGGGGACAATAATAAAAAAAAAAAAATCCATCATAGTATCTTTGGCAGTGTGGGCAGGTGGCAAGTCCTGCTGGAAAATGAAATCAGCAACTCCATAAAGCTTGTTAGCAGAGGGAAGCATGAAATGTTCTATTACTGTATGTGGGCCCTATTACCACCAGCGAACATTACGTTTTCTTCCCACCTTATACTAGTGCTTTTGTTAGTTTTGGTCAGCGTATTATCTGTTTTTTACACTTTGTGTGACACTATGTAATTAATTACCAGTAGACAGGGTACCTGATTTCAAAGAGGTGTGGCAGCACACTATGCCATGGCAATGCGCTTTTGATCAGGAAAAAGGAGGTCTGTTGTCAGAAGAGCAATGTTTAATGCAATTTCAGCAGCTGGTTTTGGCAAGGTGCTGCTTGAGAGCTCAGGAGCTCATAAGGTAACAGCATACACTGGGATTTTCAGTTATTTTAATGGAGAGAGTTGCAACAGTTATAATCTAATCACCCATCATTTTAATTATAATATGATGATAAACTTTATTGTATTTTGTTATATCGGCATTTTAATTTTAATTGTATACTCACTGTTGGAGTCTATAGATGATGCATTAATGCTTTTTTTTTTTTTTCTTGATGGTTCAGTTTGGAATTACAGCTCTTTGGCATAAATCTGCTGTTGCTGAATACAACTCATCATTTCCGTCAGGAGAGCTTTATTGTTACTACTATCGGGATTATTATTATTTTTGGCAAGAACTGTTAATAGTGCCAGGTGAAACATATAGCATATACAGTGTGAGGTGAACAAAGTGTTAGGACAATTACCACAGCATACAAATAAAGCATATATTATTTGTGTGTGTGTGAGTGTGTGTGTGCATGGGTACATGAGTGTATGAGCTCAAGTCCATGTGTGTCATAATCTGGGTTTGATCATAGGATCAAGCCCAGATTTTATGTTCATGTATTGTTTCTGTGTGATCATGTATGATTATTATTTGCATTTATTGCCCTCTGTGTTCCCCTGAGTCCCCTGTCATTGTTTTCTGTGTCATCCTTTTTCTGGTCCTGGGTCTGTGTGCGTATTTGTTTACCTATTGTTCCAGCTCCTCCAGTTTCCCATACCTGTAGCCACTGCCCCCTCTATTTTACTCCTGCATTTTTGTCCTGTATGTTCATTGTCACATTTCATGTGCATTCCCTGTTTGTGCCCCGCCCATCCTGTGTTCCTCACCTGCAATCACTTCCCTGCTGGCCTTGAGTGTGCCCACCTGTTCTGTGTTGTGTTAATTATTCCCCTGTCTATACATTCCATGTGCTGTCTGTGTCTAGTGTGGCGTCATTAATGTTGTGTGCTTCTCCCTGCTGGCAACCCCTGTATTCTAGTAATGTTAAAACCGAGGCTTCATGAAACAATGAGCAACTTCGAGACAATTGCTTCATGAACGACACAGTGTTATGAAACATAAAGACTGCCATCTGGTGACTTACTGTCAGAACTGCATCTGAGTTTATTGAAAAAGGGCAATTCTGTATCACAGGTTGCACTACACTTTTTGTTATATCATTTTCTCAGACAGGGTTGTAAAAATTCTGGTAGTTAGCTGTCATTTTAATTGAGTTTAATTAGATCACCCTACATATAATCTGTGAAATGATATACAGCTTTCAGAATTTGTAGTCATTGCTGGAAAAATTCTGTGGAAGGACAATTTTCAGTGAACGAAACATCTGATATACATATAAGATAAGATAAGATAAGATAAGCCTTTATTAGTCCCACAACGGGGAAATTCCAGGATTGCAACAGCACAGGGATAGCAACACTCAGAGCAACAATCAGAAGGCAAGAAAAAAAAAACAAGCAAGCAAGAGCAGCTAATATACATATGTACATATTACTATAAAATATATATATATATATACACACACACAGACACACAGTGCAGAGCATTGTAGCATTGTAGCTGGATGGAATAAATATATGAGTATATAAACACACAGTGCGGAGCATTGTAGCTAGATGGAATAAATATGTAAATATATAAACACCCACAGTACGGAGCAACGTAGCTAGATGGAATAATATGTAGATATATAAACACACAGTGCGGAGCATTGTAGCTAGATGGAATAAATATATAGATATATAAATATAAACACACCCAGTGCGGAGCATTGTAGCTAGATGGAATAAATATGTAAATATATAAACACACACAGTACAGAGCATTGTTGCTAGATGGGATGAAACAGCATAACCGTCTACTTAGTTATCCTACATGGTATGATTATGTGCCCATACATATTCTCACCCTCCATAATGACCGGTATTTTCCTAGTTGTATGCCGGAGGGGACCATTGTGTAAGACTATTGCATCTTTTGCATTCAAAAAACTATTAGTTTGTTACGTCTTTTTGCTATCTCTGCGAGCATATATATATATATATATATATATATATATATATATATATATATATATATATATATATATATATATATATATATATATATATATATATATATATATATATATGTGTGTGTGTGTGTGTGTGTGTGTGTGTGTGTGTGTGTGTGTATCTATCTATCTATCTATCTATCTATCTATATCTATATCTATATCTCTATCTATCTATCTATATATATATATATATATATATAGAGAGAGAGCGATGGCAAGAACCAAGCAGACCGCCCGTAACATCTACTGGAGGAAGAAGCCCCCCAGGAGGCAACTAGCCACCAGGGCTGCTTGGAGAGGCGCTCCGGCCACCGGCGGAGTGAAGAGGCCTCACCGTCACAGGCCCGTGGCTCTGAGAGAGATCTGTCACTACCAGAAATCCACGGAGCTGCTCATCCGTAAGCTGCCCGTCCAGCGCCTGGTGAGGGAGATCGCTCAGGACTTCAAGACCGACCTGCGCTTCCTGAGCTTCGCCGTCATGGCTCTGCAGGAGACCAGAGAGGCCTACCTGGTGGGTCTCTTCTTCGCTAAGAGGGTCACCATCATGCCCAAAGACTTCCAGCTGGCCCGCCGCATCCGCGGAGAGAGAACTTAGACTTTCTGCTGCACATTCACCAACCATAATGCTCCGCACTGTGCGTCTATATATATATTTATAGTAATATGTACATATGTTTACTAGATGTTCTTGTTTTTTTTTCTTGCCTTCTGATTATTGCTCTGAGTGTTGCTATCCCTGTGCTGTTGCAATCCTGGAATTTCCCCATTGTGGGACTAATAAAGGCTTATCTTATCTTATCTTATCTTATATATATATATATATATATATATATATATATATATATATATATATATATATATATATATATATATATATATATATATATATATATATATGTGTGTGTGTGTGTGTTTATATATTTACATATTTATTCCATCTAGCTACAATGCTCAGCACTGGGTGTGTTTATATATTTATATATCTACATATTATTCCATCTAGCTACATTGCTCCGCACTGTGTGTGTTTATATACTTGCATATTTATTCCACCTAGCTGCAATGCTCCGTACTGTGGGTGTTTATATATTTACATATTTATTCCATCTAGCTACAATGCTCTGCACTGTGTGTTCATATATTCATATATTTATTCCATCCAGCTACAATGCTCTGCACTGTGTGTCTGTGTGTGTGTGTATATATATATATTTTATAGTAATACGTACATATGTATATTAGCTGCTCTTGCTTGCTTGTTTTTTTGTTTTGTTTTTTTTTTTTCTTGCCTTCTGATTGTTGCTCTGAGTGTTGCTATCCCTGTGCTGTTGCAATCCTGGAATTTCCCCGTTGTGGGACTAATAAAGGCTTATCTTATCTTATCTTATCTTATCTTATATATATATATATATATATATATATATATATATATATATATATATATAGTATATATATATATATATATATATATAGAGAGAGAGAGAGAGAGAGAGAGTAAAGAGCACAACAATTCTCTACTAAAGTATTTTTTTATGATAGTAATAGCTGTTGTCTCATCGAGTGCTGTTTCAGCACGCCCACAGTCACGTGACCATAGCAAGCAAGGCCTCATTATGTCGGTTACATCACGTGACGAGAGCTCATGCAAACGTATGCAACGCCAAGCCCTCTCAAATTTCTCGTCAGGTCTCAAATCACGTTATGTGACAACGAGGCCTCGTTGGCTACGGTCACGTGACTGTGGGCATATTGACACAGTGCTCAACCCTCTGCTCACGACACTTCTGTGTTACATTGCTCGAGTCAGTCTCGAGTGGGCAGTGTTGAGCGTTACATCACTACTGTATCCCAAAAGGTTTTTTGTAAGTTTTGCCATTTATGTTTAAGTTATCTCTCCAGCCCACGTGCTGTTATTTGTTTGTTCTTTTGGTTTTGGTTGATAAATTATTTTTTACTGAAGTCCTGCCTGCTGCTTAAAGTCCATTTATTCCTGTCTGCTTGCTGGAGGGACTGATGACAGTGATGAACCTGTGGTGAAAATGGATTTGCAGATAAACATACACATAAACTTATGTACAAAAGTAAATGAGTATATACATACACCTATGCAGAATATATAATAATTCTCTACCTACGTACACAAACGCCATGCTGCCCCTATTTTTACCAAGTATCTGTCATCAAGCATAAGAAAGGTTAAAACAACAGCATAAACAGTCAAAAGGTAACCCTTTGGCCCCAGGAAATGTGCAGAGTGACCCCACGTTGGCAACACTAGCAGCCAAGCAATCCACTCCAACCCATGCCAACCTAACAGAAACCCACCCAGTTGGGGATGGGGGGGCAGCACCAGGAGGAACCAGTATGCCACCCCGACTGAAAACCGAGCACATTGCCCAAGAATCCCTACCACCCACTAGAGGAGCCCAGCCACCACCCCAGGGGCCCCACCCAGAGAAACCAACCTCCGGCCCAGCCTCCGCCTGCAGCCACCGGAACACAACCCACCACTGCATGAGAAACACAGCCAAGGGAGCCCCCAGCTCCCTTCACTCCAAAACACCCTAACTACATCTCAGAGTAACATAATTTCAATTCTCTGTATGTTCTGTACATATGGCAGAATTGACAATAAAGTGGAGTTTGGTGTTGACTTTGACTTTGACTAGATGACCCTGAACCACCACAGTTAACCTCCTAGTCAGCCCGGCGTTGGCAGGGCCACCCCCGGTCGGAGGAAGGAAGACAGGGCAAGAGTAGAGCCCCCAAGTGGCGCCACACACGACACTCCCCCACAGGGAGAAACAAAAGAGGAGAGACCTGCCAGAACACCAGCAGACACCACCCTGGCACCCACAGCAGCGGGCACAGCCACCCCGTGCCAAATCCATCAGAGCACACATATGAGGGGAATGTGACCAGACACACAAAGTAGGGCACCGTGGGGGGGTGTACAAGCTCAGGTAAACTTATTCATTCATTCATCTTCAACCGCTTAACCCTTTTCTGGTTGTAGGGGGACTGAAATCTATCCCAGCATCTTTGGGTGAGAGGCAGGGTACACCTTGGACAGATCGCCAGTCCATTAAAGGGCCAACACAGAGAGACAGACAACCATTAAGAATAGAATAAACTAGACTAGACTAAACTAGACTAGGCTTTATTGTCATTGTACAGTACAACAAAATTGTGGGTGATCCACCAGGCTACTGTGCAATAAAGTAAGAGAGAAGGATTATACAAAACACACACATCACTCTCACACCTAAGGACAATTTAAATTCCCCAGTTGATGCCAATTAACCCCTTGCACTCTGGTCAATTTCCCTAAAAACGCCTAAAAATAACGTACCCAAAGTAAATCAAAAGCTGTTCTTCAACCCTTTGCAGCATCTTCATGGGGTTGGTCTCATTTAAAAGAAAACACTTTGAATTTTTTGGCAAAATAGTCGTAATCTCTCTTAGTGCTCCTGCCACTGAGTAACAGTCATTTAAACATACTGAACTTGAAGAAAATAAAGTTCGTCTGGGTGTTTTTTTTAGATACAAAGGCTTGCAAATAACACACAGCTGTCAGATCCGGGCTGGAAAATGCAACAGAAATGTAGAACCAAGTGTTATCCAGCTGAGGTCAAAATTTTGTAACAATATCACAAAAAATGCATATATTACACAGCTTTTCCCTCAGGTTGTTCCCAGGCATTTTTGAACTGTGCCAAATTGTGCCAAATGGCACAGTTTGGAAAAACGTCTGTAACTTTTGAATGATTCAATATAGAAGCTTGATCTTGGGCTCTATTGAAAGGTGACACTCAGGGCTGTGTGTGTATGTGTGGGGGGGTTGTTTATTCATTCATGAATGAATGAATGAACAAACAAGCCCCCACACACAAAGAAGCATGCCACGTAAAAAATGTGTGGCTTTTTTTTTACAAGAAAAAATAACCTACAGTGCACTAAAAATTATACTAAAATATCTGTAATGTAGAGGATAACACCCCCCCCCCGCTACAGAGGACGAACATCGTCCATTGCCACATGACGGACCGTGCACCTCGGTCTACTACGCACAGTTGTACTACAATATCTGCAATATATCTGTAATCCGCTACAGAAGAATAGCGGGGGGGTGGGGGTGGGTCATGGTCTGGACGCGGCGCACGGATGGGTCCGTCATGTGGCGATGACGCACAGTTGTAATTTACCGATCGGTCAAAAGTTATTTTGATTACAATTTTCAGGGATAAAGAATAATTTAGCTTATAACACTTACTTGTCCACAACAGCAGTGTCGCTGGCGAACTTCTCTTCCTCATTGTCAGACGAACATGACGCTGGTCCACTTGTTACGACTCGTGGTTCTGGTCACGCGACCCGGTCAAACCATGATTCCATTATTGCGGTTTTACGCTTCCATGATTGCGGTTTTGGCGAACGATTTTTCAAAACAAATAAGAACAGTAGTAAGAAAAAAAGACTGGCGAACACGTGTGTGTCACCCAGCGGCTTACACAAAACAGATTTGACGCACGCTTTCAATAGTCGAACTTCTCTGCTTCAATTGGCTCGCTGTATTCGCAGCCGTTGGTAGGCGGGTCCTTCTTGCCAGGTTTTCAGTCATTGGTTCTTCAAGGTTTCAGAAACCCAATTCAAGGCTCTTATTAGTCGAATGAGAGGTCAATCACATCTAAACCAATCAAAGCACTCCTTTGGCTTTCTGTTCGCGGCTGTGTCTGTAGTGGAAGAATGGAAATGCAGCTTTATTTTTTTCAGTGCGCACTAGGACGCACAGTGTGCGTGCGCGCTAGGACGCAGAGACGTGACCACCCCCGGTATCCCGGAGTGCAAGAGGTTAACCTAACCTCCATGTCTTTGGCCTGTGGGAGGAAACCAGAGTACCCAGAAGACACGGTGAGAACATGCAAACTCCCCACAGAAGGGTCAGTGGGTAGGATCAAACCCATGACCTTCTTGCTGTGCTGCCACAGTGCTAACCACTGCACTACCGACTGTGTCAGGCAGTAGAAGGATCACAGTTACTATAATCATTGATACTGTACTCTCTCTTGTGTACATTGCTTAATTAAGACCCTATAGTGAGGTTTGATGGTCAGTAAATTGTTCCTCCTAACACACAGATGAAGAAAAGGGTGTACATGCTCTGAATGTCAAATGGAACTTTATTATGTAACGTACAAATGGTGATGCTTGTGTATAAAACAATGGGGTTAAATGGGGTTAACAAGGATGAGATTATCAACTGTTGAGGTTTTATTGTAGGATAGATTATTACTGTTTTGGAATTGGTACAAAACCCACTGCCACATGTATTATCTTGTATACCATTAAAAGTATATTTTCAATTCTTTGTTGAAACTACAGTGTTGCTCTGTCCATTTGAAGCAAGCTCTTACTGTGAACACCTTCAACATACAGTATCACTTTCATGCCTGGGTGGTAATTACCTTCTCTTCAGCCCCCAGATTAATTACATACCTATGAATTGGCAGTTTATCCACTGAAGCAATGCTTACACCAGTTTTAATATAATTCACAGTCAAAAGATGGATGGTACCCCCAGCATCTGCCACACTACACTCAATTCTCTTCCTTCCCTGAAGGTCACAAGTTACTGTCTGCCAACGAAGCCCAACACACAATCTCCTGGTCTTTGCCTGTTGGTCTCAGGTGTTTTCCCAGAACTGACAATCTGTTTTCACTCACATGGATGACACAAAACGAATGCTGATACAAACTGCATTGAAACAATTACATACATGTCATCCTTCTTCCTGACAATTTCCTTCAGAAGTGAATGTCAACTGTGCTACAGTTTTTTTTTTTTTTTTCATTCCAAATTTCTGGTTTAAAATGATTTTCCACTTGAATTATTGTTGCAGTCCTAGATTACACTGCATTGCCTTCATTGGGCTTTTAAAATACACGAAGCCCAAAATACACAAGGATCAGTAGTATAAGACTCAGTAGGTGCAATACACACAGCTCCATGCCCTAATAACATAATAAAAATAGGAACATTGCCTGGTTAATGCCTGGTAGGGGTGGGAATCTCAAGGGACCTCCTGATTCAATTCAGATTGTGATTCTTGGGTCACAATTTGATCCTATCACAATTCAACAATAATACGATGACTGAGTATCACGATCCCATATATTTCAAATTTTTTCACCTTATTCAATATCAAATCATGTCCTAAAGTAAAGCTGTTGACATCTCTGACATATAATAAAGTGTTCTCGGGGCTTCATTTTCTGTGGAGACACGTCACTGCACACACAGAGGGTAGTGGATGGTGCTGTTTGGAATAGACTCTCACTCCAAATACATTTGTCTGACTCTGTGGACTCTTTTAAAAAGCAGCTGAAAACTTTTTTTGTTTAACAAGGATTTCTGTTGAGATTCAACTGCTTTTTAAAGGTAAGTCTGATATTTTTAACTTATTTTAATCTTGTGGTTGAACTTGTTTTTTTTTCATTTTTTTAAATTATTTTTTCTATCAACTTCCTTTTATTCCATGTTATTGTACAGCACTTTGTAACTACATGTATCTGAAAAGCACTTCATGAACTTTACTTACTTGGTGATTGGAGAAAAAGCTCCTGTCATGAATTGCCCTTCAGGGCAGAGAGGTGAGACCCATGTGCTGATTTGTGAGTTTGTGAGGTTTATTGAATATAACACAACATAAGTCCACACAGTGCTCGAAACAGAAAATACAAACAAATGGGTAACTTAGAGATTAAGCACACCAGAGTGAGACAGGGCTCTGGTGGAGATGAGGAGAAACTCAAACAAGACAGAGGCAACAAGAAATGAAAATAACTGCCCTTAAATAGGATTAAAAACAATTCACATAATCAATGACAGATGTGGGTCACATGAGTGGGCAGAAGGAAATAACGATTCATAATTAGGACCAGGTTGGAGCAGTGAGAGGGGAGCATAACCGGAGCTGACAGCTGACAGGGCAATGCCCACACAGAGCACCATTCTGCTGACAGCTCTCAACCAGCGAAAGAACAACAGTAAAGATATAAAGGATACAATATCAACCAAAGCAGACTAAGATATAAATACAAATTAATAAAAAATAAAAATGTAACAAAACTAAAACATAAGCAGGAAAATAGCAAACAGTACAAGAGTAACAGAAACCCAAAAAGCACAAAATACAACAAATATATAACTATAGAGAAAAAGCCATGAGACTGAGCAAGGCGGAAACCTCCTGTGCTCAGCTTATGACAGAGCCTACCTCTCAAGGGGTGGGTACCAGACACCCCAGGATAACATCAAAAGAAAAACACCCCCTGCCCCCAATAGGAGCACAACAATAACCCACCAAGGGTGGGTGGTGGGGAAGGGGACAGGCTAGGAGGGAACGAAACAAACAAAAAAAAAAAACTGCTCAGGACCCACACCAGGCAAAACCCCAACCGCCTAGGACCCCTGGATCAAAGAGCTGAACAGTTCAGGTGGGCGGCCAAAGTCCCAGGCAGATGGCATGATGGAAAGAGTCAGGTGGCCTACCAGAGAACGTGGGCCACCCAACCCTGCAGCACAGTCTGTCGGGTGGTCTGACAGAGTTTTTTTGCCACCTGAACAGAAAGGATGGTCCAGTAGGCGGCTGCCCAACCAGAAGAACCAATGGTGGGCACAATGGAGAAGTTGGGGAACCCGAGCCAACATCAGGGTGAGGTGAGGGAACCACGACAGCCTCAGGCAGAGGAGAGGGAACCACGACGATTGCTGGCAGAGGAGGGGGAACCATGACGGCCTCGGGCAGAAAAGAGGAAACCACAGCGGTGTCTGACAGAGGAGGGGGGACCACAATGGCATCTGGCAGAGGAGGGGGAACCACGACGGCCTCGGGCAGAAAAGAGGAAACCACAGCGGTGTCTGGCAGAGGAGGGGGGACCACGACAGCATTGGACTGGCCCGTAGCACCCTCAATGGTGTCAGACATTGGAGCACCCATGGTGGCTCCGGGCCGGAGCGGAGCTTCACCCACGGCGGCCCAAGGCCGGAGCTGAGCTGCACCCGTGGTGGCCCTGGGCTGGAGCGGAGCTTCACTTGTGGTGGCTCTGGGCCAGTGTGGAGCTGCACCCATGGTGGCTACGGGCTGGAGCGGAGCTGCAGCCATGGTGGCTCCAGACTGGGACATTGCTGCACCCACGGTGAACCCAGACTGGGTCATAGCTGCACCCACGGTGGCCCCCAGGCTTGAGCATAATGCTCACAGTGGGCCCACACTGGATTGCAGCACCCAAGTTGGTTTAACAATGGGACGCAGCACCCAGGATGGTCACCGACTAGGACACAGAACCCACGGAGACCCGGACTGAAGAGGAGCTGTACCCACGGAGGTCCCGGGCTGGAACGGAGCACCCGCAATGACCTCGGCCAACGGGGAAGCGGCACACTCAGAGATCCCGGGCTGGGACGGAACACCCGCGAAGACCTCACCTGGAGGGGGAGCAGCACCCATGGAGGTCCTGGGCTGGGATTGAGCGCCCACAACGACCTCAGCCAGAGGGGAAGCAGCACCCACGGAGGTCCCGGGCTGGGATGGAGTGCCCACAACGACCTCAGCTGGAGGGGAAGCAGCACCCACGGAGGTCCTGGATCTGGGATGGCGCGCCCGTGGCGACCTCAGCAGGAGGAACTGGACTCATGGCAATCTCGGGTGGTGAGCCAGGACCCACAGAGACTTCTGGCAGAGCTGGAAAATCCTTGGTGACCCTTGGGGAAAGCTCAGGCAAGAGACGCAAAGAAACAGGGTCAGGGTCACCCGCGGCAGTGGAGCCGGACGAGGTGAGCTCAAGTCCAGCTGACAGCTGTACTTGTTTCTCCCCACCAGGAGCAAGGCAAGACCCCTCCAAAATAGAGACAACAAAGACAAAAGAGAGCACTTGCCTGATCTCAAGCTCCACAGTCATCCAGGACTTAGTCGATCCAGGCAATGGTTCTTAAGGCCCGGCCCTCTGGAGGTCCAACTCCAGCTTTGCTGTGGCAGGCCCAGCAGCAGGCATGGTGATTGATGCAGTCCCAGGACCCCCCAGCAAGGTAACCCATGCAGGTGGCTCATCCGGCGTGGATTCAGGAGGTCGAATATCTGCTGGCGCTGACTCCTGTGTAGCTGAAGCCAGGGTGCGCTCTACCGCCGGTGCAGTCTTCAGGTTGGAGACAGCACTTCCCCTCCGTCCAGACTGTGGCTACAGGGCTGGGACCAAGTCCTCCAAGGCCACAGGCTCCTCCATCACCCAGTGGCTCAACTCAGTAGTTGGCGGACACTCGAGGAGAACAGGAGGAGACACAGAGAGGGCAGGTGAGAAATGAATGGCTGCAGCAGGCGGTGAGGACTCAGGGGACTGCAAACACTGAGCCTCACTGCTGGGAATCAGGCAAGGCATATCATCATACATTCTGGGAGAATGAAAAGACACTTTCCTATATTCTCGGGGCATGATGTTTTCTGGTGCAGCAGGTTTAGAATCTGCCCTCTCTGTGGCCTCAGCAGTTGTGGGCCCCTGAGTAGAATGTGGAGGAGACGCTCCTGAAGACACAGTGACGGGTAGAGCCGGGAAGGAAACGGCCAGCCTCTCAACACCGGGAGGAATCGCCGAGGAGGAGGAAGAGGCAGTAGCAATGGGAGGAGAAGCTGATGGGACAGCCAAACAGGAAAAAACAGAAAAAGGAACTGCTGTGGGAGTTTTCAACCTCAGTAACAGGGAAACTGCTGCCTGAGAGGCGGGGGTATTCCTCCGATGACGGCGTCGTGGAGCTGATGGAGCAGGAGCAGGAATGGGCAAACAGGAGGGGGAGCAGGGAGTCTGCTGTGGACCATGCTTCTGCGTTGTCCTCAGGCTCGCTGGAGGTGGCCTTCACCTCAGCTCAAGGAAGGATTGTTGGAGGATTGAGAGCGTAGCCAACAAGTCCACGAACTGGGCATGCTTCCACAATCCCGGATGTGCCTCGACAATGGCGGTCGCCACATCCACCTTTTCCCAGAATTTCTTTGGGCTCCGGGAAGCGAGGGCTTCATCCACGAATCCGTGGATAAACTTGGCTGTCTATTCCTCCTCCACACTCAGGGGTCCTGCTGCAGGTCTCCCTTTGGCTGTCAGAGGTCTGCGTGCTGGGGACATGATTAACTCTACAGAATACAGGTGAGTGAAAAAAAAAAAAAAATCCACAAACTCACAGCAGCTGGGTCTCTTCCTGGCCGCTGTCTTCTGTCATGAATTGCCCTTCAGGGCAGAGAGGTGAGACCCACACGTTGAGCTGTGAGTTTGTGAGGTTTATTGAAAATAACACAACATAAGTCCATGCAGTGCTTAAAACAGAAAATACAAACAAACGGGTAACTTACAGATTAAGCACACCAGAACAAGGCAGGGCTCTGGTGGAGACAAGGAGATAATCAAACAAGACAGAGGCAACAAGAAGTGAAAATAACTGCCCTTAAATAGGGTCAAGAACAATTTACATAATCAATGACAGGTGTGGGTCACATGAGCAGGCAGAAGGAAACAGCGATTCATAATTAGGACCAGGTTGGAGCAGTGAGAGGGGAGCGTAACCGGAGCTGACAGCTGACAGGGCAACACCCATACAGAGCACCATGCCACTTACAGCTGTCAACTAGCAAAAGAACAACAGTAAAGATATAAAGAATAAAATATCAACCAAAGCAGACTAAGATATAAATACAAATTAATACAAAATAAAAGTGTAATAAAACTAAAGTATAAGCAGGAAAAATGCAAATAGTACAAGAGTACTATTTGCGATTTGTACTATTTGCGATTTTAGCATCTTTTTTATCCAAATTTCCAAAACCTTGACTACTCAGAGTTGGGACTAGGAAGTAGAGTCGCAGTCTTACACGCCTCTCTGCAGCTCCTCTTCATCCGCCACCCCTCAGCTTAGCCCCTGTCTTCCCCATCAGAGAATCGTTGTCTGCTCCCTCCAAAGTAAATAAAAATATAATATATAAGCATCCCAAAGTGATTAAGCAAAATATTGGTAAAACTCAAATTAAACATAAAGCCTCTAAATTGAATGATTTGGCCTCTGTTCCTCCTCATAATTTAAAAATTAAATGTGGTTTATTAAATATTGGGTCTCTAACTCCCAAGTCTCTGCTCGTCCATGATCTGTTAATTGATCATCAGATTGATTTAATTTCCCTTACAGAGACTTGGTTAGGGCAAGAGGATTATGTTGGTTTAAATGAATCAACTCCCTCTGGTTATTTAAACTGTCAAAATCCCAGAAGTTCTGGTCGTGGAGGAGGAGCAGCAACAATTTACCATTCCAAATTACTAGTTAATGTAAAGCAAAAAACATGTTATAATTCCTTTGAGGGCCTGGTCCTCAGTATTGGGCACTTTAGCAATTTTAGGTTAAACCCAATTTTATTTGCCATAGTTTATCGTCCCCCATCAACCTACTCAGAATTTTTATCCGAATTTGCTGATTTCTTAGCTGATTTAGTGCTGAAATCTGATAGAATAATTATAGTAGGGGACTTTAATATACATGTGGATGCAGATAGTGACTGCCTTAATGCGGCATTTAATTCAATATTAGACTCGATTGGGTTTTCTCAGAAAGTAGGAAATTCTACTCATTACCTCCACCATACATTGGACCTTGTTCTGACATATGGCATAGAAATAGAAAATCTTGTAGTGTCTCCTCATAACCCTGTACTGTCAGACCATTGTCTGTTAACCTTTGATTTTACTATTTCTGTCTATTTGGCTCCTAAAGAAAAATATTATTACAGTAGATGCCTCTCAGATGATGCTGTTACCAAATTTATGCAGATTGTTTCCTCTATGCCATGTGTCAACACAACGGAAATAAGCTATAGACAGCTTGCTCCTTCTGTAATTGATAACATGGTGGATAGTGTTACAGCTTCTCTGCATCAGACTCTAGACTTGGTGGCCCCCTTAAAAAAGAAAAAGTCTAATCAGAGATTTCTAACTCCTTGGTTCAACACAGAAACTCGTAGCTTAAAACAGAAGACTCGTCAATTAGAAAGAAAATGGCGCTCCACTAATTTAGATGATATCTATTTAGCTTGGAGAAATCATCTTTTAATTTATAAAAAATCTCTTAGAAAAGTTAGAACGAGTTATTATTCTGCGTTAATAGAAGAGAACAAGAATAATCCCAGGTTTCTTTTCAGCACTGTAGCCAGGTTGACAAAGAGTCAGGACTCTGTCAATCCTAGCATTCCCTTAGAGCTTTCTAGTCAGGACTTTATGAACTTTTTCAATAATAAAATTTCATCCATCAGAGATAAAATCAATCAGATTCTTCCCACAGTTAACTTAAATACTGTAACTACTACAGCTCCTTCTATTGATGTCTGTCTTGATGAGTTTACTCCAATTGACTTTTGTGAGTTAGACAAAATAGTTTCCTCATCCAAACCTTCAACTTGTCTTTTAGACCCTATTCCTACCAGGTTATTTTTTTTTTTTTGTAACTTAGACTTTTATTCATTTTTCATCATATATATTGCATTCAGATCACAGTCTACATTTAAAAACAAAGGGGCTAGAGTAAGAAAGAAAAAAAAAGAAAGAGGAAAAAAAAGGGGGGGGGGACAAATGTTGGAGCATCAAGTTTTTAGTTTCCATCTCTTAATTCTTCTGGTTTTTCCAGCGTCTTTGGTTATTCTTTCAATTTCTGTCTCGTTGTTGCACTTTGTAGTGTGTCCATTTCCGCCATTTTTTTTCCCATAGTCCTTCTTGCATTCTTTGTCGATATGTTAGTTTTTCCATCATACGTATGTCCTCAACAATGTCAGTCCATTGCTCTTGGTCAGGAAGAACTTCTGATCGCCATTTTTTTGTGATTGTTTTTTTACATGCAATCAACAAGATTTTAACTAGATATCTGTCCTCAGCCTGTATTACATTGTCTCTTTTAAGATCACATAAGTACATCAGGTTACAGTTCATTGGTATATTATATCCTAATATCCTTTGTATTGTCACATGTATAGATTTCCAGAATGATGAGATTTTGCAGCATTTCCAGAACATATGTGAGTGGTCTGCATTTTGAGCCCCACATCCCCTCCAGCATAAAGATGGGTATTTGTATATTTTCCTTGAATCTGTGGTGTAATGAAAAAGCGAATCAGGTTTTTCCATCCAAATTCCCTCCATGTCCTTGAATTTGTTGATGTGTGTTGTGTTTTCCATATTTCCTGCCAGCTTTCTTCTGTTATGTTTAAATTGAGCTCTTTCTCCCATTTCTCCTTTATATAGTTACTTGAATGATTGTTTGCCATAAGTTTCTGATATAGCTTTGAAATAATTCTTATTTTATTTCCTGTATATGAGCTTAAAATGAATTGTATAATCTCGCTCACATCTGTTTGGAGGTTATGCCTAATCTTCTTCATATAATAGTCTCTCATCTGCAGATATCTGAAGAATTCCGATCTTTCTAGTTTAAATTTTCTCCTGATGTTTACAAAGCTCCCGAGATCTTTTTTTCCGATATTGCCCCATGCTGTGATTCCCTTGTTCACCAGATTTTTGTATCCCCTATCTTGTTTTGCCGGTTCAAACTGACTGTCAAATGCTACCCATTTCAATAGTTTTATGTCTTCCTTTATATTATACTTTTGTACTATTTTATACCACAGTTCCAAAGTAAATTTAGTGATTGGGTCTATTTGTTTGATTTGCTTATATGCATCTTTATCTCCTATTATGCTTTGTACTGGGAGTCCCTCAATTTCCTTTTCCATTTCTTTCCATTTTGCCTCATATCCCTCGTCGCACCAACATATGATATATCTTATTTGTGCTGAGTAGTAATATTCCTTTAGACTCGGTAGGCCCATGCCTCCTTTCTCTTTTGGTAACTGGAGAGTTTTATATTTCACTCTTGGCTTTTTACCTTCCCAAACAAATCTCGATATCATCCTGTCCCACTTTGAGAACTGGGCATCTGGAATCTCTGTTGGTAGAGCCTGGAAGAGGTAAAGTAATCTAGGTTGTATGTTGATTTTGACTGTCTCAATTTTTGAATTCAGATCCATATTTAAGATTGACCATCTATCAATATCTTTTTTATTTCTTGTTCCAGCCTATCATAGTTTGCTTTATAGATTTTGCTTAGATCTTTAGGTATGTTCACTCCAAGGTATTTTATTTCTTTTTGTTTCCAGTTTAGTTTGATCTTATCAGTTATCTGGTTTAGAGGGTTATAGTGGAATGTCAGTATTTGTGTTTTTGTTATGTTTATCTTGTATCCTGATAATTTTCCAAAATTTTCTATCATGTTCATCATTTCCATTATTGATTCATCTGGATGTTCAAGGTAAACTATAATATCGTCTGCAAATAGCCCAATCTTGTGTTCCGCCCCCTTTATTGTTACACCTTTTAATTTCTTATTTTGTCATATCACTTGAGCCAGTGGCTCTATGAACAGAGCAAACAAGGTGGGCGATAAGCAGCATCCCTGCCTAGTTGATCTTTGTATATTTACTTTGTCTGTTAAGCTACCGTTTATCTTGATTCTTGCCACAGGTTCTTGATACAGCGTCCTTATGCATTGTACTGATTTTTCGTTAAATCCAAAGCGTTCCAGCACACTATATAGGAATTTCCAGCTAACCCTGTCAAATGCTTTTTCTGCGTCTAAACTCATTATTACTGTGCTTTTCTTTTCTTTATGTATTTGATTAATTATATGTATTGTTCTCCTGATATTGTCATGTGTTTGGCGTCCCTCTATGAAACCAGTTTGATCATCTTCTATCAATTCCGTCAAGAATGTCTTTATTCGTTTACATATAATTGTTGTATATATTTTATAATCCACATTTAGGGAGGGATCATGTGTTTCTGAACCCTCCCTTAGTTATGCCGCTAATAGGTTTAGTCAGCCGGGGGACCTCCAGTAATGCACTGGGCCTCACTCCTTTCCTCACTCTCTATGAAATATTTTTTTTGCTGGTCATTAACATTTGTTTGTTCTCTCCCATAGATTGAGTCCCCATCGTGCTGTTTGCTCTCTACATGTCTGTTCTTTTCTTCTTCTCTATCCCCTCACCCCCCAGCCAGTCGCAGCAGATGACTGCCCCTCCCTGAGCCTGGTTCTGCTGGAGGTTTCTTCCTGTTAAAAGGGAGTTTTTCCTCTCCACCGTCGCCAAGTGCTTGCTCACAGGGGATCGCCTGATTGCTGGGGTCTTTCTGCAACTTTCTGCAACTGTGGGGGTTCCCCCCTACAGTTGATAGTGCTATGAGATGACTGTTGTTGTGAAATGGCGCTATATAAATAAAGTTGAATTGAATTGAATTTAATTTAATAAAGAGATTGGTCTATAGTTTCCGCATTGTTCTCTATCTTTCCCTGGCTTTAAAATAACTGAAATAATGGCTTTGTTCCATGATGGAGGTATTTTGTTGTTGTTCAATGTCCAATTAAATGACTTTAGGAGCTGTGGCGTGAGTTCTTCTATAAACAGTTTATAAAACTCAGAGGGGTATCCATCACTACCTGGTGATTTACCGTTTTTAAGTGACTTAATCACATCTCTATAATCTCTTGTGTTGTTATTTCTGCTGTTAGCTTTTCATTTTGTTGATTTCCTATTGATGGCAAGTCCAATGTGCATAGAAATTTTTTAATATCTTTAGTATTTGTTTCTTCGGGTTGCGAGTATAGTTCTTGATAGAAATTATGGAATATTTCTTTGATGTTTTCTGGGTTAACTGTGGTTTTATTTGTGGTGGGGTCTTTAATCTTATATACATTATTCATTGTTTGTTGTTTTCTTAACCGTTTTGCCAGCAGTTTTGTGGCTTTTGGTCCCGTTTCATAATATTTTTGCTTTAGATATCTATTTTTCTTTTCAATTTCATCTATTTGTGTTTCTTTTATCGTTATTTTTTCTTCTTTAATTTCTTGATATATTTTTGGGTCATTTGTGCTTTGATGTTTACGTTCTAATTCCCTCAGTCTCTCACATCTTTGTTCATATGCTTCCAGTTTAGACTTATTTGCTTTTCCTGTTTCAACAATTAATTTACCTCTTAACACAGCTTTTAGCGCATCCCATAGTATTGTTGGGTCCACTTCTTCATTGTCATTCTCTTGGATATACTCGTTTATGTTTACTTTTATTCTTTCTTTCATTTTATCATCATTTAACAGTCCTACATTAAGTTTCCATGTTGTTTGTCGTTTTCTATTGTTTAAATACTGTATATTTCCATGTATATAGGATTATGATCTGATATTTCTGCCCCTCCAATCCGACAATTTCTCACCCTGTGTCTGTCACCTTCATTCATAAGGAAGTAATCTATTCTAGAGTGTACTTTATGGACTGCTGAATAATGTGTATAGTCTTTTTCGAGTGGGTGCAGGTCCCTCCATATGTCTACCATACCCATTTCTGCCAGTGAGGTTCTTATGAACTTTGTTACATGTTTTTTTGTCTTCTTAACACTTGTTGTATCAACTTCATGATCCATGACAGCATTTAAGTCTCCTCCACAAATTAGGACTCCTTCACTGTGTTGCTATGAGATCAAACAGATGTTGAAAAAAACCCTTGTCACTTTCTGGTGGGGCATAGATGTTCACTAATGTGATCTGCATACCATCTATTCTTCCCTTTATTATTACATACCTGCCTTCTTTATCCTGGATTTCTTGTTCACATTCAAATTGTATTTTATTTGAAATTAGTATCATAACCCCCCTTTTAGTTCCTCCCTTAAATGAACTGTAGTAGGAGTTCTTATAGCCAAATCTCTTTAGTTTCACAGGTTCTGTCTTGCTCAAATGTGTCTCTTGCATAAATATAATTTCGGCTTTTTCCTTCTTGAATTTTCTTATTATTCTTTCCTTTTTAACAGGTGAGTTCAGACCATTCACGTTTAGTGTCATTATCTTAAGATTTTTACCCATATTCATGTTTTTCCATTTTTTTAACTTGTGCTCCTAGCCCCTTTAACAACAAAAATAACACATATTTATATAAAAACACATTAAAAAATCTTGACCTCCGTACTTTGGGCCTTTCTTCTGCCCACTGGTCCCTGTTGGTGGGTGGAGGGAATGTCCTCACAGAGTGAAGGGCCCTCCCTAGACCTCTAGTTACTATCCAAGTAATAGTCATTAGTCTAGAAATGTCCAACAAATATCACTTAAACCTCTCCTAGCTGTCTGTTTCTCTTTTACCTTGTCTTCTTGGCCTTCATTTCTTCTGTGCCTTTCTTAATCTTTGTTACAATCTAGGCTTTCAGTTGAAAGCCTTGCAGTTTTTCCAGGGCCCGCTGCTCCACGTCTCCTCCCATCTTCTGCCGCTCACTCGCCTCCACTCCGGCTGTCGTGATGAGTTCAGGGCCGCCGCTGCTCCAGCCGCTTCCTCCGGCACGCTCACCACAAAGCCCCGCTCCATCATGTCCTGCGCTGCCTCTCTGGCTGTGTTGTATGTCTTCACGCCGTCCTCCCAATGAATCCTCATCTTCGTTAGCGGCGTTTGGAATCAAATTTTTTTCTCTTTCAGCATTTTTTTAATGTTGGCATATTTCTTCCGCTGCTGCACAATTTCTGTCGGGTAGTCATGATCAAAGAATATCTGTTTGTCGCCGATTCGTATCTTTTTTTTCCACGCTTGTGTCAGGATTCTTTCCTTTATGTCATATTTCAGAAAGTTTACCACAACTGACCTGGGTGGAGAGTTTGGCTTCGGGTTCTGTGCCGAGGCTCTGTGCGCTCGTTGAATCTGCAGATGCGCTTCACCGGGCAGTTCCAGCTCTTTTTTTAAGAACTGATCCATGAATCTCGTCATCGAGTTGCCTTCAATGCCCTCCGGGATCCCGAAGATGCGTATATTGCTCCGTCTGGACCTGCTCTTCAGGTCGGTTATTTTCTCCTGCATCCTCTGCGTTTGTGCCGTCAGGGTCTGTAGCTGTTCACTTGCCTCGCTCTTCCAATCTTCCAGCTCCGGTATTCGGGCCTGTGCTTCTGTCATACACGCCCGCTGAGAGCGCAGCTCCTCCATGTTTTCTGCTAGCTTGCGCTCCATTTCTCTTCGGAGGCCCATAATTTCCTCCTTAATCTCTTTTTTCAGCTCCTCCGTAAGAGCCGCTAAATCCTGTTGTAGCTTCCGCTTGAAGTCTTTCAACTCTTTACCCACTTTACCCACTCTTTACCCACTCTTTTCCCTGTGCTGTTGCAATCCTGGAATTTCCCCGTTGTGGGACTAATAAAGGCTTATCTTATCTTATCTTATCTTAAACTGGCGATGCCAGTGTTCATGGTATCGAGTTTTGTGTCCTCCATTTTCTCTGCTGCAGTCACCTCGTTTTTTTGGGCCTCGTGTTCAGTGATTTCTCCTGCGTTGTTGAAGAGGAATTCTTAAAATTTACCCTGCTTTTGTCCTTGTGCCCGGCTCCTTTGTGTTTTCATCCCTTAGTTTATTGATCCGCTTATGTCGAGTTGGCCATTTACCGATGATTTTTAATCCGGCTAGGGAGAGCTCTCTGTTTAAGCGTTATGTCTCTCCGCCATCTTCTCGGAAGTCCCCTACCAGGTTATTTAAAGAAGTCTTCCCACTTATTGGTAGCTTTATTCTTCATATAATCAATTCTTCATTAACTTTAGGCCATGTACCGCAGGCTTTTAAAACGGCTGTAATTAAACCCTTACTCAAAAAGCCAACGCTAGATCCAGGAGCTTTAGCTAACTATAGACCAATCTCTAATCTCCCTTTCATTTCAAAAATCTTAGAAAGAGTTGTTGCTACGCAATTATTTGACCACCTGCAGGGAAATGGTTTACTTGAAGAGTTTCAATCTGGGTTTAGAATCCATCATAGTACTGAAACAGCCTTAGCGAAGGTCACTAACGACCTCCTCATCACATCTGACAATGGACTGGTTTCTGTACTTGTCCTTTTAGACCTTAGTGCAGCTTTTGATACTATCGATCATAATATTCTACTTGATAGATTAGAACACTATATTGGACTTAATGGAACTTCATTGCAGGGGTTTAGATCTTATTTATCTGATAGATTCCAGTTTGTTCATGTAAATAATGAGTTTTCTTTCAACTCAAAGCTTAGTCATGGAGTTCCACAGGGATCTGTGCTAGGCCCTACTCTTTTTAGTTTATATATGCTTCCGTTAGGCAACATTATTAGAAAGTACTCTATACATTTTCATTGTTATGCAGATGACACACAATTATACCTGTCAATGAAGCCAGATGATAGTAATCAATTAGCCAAGTTAGAAGCCTGTCTTAAGGAAATCAAAGCTTGGATGACTTGTAATTTCCTGCTATTAAATTCAGATAAGACTGAAGTCATTCTTGTTGGTCCAAAAAACCTTAGAAATTCCTTTCCAAATCAAACTTTCAGTTTGGATGCGGTTACTCTTTCTCTTAATAGCTCTTTGAGGAACCTTGGAATTATTTTTGATCAAGATCTGTCCTTCAATTCACATATTAACTTTGTTTCTAAGACTGCCTTCTATCATTTGCGTAATATTGCCAAGATTAGGAGCATCTTGTCTCAGAGTGATGCTGAGAAGCTGATCGACGCTTTTGTTAGCTCGAGATTAGATTATTGTAATTCTTTATTATCAGGCTGTCCTAAAACATCTTTAAAAAGTCTTCAGCTGATCCAAAATGCTGCAGCAAGAGTTTTAACAGGTACTAGAAAGAGAGATCATATCTCTCCGGTTCTGGCCTCCCTTCATTGGCTTCCCATAGAGTTTAGAATTAAGTTTAAAATCCTTCTTCTTACTTACAAAGCTCTAAACAATCAGGCTCCTTTTTATTTAAAAGATCTGATACTACCGTATTATCCTAACAGAGCACTATGCTCCCAAAATGCAGGATTACTTGTAATACCTAGAATCTCCAAAAGTACAATGGGAGGCAGAGCCTTCAGTTATCAAGCTCCTCTCCTGTAGAACCAGCTGCCAATCTGGATTCGGGAGTCAGACTCGATCTCTGTTTTTAAGAATAGGGCTAAAACCTACCTTTTTGATATAGCCTACAATTAGGGAGGGATCATGTGTTTCTGAACCCTCCCTTAGTTATGCTGCTAATAGGTTTAGTCAGCCGGGGGACCTCCAGTAATGCACTGGGCCTCACTCCTTTCCTCACTCTCAATGAAATATTTTTTTTTGCTGGTCATTAACATTTGTTTGTTCTCTCCCATAGATTGAGTCCCCATTGTGCTGTTTGCTCTCTACATGTCTGTTCTTTTCTTCTTCTCTATCCCCTCACCCCCCAGCCAGTCGCAGCAGATGACTGCCCCTCCCTGAGCCTGGTTCTGCTGGAGGTTTCTTCCTGTTAAAAGGGAGTTTTTCCTCTCCACCGTCGCCAAGTGCTTGCTCACAGGGGATCGCCTGCTTGCTGGGGTCTTTCTGCAACTGTGGGGGTTCCCCCTACAGTTGAAAGTGCTATGAGATGACTGTTGTTGTGAAATGGCGCTATATACTGTAAATAAAGTTGAATTGAATTGAATTGAATTGAGTTACAGAAACCCAAAAAGCACAAAATACAACAAATATATAAATATAGAGAAAAAGCCATGAGACTGAGCAAGGCGGAAACTTCCTGTGCTCAGCTCATGACAGCTCCATGCCAGTGTCTCTTTAGCTTAGCTGTTGCTAATGCTGTTCTGCGACGTGTGTGGCCCACCCTGAGTGTTTTTTTTTTCTTTTTTTTGTGCAGCACTTCTTGAGGATTATGTGTCATGTCAAGGTCTTTCCTTCTGTCATTAGCGGCCCTTCGGGGCGGAATGAAAGACTCGTGCAGGGCGACCTTTAAACATAATTTATTGAGAGGAACAACATTTTTTTTTTTTGATTTTGTATACTTTATTGATCCCCAGAGGGGAAATTGAGGGCATCCACCTGGATGGATGAAGCAGCCACGGTACAGCGCTATCCCTTAACCATTCACACACACATTCACACCTAGGGCCACTTTAGAGTCTCCAATTACCCTAACCTGCATGTTTTTGGCCTGTGGGAGGAAACCGGAGAAATCCCGGAGTAAACCCACGCAGACGTGGGGAGAACATGCAAACTCCATACAGATCACTGTTGGTCAGGGGCTGGGATCAAACCAGGGATGCCATGGCCAAGGGTGAGTTGCTGTGCTGGCGCAGTGCTAACCACTGTTCCACCGCACCGCCCAGGGAGTGGGCATAAACTACTCATAAGCAGTGCCATGGAGAGTGCTACACATGATAAGCATGTCGTA
Organism: Pholidichthys leucotaenia; assembly: GCA_020510985.1. Taxonomy (NCBI): domain Eukaryota; kingdom Metazoa; phylum Chordata; class Actinopteri; order Cichliformes; family Pholidichthyidae; genus Pholidichthys; species Pholidichthys leucotaenia. Next base: position 249,467,945 of record CM035839.1, on the reverse strand, counting down.
CCTAGTGTATGGCATAGGCACTAGATATAGAAGCAGGAAATAATTAACAAATTATGTTAATTTGTTAATTATTAAATAAAATGGGGCACAGCCGTGAATAATTACAACACAAAGGACCAATAAACAGAGGAGCAAAAATGAACTGACAGTGCCATCACAATAGCAGTGCCATTGTGATGGTACTGTGATGGCTCTACCCCTAGGCCACCAGAGTGGTGGCCTAAGGGTAGAGCATCCGCCCCACAACCGGGAGACTGGGGTTCAAATCACAACCGGGTCATGCCAAAAACCAGATAAAAGTGGAACTTCCTGCCGTCCTGCTTGGTGCTTAGTGATAAAAGGAACGAAGGAGGGGAAAACCCAACATACAGCATACTGTTGGTGGGCACAGAGGTGTGGCGACCCCTGTCCTGTACAAGCTAAAGAAAGGAAGAAATTCTCAAGGAGACTCAAGGAAAAAAAAAAAAACAATGTATATGCAATATGCAACGCAAGACAGGATCATGGCAATAATAAAGGATAACCTAGGATAATGAGCAAGACAAAAATGATAATAATAATGATAATGATCAATCCAACAAAGAACATAAAGTGTGGACCGGCTCTGACTCTGTCCAGATCACTACAGTACCCCCCTTCAAGGGGCAGACCCAGATGACCCTAGGGTAACACCAACAATACGAAAACACAAGAAAACCCAAAAACCCTCACAGGGTGTGTGGTAGGGGAAAAAAACAAACTCCCTCCCAAGGCAAAGTCCAACACAAAAACCCAATTTGTGGGGGCAACCCAAAGTTCAAGTCCCCAAAACAAAACAAAGTGGGTTGGGTGGTCTTCCAAAGTCCCGGGACCACTGGATCGGAGAACAAAGCAGGTTAGGGGGCCTATCTAAGTTGATGGGACCCCAGAACATGGAGCAAGGTTGATCCAGAGGCCTATCATAGTCCCTAGGCCACCAGAATATAGGACAAGATGGTTCAGGGGGTCTACTCGAGTCCATGGGTCACCAAATCAGGAAACATGACATGCTAGGAAGATACGGAGGTGCACCAACCCCAGGTGCTGATGATTTAAGCACGCTGACCCCTGGATGAGATGGCTGGGGTATGTTGACCTCTGGATGAGATGGCTGGAGATCACTGAAGTCTGGATGAGGTGGCTGGAGAGTGCTGACCTCTGTCTGAGATGGCTGGAGAGGGATGACTTCTGGATGAGGTGGCTGGAGAGTGCTGACCTCTGGATGAGATGGCTGGAGAGGGCTGACTTCTGGATGAGGTGGCTGGAGAGTGCTGACCTCTGGATGAGATGGCTGGAGAGCACTGACCTCTGGATGAGATGGCTGGAGAGTGCTGATCTCTGGATGAGACGGCTGGAGAGCACTGACCTCTGGATGAGATGGCTGGAGATCACTGAAGTCTGGATGAGGTGGCTGGAGAGTGATGACCTCTCGATGAGATGGCTGGAGAGCGCTGATCTCTGGATGAGATGGCTGGAAAGGGCTGACTTCTGGATGAGATGGCTGGAGAGCGCTGATCTCTGGATGAGACAGCTGGCGAGTGCTGACCTCTGGATGAGACAGTGACTGGGGCTGAAGAACATCTAGCCCAGATGCCTAAGAATCCCTCCCTGACGCAGCCACCTCAGACAGGGAGGAAATGGTAAGGTTGGAGAAGGGGCCACACAATAACAGCCAGCAGAAAAGCTCGGCGGGAAGAACTCAGAAGGAGATGGAGGCTGAAACTGGGTCTCCCTACCAGGAGCAAAACAAGCCCTTTTTAAAATGAAAGTTAAAAAAATAATAAAGAGGACTTGCCTTAACTCCTGCTCCTCTGCTAGCAAGGATCCCAGAGGCTCCGGTGCTGGTATGGAAGTGATGGCCTCAGAGTGAACTGCCAGGGTATTGGCCTCAGGATGAGCTGCTGAAACGGTGGCCTGAGGATGAGCTGTGGGAGCAATGACCTCAGGTTGAGCTGCAGGACTGGCAGCGGGTGAGGCGCTCAGGGGAGGAGCAGCAGGTGAGGTGGCCATGAGAGAAGCAGCTAGTGAAGTGACTGGGAAAGGAGCAGCAGAGGGGCTGGGAGAAAGGCAGGGAGAGGAGGTGAAGGTGGAGCTGGAACGGAATGCCGAGTGGAGCGGTGTCTCCTGGAGTCCTCCTTCCACCCGGATCCCCCGGTGGCCGACTCACTGCTGTAAAAAAACTCCCTCCGCACCGTGGGAGTAAACACAGGTGGGCAGTCGGCTGGCTCTGGCGAGGAGGAGGCTAGGTGCTGGTAGGGCCGGGAGAGGAAGCTCCTGCACCCAGGGGAGGGAGCGCCGGCTTGGGTTGGCTTCCAAGATGATAGCAATCACCCCCAGCAGTCTTTAGCATCCTCTGGAAAGAGTGAGCTGCGGTCCAAAGTGATGAAGTCCTGCCGTACCTCTGTGATTGGCAACTCTCTCCCTCTCCACCTCCTCCTTCTGCAGTTGCCTGCTGAGTCCATTTTTGATGGCATACTTCTGTCATGTATAGCACTCTCCATGCAGCTGCTTGTAAGTAGTTTATGTTTCTTTTATAAAATCCAAAAAAGGCCCGACATTTGAGCTAACTTTGAGCTAACAGCTTCCTAACTTTCCAAAGCTTGCTGCATCTTTGAGAGACAAGCTATGACTTCACTTGAACGGGTGTCTGCTTTGCACCATGTAGTGGACTGAAAACACCATTGATTAACTGATAACCCAAAAGTATATGTGTGCACATTTTTTAAAAAGTAAAAGATCAATCCTTGCGTTTATGGATCAATGCATTGTCGCCAGTGCCAAGTATCATCATCCATCACTGAATCAATCTTTTTTTCCCACCCCTAATGCCTGGACACAGGCATCAGGGGTGGGAAAATAATTTTAATTTCATACAAGGATTTCAATTCAATTTCAATTTCATCTTTAATTTCATGCAAGGACAGCCAGTGTTTCAGCTTTGTAGGAGTTCAACAATGCACTAGATAGAAGGCGGTGTTATTAAGTTTAAATTTTACCAGTCTTGTGCCTCAGCGAAGTGTCCAAGCTCCTTTGGGCCAAGAGGCATGGTCCTTTCATAACAGTTAACCCTTCACAGAGCCAGCACAGAGAGCCAGAGCATTCACGCACACATTCATACCTTTGGCCAACTTAAAATGCTTACTACCTAATAATGGGCCTAAATTAACCTAATGTGCACATCTTTGGAGTGGGAGGAGGCCAAAGAAGCTGTACAGACCTGCACACAACATGTAGACTCCATATTGGCCCCAGCTGGCTGGAAGATTCAAACCTAGGATATTCTTGCTGTGAGGTGATTGTGCTAACTTCTACATCACCTTGCTGTACATTCAAAAAAGAACTTTGAGGGTTGGAGAAGGGTTTCATATGAATAGTAGTTGAACATGGATCTGTTAGCTCTAAAGGATGGGCATTGTAGAAGAGCTTGGAATAACGAGGCGATGTGATTTATAAACCAAAGTTTAATATCAGCTTCGCTCCTCTAACAAGTCTCATCTCAGTGCAGAAGCAGAATAAGAGGTCGAACACATTCAGACCTTCATACTTATACTTACACACAACAAAAGACATTGCATATCAAAGCTGACATCCCGCATTAACTTAATCCCCCCTCCTTTGTCTTCCGTCTCCTCCACCTGACCCAGGGAGGTCAGGGCGATCGATCTCCTCCATTGTCCTCTGTCTCCTCCACCTGACCCTGGGAAGTCAGGGAGATCGATCTGGTCTCCACCGCTGCGACTCCGTATGCTCTTTGATCTTCGCTACCTCTTGTCCTGTTCTGAGGCGTGAGGTCATTGCACATATGTAATCACTAAACATTCTAATATGCTTATACATATGTAGGTATGGGATATATGATTAATATAAACCACAGGCATATGCTTTTTGGAAGTGCAGAGCGATGTCCTTTATTGCCCCCAGTTGACTGAAAGGAAATCAAGTTTTGATTCCCAAATCTGGAGATGTGGAAATAGGCATCTAGATTATATATACTGTAGATTATATGAACTGACACAGGATCTCTGGCAACTATGACACCGGCGGAGTCTCAAACAATTTGCACATTTGGAGGACGTGTTTTCTGTTTCTGGGGGTTGCAGATATTATGGATTCAGTTGATCCTTCTTGTGTCGGGCTCCAAATCAGCCAGAAGCTCACTCAGCTGCTCCAAAACTTGTTTGGTATACAGTCCTGCAAAAGCATCCTGGATTCATCCACCAGGCAGCCGCCGTTCCAATCCCAATCCCTTCTCCATTCACACTTTTAACATTTGTTCCTCTGTCAGACTCCTATGTACGAAGGAGTATTAAGGTCACATGAAAAATAATTTTTAAAAAGTTTTAGCGTTTTGAGAATAAAGTCAAAATTTTGAGGAACAAAAGTCAAAATTGTAAGAAGAACATCAGAATTTCTAGAAAAAAGTCAAAACTTCAGAAAAAAAGTCAAAATCCTATTGATCCTAAAAAGTTGAAATTTTGAGAAAAAAAGGTTGAAATTTGGAGGAACTGTTCTTTATAGTCGCAACTAAAACAATGACATGTTTAAATGAGCCATTAAGTTTAATATGAGACAGGCTTGGTCTTCTCAGTGTAGCAATTTAAACAACTGCAAAATGTCACGACCACATCACCAAGGGGTCCAGGCAGAGTATCCCCAGACTGCTGCCAAGTTCACATAGCACCGTGATCCCATGATCCCTCCTGCAGGTGGTGAGCCCACCGGAGAGTGGACACATGTGATTCCTTTGGGTACACTGGGTCCTTGATGTAACTTTTTTCATAGTGATCTACTGGATCACTCTTGGTCTGGCCCTTTGCCCACGACCAGTTTGTCTTTGGAGACCCTACCAGGGGAAAGTTACCCCCAACAACATAGCTCCTGGGATCATTAGGGTGTAGTGTTGTTTTTGGGACCCTTTATGGTGTGACACATGTGGTGACGTCACCTGGCGTATGAGAGGGCTGTGTGGCAGAGGGGCGGTCTCTTTGACCACCTCTCTGCCTAAACGGGAGTGTCTCTGTATCATTGTAAGTCCTATAATAAAGTTCTGTGTAGTTCATCCTTCATCTATTTATTGTACCATGCTTTACGGAAATAACATAGGGCACGCAAACCCCTCCACCACGATAAGGTGGCAATCCATAAAGGGTGATATTTAGAGTTTTTTCCTCAAAATTTCAACTGTTTTCTCATTTTTTTTCCCTAAAAATACTCTTTGACCTTTGACTTTATTCTCAAAATGCAAAACATGTTTAATTTTAATGTTGCGCTAATACTCCATACCTATGCCTCTCTGCAACAATAACAACATGCAAGCACCTGTCTTGCAAACATATTAAATATAGATGCAATCACAAACAACTTTTTTCAGCTTTAGGAAATTGCATTGCTCATGCTCAAATAATGCATTTACAGTACATTGGCCTTGCTCAATATTCTTGGGCATCCAAGCACAAACAGCCCACTTGCATATTTATTATGACGAAGGACTTAGACCAAGTCACCACTGAAGCAATCAAGGCTTGAGGCAAAGTGCTGCTCAAAAGGTTCCATGAAATTGAAATGGAAGAAAGCCATTATAATTCCTATCCATGAGAAAGGTGACAGTCATGGATGCAAGAACTACTGTGACATCAACCTACTCTCCATCACTGGCAAGGTCTTCATGAAGATTATCTAATCACAGCTCTAAAAACATTATGAGCAAACAAACAGCTAATTTTTGACCTGGATGAGGATGCTGTGACCAAATCTTAACCATTCATCAGCCAATGGAAGGACAAACCTGTTGTGGACAGTGAACAGCTTCAAGTTCACCTTCAACTGTATCAGTTGGATGAGCCTGTAAAAACTGTTTGAAACCAAACGTGTGCCTCAGAAGATCATTGCAGTGGTCCGGATCCAAGATGGCCTTACTGAGGAACTGAATATCAAAACAGGCTTCTCCCAAGGGGATCCGACAGAGCTCACATTCACAGATGACAGTGCTGTTTTCACTGAGGTTATGGATATTCTGTATGACATCACCCACTCCACTTAGTCTTTTGGCCTCAAGATCAAGTACCTTGGTTCACTGGTGACTGAAGAGAAGATAGCCTCGACAGCAGAGATCCACTGCAGAATCATGTCTGCGGCTTTGACAGTCATGCCCCTCCAATGGTGCATCTGGAAGAAGGCCAACCTCTCCCTAAGGAACCAAAATGCATCTCCTTTGCACACCGATTCTGCCTATCCTTTTTATGGCTCTGAGCCTTAGACCATCCTCAAGACTGGCTTGAGGTTTTTCAGATGTGGTGTCTCCATCAGATCCTTGGAGGTTCCCTTTACCAACAATACCATTCATGAACAATGCGAGCAGCAGCTGACTGTTGAAGAACAAGTGCAGAAACACAGGCTGTGGTGGTTCAGCCACATCTGCAAGATCAGCACTGACCAGCTACCACACTGACTCCTGGGGTGGCAGCAACTCACTGGAGAATCCAATGTGGTGCCAAGCAAATTGAGGATGACCCAAAACTTCTGCGCCTTGGTCTCAGTTAAGCTAAGGCCAGCGCCACGAACCGTAAAGCAGAGAGAGAGCAAAGAGCATCATCAATGGTGTCCATCAAGCTGCTGCACACACAACAGTGCATTGTTTGCAAGGAGTACGTCCCCCTCCAGGCCTAAGCTAGGAAGCAGATTACGGCAAAGTTGTACAAACCGCAGCTCATGCTATTCAGTCCCATGATATTGCCTAGCATTTGCTCAATACATTTTTTGCATGTGCTGTAGGATCTGCAGACCTTTAATAAATCAGGCCCTGTTTCTTAATAACAACACACCCCCATACATATTGTATTTTTTATGCTTTAGCTTCAAAATGCCAGTGAAACATAAGCCATGAATCTTACAGATTTATTGGTTTTAAAAAGGATTTTCTGTCAAGTCTGGGAAAACAGCCTTTAGGATGTCTTCATTTGTTTTTATTTCCCCTGACTTTGACCATCATCTCTGATATAACTAAAGCTGAAGAATATAATAAAGTATCTCATAGGCTTACAGTACACAGGCATATATTTGAAATCCACTCATTTTTTTTTCTCACTTTGTCTTTCTGGTAGGAAACACCATGGTCCTTCTTCAGTCCCTTCCTGTTGAAACACTTTGTCATTATTACGCACTTTATTAGCAAAAACCCAGTTCAGTTTGAAGGCTGGATTTTTTCCCCCATAAACAGAGCCATGTTTTTCCTTCCTAATTAGCTCCCATAGTTGACTCTCATTGAGCAGTGAACCCAAATGAGCTTCCCTTGTTACTGTCAGATACTTCAGCAGCAGTTTAATATTACAGTTTTCCATGAGATTGGTCCCCTGGGAAAACTGTTGTTTAATGAGAAAAACTTCTCTTAAATCATTGACCCCAATGTTTCAACAACTGCGCCTTTCTGTACTTCATCTTTGCCCACACTATAAATGAGTCTGTGTGACAACAAGGGACAGTTTTATGGCCTAGTCACTGCAACTGCTGTAGATTATTAAAGTTCATATATTTACTCCCAAGTTAATAAGAATATTGTGTACAATATTATTAATAATCTATTGTGCTATAAATCTTTTCACCAATTTACATTAACTCTGCTTTAAAGGCTGAGTATTTCCTTGTTATTTAGACTGTTGGATTTTCACTTGGGAATTTTTAAATGGAATCAAAAGGAGAAAACACTTTTTTCCCCCTTTTTTCATGGTAGAAAGAATACTGTCTTCAAATTACTTTTTCATCCGTGGCTTGTTATGATTATTAAGAGTATTATTATTTAAGATAAGATAAGATAAGATAAGATAAGCCTTTATTAGTCCCACAACGGGGAAATTCCAGGATTGCAACAGCACAGGGATAGCAACACTCAGAGCAACAATCAGAAGGCAAGAAAAAAAACAAGCAAGCAAGAGCAGCTAATAAACATATGTACGTATTACTATAAAATATATATATATACACACACACACAGACACACAGTGCAGAGCATTGTAGCTGGATGGAATAAATATATGAATATATGAACACACAGTGCAGAGCATTGTAGCATTATGAACAACATACACTAACAATTACACTACACTTAATTACAATACTCTTAACTACATTACATGATGTTACGCTGACTGTACTGTTACAATCCTATTACATGCTTATTTGACAAGTGTGACCGGAGCTAGAAAGGCTTACAGTCGCAATGTATTTTGGGAAGATGCAACTAGACACCTGCACAGAATGAGTTGAAGTATAGAGAAGCAGGAAGCAAATTATCTTAAGAGTGAATATTTATTAATAATAGAGGAATAAGAGCTTTATTAGTGCTGAAGATCAAGCTGTCAAAGACACAGGACCTTTCAATCTGGAAAGGAGTGAGCAACATTATCATAGTGTTCTTTGTAGGAGGAGGAGAAATTCCACGGTTGGTGGAGCATCCAGTCGGAAGTTTTGGGAGGGAGTGTACTGCAGCACTTTCTGACAGACAAATGGGGAGCCTGGTACAGAAGCAGCTGGCAGATGGACTGGCAAAGATTGATTAGCAGGCAGCTTCCTGGGAAATAAAAGGTGTGGGGCTTTCAGTGCACTGCATTATCGGGCCACTGAAAGTCTGCAAAATTCACTCTTCAGTAGCTAACAGTTATGGTATGGAATATTGAGAGAGAGAGAGAGAGAGAGAGAGAGAGAGAGAGAGAGAGAGAGAGAGAGAGAGTTTTAAAAAATGCCTTTATTGCACAATTCAAAAAAAGTAAGAGCACCAATATCATTCCACCAAGTGTCTCACATTGGAAAAGTGCAAACATAAGTCATCCCCCACCCCCACAACACAAAGTATTCCCTGCAGTCCACCTATTCCGCATCGCCAGTGGCAGGAGTCCGAGTCTTCCTTGTAGTCCGTGCAAAGACGAGCCACAGGCCTCCAGTTCTTAAGCAAGGCCAAGTCCCCTTCCTCCGGCAGCAGAGATAACGCTGCGCGCCTGCAGCCAGTTCCGTTGTACGTCCCAGAGACATTTTCCTCATCTCAGATGGATTGTAGTCAGAGAGAGAGAGATTCATAAATTTGCTTTGACTTGAATTCATCTGTAAAGAGAACTAGGGTATTGACAGTAACTGGTACTGAAATCCTGTGCCTCTTTATGGATGCGAGTCATAAGGTGTGTAACAGGGTCGTCACTGTCACATTTTTCATTAAAAATTCTCCACACAATGTATATAGGAGACATATCAAGACAGCAGACAGGCCAGTCCAGCCTCCTCTTCAGCAGCCTTTGTGGAATGTGCAGAATGTGGCTTTGCATGGTTCTGGGGCTGGTTACTCAGCCCCAGTGTACTCCCTGTGTCGGTCCCAAGCCTGGATAAATGGGGACAGTTGCGTCAGGAAGGGCATCCGGTGTAAAAATCCTCGAAAATCGACATGCAGATCAACGCAACATCAGGTGATGATACGCTGTGGCGACCCTGGAAAGGAGCAGCCTTTCAGCTGAAGAATAGAAGAGGAATAGTTCTGAAAATGCAGGGATGTCCTTGGAATATATGTCATCATGAAGGCAAAATTTGCTGCTCTAAAATTCCAATGTAATTCTCTGCATTAATGCTGCCATCACCGAAGTATAACTGACAGTCTCTTACATTTGGACTTGTTGCTAATAACAGTTTGGATGTTAATTTTTGCCTCTGGTCTACAGTCCCATTTCTTCACAAAAATATCTGGAAAACTAATTGTTCTGATAATAATGCACATTTCCACTGTGTGATGGTCCATCCCAGATACCTCAGCAGGGAGCGTTATCAGCTGGTGTCATCTGGTGCACCGCTCAAGCACAGCTCAGCTTCCTGATAAGGAACACAAGCTTATTAGTTTGTGTTCCTGCTAAGTGATACACACTGCTATGGTGGTGTGTATCCCTGCCATAGCAGTCACACTCGTAGTGCCAAACACAAAAATTATCTAACATGGCAGCAACATGTTCGATCTCAAGCACACCTGAGCCGACTAATGAAGCCCTTGACTGGTTGCATCCGGTGTGCTTGAGACCACAATGATGACGAATGTGTGCTCTTATGAGGAATTCTATTCAGGGGGTTGAATAATTCTGAGACAGCAGTTTTGAAAGTAGGATTTAGTGTTGGAATTTAAAAAAATATATATTATTAGTTTTACTTAACTATTTAAACTGTTGTGTGTTTAGTGAAAACACCTGAAAAATATTAAAATTTTTCCAGTAATCCTGAAATACAGTGGGGGTTGAATAATTTTGACTGCAACTGTAGCAAGCTGAAAAGAAATGCAAGTGAAGACTATTTAATGAGTACAATTTTATTTATGTCCTGTAATCTTAATAGTTGTACTTCTGGTCTATTTCCCTTGTTTTATCTTGTTTAAGCATTAAATACAATATGTCCAAGTGTTTTTAATATGTTAACTAAGTGAGCAGCCTGCACCCGTGTGCACAAACATTCTGAGAATCCTCGAGGAGAACTCCAATCTTAGCTTAAAACTGGAGGGCACTCAGAGAGCGCAGACCTCCACCAAGGCAGGTGAAAATGTCATCCAAATCCATCCAATAGTTTTTGAGTATTGTTGCTAACACTCTGTGTGAAGAAAAGAGCCTTGGCAGAGGTATGCATTTTGAGATCATCACCAAAATCTAATCATGTGTTCAGTGTGCCATTACACACCTTTCGTGAAAATTTGAATGAAAGGCGCTGTACAAATGCAATCTATTATTATTATTATTATTATTATTATTACTAGTACATACCTGTGCATACCCATCCATGCCCAGCCAAGTATAAGCAAGTATTTCTGCATACCCGTTACTGAAGGGTCTCCTCCTGTCTCAGACAGCTGTGTTGTTCACAGTCATGTCTGCGGCGTACTGCTGGAACCTGAGGTGTTTCATGTTCACGGCATCTTTTCTGATGTGCAGCAGTTCTCCTCATTCTATTGCTCTCCATCTGGTGGGTCTTCTTCGTTCAGACCACTGGTTGAGGGATAGGTGCATCGTAATTCCAGTTCATGGACTGGCTCATGAAAATAGATCTGAGCAAAAAGTGGCTTTCGACCCTGTTCAGGAAGGCCCGTGCATGCCCGTAGAAACCAAGAAACTGCAGCACCCAGAGAAAATCAGTGCTTTGCTTGGCATTTTACACATTTGTAGTGTAGACTGGCATTCTTCAAGGTAACACATTTTTACTGTGTCAGCACCTCTTTAAAAACGACATTGCTGAGAAAATGACACTTTTGCTTAGTTTCTTCATCTTGAGCAACAATACGAAGACTGCTTGATCTGGCAACTCTGCTCGCGGCAACATAGAATTGGTCATGGCTGCAGAAATCTGTTGTGCATAAAATACGAACGCGCTGTAAAGACTGGCTCTGTGACTTATTTACCTTGCCAATTTTAATCCATATGACATCATACAGACACATTAGTCTAGGCATCGTGAGTGATGGTCTATATGACATAAAGACACATTTGTCTACATGCTGTCATATAGACATCATGTCTTTATGACGGCATCGCGAGTCCTATGATGCCTGAGTTCATAGGACGTCCTATGATGTCCAATAAACATGACAGACACAGAGATTTCTTGCTTTATTATTATTATTATTAGAAGAGTGTGGCCCTATGACATAACCACGTATGTGACTCAGTGGGCACATCTTAAAGGTGCAGTACATGAAAAGCGCCAGATTAATATATAAAATTAAATGTCAAAAAACTCTTGTTCACGTCGTGATCCAAATCACCACCAAAATCTAATCATCTGTTTCCTGTGCCATTACACACCTTTCCTGAAAATTTCATCAAAATCCATTCATAACTTTTTGAATTATGTTGCTCACAGTCAAACATCATTATAGCAGTCTGTCGGGGGCGACAATGACTGTTTCATTTAGGTCTGATCAGATTCCTCCACGCAGCTCTGTCCTTTGCCTTCAGCTGCCAGGAACTCCTGACCTTGTTAACCCGGGCAATGTCTGAGCCGGTATGAGTTGCTTTCTGACTGACCATTTCATGAAACTGCTTGCAAAGTATTTGAGTACCGCTAGCTTTTGCTGGACTAGCGACACATTCTTGGCAGATACAGGTATTATCAGTGGCAAGGACAGGTCAAGACAAACTGACTCCAGTATCTGTTGCAGTGACTGTCCAGATGATAGGTTTGTTTATCTCTGCTCTTTGTGTAGTGCATGTCACGATGCACCGACTGGCAAAAGTCCACCACAGTCAAACAACCAAACAGAAAAACCAACCAGCACCACTACTTACCACTGTCATATGTAGGTGTCAATGGTTTGAGCACAGGTGGATTCCACCGTGCTCTATCTCTTTGCCTTTTTTCTTTATTTGTATAATATATTTTTGAGTTCTAATTCCTGTTATTTTATCTTTAGTTGGTTTTCACATATTCTGTATTGTTTCTTAGTATGACTTATTTTCCTGTTTATGTTCATTGTAGTTCTGTTATTTACATGTTTGGGGTTATTTGTCCTTATTTATCATCATCACATCATATTCATATTTTGCCGATTCCTTTGCTCTCTCTTGGGGTTGCAGCTGTTGGAGGCACTTCTGGGTTTTTCCCCAGTTGTGGGTGGTGCCTCTGTCAAGCTGTCAGCCCCGTCTCCTCTCCTCATGACTCACAGCTGATTGTCATCATCTTCTTCCCCAGCCCGCTCATGTGATTCACACTGGTTTTCATTTGTGTTTAATTGTTTCTTGCCCTATTTAAGGGTGGTTACTTCTTTTCTGTGTGCTCGTGTCTCAAGATTCATTTACGTCTGAACCCTGTTCCGTTCTGACATTTGTATCCTGTTTTCTCCTAGTTGTAAGTTTTACTTTATGCACTTTTGGATCTTTGGCTTAGCACACTGTTTGGACTTTTTGGGGATTTTTTGTTAATAAATTTCACAAACTGCAGTCTAGCACGTGGGTCTCTCCTCTCTGCCCCAATGGGCAATTCTTGACAATAGGCGTAATTTATGGGGGGGGGATGGAGGAGTTCCAACCCCCCCCCCCAAAAAAAATCAAATCTTTCCAATATAATCCCCCCGATAATCATATAATTATAATTAATAAAAAATATTTACAAATGAGTATGAAGAAGTTGTTGTTTTTTTTGGGTTTTTTTTCATTTGCAAGCAACAAAAACTTACATTTCTAATAATCAAACAATGTACCCCCCCTTCCCTGCAGACTTGGTATTGCCCAACCGGTCCACGCGCCTTCTCTGGTTAATAGTACTCAGTCATTTGTAGGGCCGGTAGGTGAGGACGCTCGTCTAGTCTAGAATGCGTTCAGCTCACAGGTGAGACTGAATGAAAAGAGCTCCATGAAGAGCAACAAAGCATTTAAATTGTTGGTTGTCAAATCAAAGGACAAAGCCCTTTGTCCAAAAGGAGGTCAATATATTGTTGTGTTAGCTGGTGGATTGCTGTCTGAAGTTAGCTGGTTGCTAGTTTGCTAATATGAGTTAAAGCTATGGGAGTACAACATATGTACTGCATGGTGGGATTTAGCCGATCTGAGAAATGATGAGCTCTTCTCATGCAAATTTGGGCTTTACATTGTTTTAATCATTCATGAAATGTGAGCAGAATGGACTTATTCATCAACTGTTAAGAGTGAAATTTACTTATGTGTGAACACTCCTCAAAATGTTAGCAGGTCGGAACATTTATAAAGCACAAACAAACTCTCTATACCACTGGTCCTTAATTATAAATGCCTTTAAATATTACTTATCATCCCTGGAAAATTCAAGTTAACCTTAAACTGGTCTGTATTTTTAAAATGTCATGATTTTGATAATTATAAAATTTAATAAGAAAGCAAGTTTCACTTTCTTATTGTCTCACTTTCTCATGTCTCACTTTCTTATTTCACTTTCAACTATAGACTAAATCACTCTGAAGGCTATTCTTAAATATCCACATTAAAGGAAATTGATTATTTTCCCTGCACATCATTTTCAGATCTTCTATCCTCTGTTAAAATACCACAACTGCACAAAAGAGTATCTAAATGAACATTTAAGAAATAAACACCAAATAGATGAATGAAAGACTAGATGCATTTCATCAACCTAAAGTTTTTAGAATACTATCTCATTAAGGAAAATACAGCATTCTAAATTTTATCCATATGCTTAATGTGTTAAAATGAGTTCAAAGGCACTGCATTACTGATTAATTTTGAATTTAATTATTGAGATTAAAGTCACATTTCTAGTCTTGTGTTCCCATTTTATTTATCACGAGACAACATTACACAAATTAGGCAGTGACCAAACACTGAGGTATTTTTAGCTTATTATCATCACTGTATGGTGATTTAGCTCCTAGTATAAGAAGATTCATCACCTTAACCAGAATCAGAATCAGAATCAGAATCAGCTTTATTGGCCAAGTATGCACAACACATACAAGGAATTTGACTTTGGCTAAAAAACTTGCTCTCTTTGTTCAGGTGGAGGATTTAAATACGATTCAAATAAGGATTCAATGACAACAGAGTATGTACAGTAAATTACAGTCTGTCCACGTTTCTATAAAAGGATGCAAATATATACAGGAATATATGCAGTTATTTACTCAGACTATCCACACTTTGCAGAAATATATGAAAAAATATACAGTCATACAGTATTTCAATGTGAACTCAGATTCAGTGATATAATGTGAATGAAGTAAAAAGCAGTGTGAGAGTTATGTGCAATGTAAGAATGGATGAAAAGTCATGAGTACAGCAACAGGTAGGACTAGGTGAATGTTAGGAGTTCATCAGAGTGATGGCTTGAGGAAAGAAACTGTTCCTGTGACGGGTGGTTTTGACCTTCAGTGATCTGTAACGACGACCAGAAGATAGAAGTTCAAACAGTTTGTGGCCGGGGTGTGATGGGTCAGCACAGATACTTCCCGCCCGTTTCCTGGTTATGGACCAATATAAGTTCTCAATGGAGGGTAGGTCGGTACCAATGATCCTCTCCGCAGACTTAATGATCCGCTGCAGTCTGGTCTTGTCCTGTTTAGTGGCAGATCCAAACCAGACAGTGATGGAAAAGCAGAGGACAGATTGGATGATGGTGGTGTAGAAGACAACCAGCAGCTCCTGAGGCAAATCAAACTTCTTGAGCTGACGCAGAAAAAACTGGGCCTTTTTCCGGACAGTGTCTATATGGGAGGACCACTTCATGTTCCGGGAGATTGTGGTACCCAGAAACTTGAATGAGTCCACAGTGGACACTGTGATGCTGAGGATGGTGAGTGGGGGGAATGAAGGAGGGTGTCGCCTGAAATCCACAGTCATCTCCACCGTTTTGGCTGGGTTAAGTTCAAGATGGTTCTGGCCGCACCAGAGGATCAGCTGCTCCACCTCCCGCCTGTATGCAGACTCATCACCATCCCGGATCAAACCGATGACTGTGGTGTCGTCCGCAAACTTCAGGAGCTTCACCGAAGGGTCCTCTGAGGTGCAGTCGTTGGAGTAGAGGGTGAAGAGCAGTGGGGAAAGGACACATCCTTGGGGGGTGCCAGTACTAATTTTTCAGGAGCTGGATGTAAATCTCCCTAGCTTCACCTGTTGCCACCTGTCAGTCAGAAAGCTGGAGATCCACTGGCAGGTGGAGGGGGGCACCTTAAGCTGGAAGAGTTTCTGATGAAGAATGCCTGGGATGATGGTGTTGAACGCTGAGCTGAAGTCGACAAACAGGATCCTGGCGTACGTCCCTGGGGAGTCGAGGTGTTGCAGGATGTAGTGTAGTCCCATATTCACTGCATCATCCACTGACCTGTTTGACCGGTAGGCAAACTGCAGTGGGTCCATCAGGGGGCCTGTGACGACCTTCAGGTGGTTCAGCACCAATCTCTCCAAGGATTTCATGACCACAGAGGTCAAGGCAACAGGTCTGTAGTCGTTTAATCCTGTAACAGAGGGTTTCTTGGGAACTGGAATGATGATGGAGCGTTTGAAGCAGGAAGGCACATCACACAGCTCCAGTGATCTATTAAAGATCAGGGTGAAGATGGGGGCCAACTTGTTGGAGCAGACTCTCAGGCAGGACGGAGACACACCATCAGGTCCTGCAGCCTTCTTGATCTTTTGTCTCTGAAAGACCCGGCGCACCTCCTCTTCACAGATCGTTAGTGCTAGTGGGAGGTCAGAGTGGAGGAGGGATGGAGTTCCTGGGGCTGCAGATAATCCTTTTGTGTGGGTGGGAGGTGAGAACTGTAGGTTCTTTTCAAACCTACAGTAAAAGCTGTTTAGGTCGTTAGCCAGCTGGAGGTTTTCCACAGGGTGGGGGGATGGTCTCCTGTAGTTGGTGATATTCTGCAGGCCTCTCCATACAGAAGCAGAGTTGTTGGCTGAGAAATTTTTTTGTAACTTCTCACTGTAGCTCCTCTTAGCAAGCCTGATCTCCTTCGTCAGCATGTTTCTGGCCCGCTTGTACAGAGTCCAGTCACCAGTCCTGTAGGCCTCCTCCTTGGTCTGACGTAGCTGCTTCAGTTTAGGAGTGAACCAGGGTTTATTGTTGTTGTATGTGCAGAAGGTCTTGGTCTTCACACACATGTCCTCACAAAAACTGATGTATGATGTCACAGTGTCAGTGAGTTCATATAGGTTAATGGCTGCATCTTCAAAAACACTCCAGTCTGTGCAGTCAAAGCAGGCTTGTAACTCCAGCTTTGATTCCTCAGTCCATTTCTTCACAGTCCTTACAACAGACTTGGAAGTTTTTAGTTTCTGTCTGTATGTTGGAATAAGATGGAGCAGACAGTGGTCAGAAAAACCCAGAGCTGCACGGGGGACGGCATGATAGGCGTTTCTTAAAACTGTGTAACAGTGGTCGAGTGTATTTGTGTCCCTGGTGGGACATTTAATATGCTGTCTGTATTTAAGAAGCTCATTTGTGAGATTAGCTCTATTGAAATCACCCAGAATGATAAGCAGAGAGTCTGGATGTTTTTCCTCCACGTCTGCTATCTGGTCAGCGAGGTGCTGCAGGGCCTCCGTTGTACAAGCAGCAGGCGGGATATAAATTACGACCAGAATAAACGAGGAGAACTCTCGCGGTGAATAAAAGGGTTTACAGTTTATGAACAGTGACTCTAGGTTAGGGCTGCAAGACTTCTTCATCACTGTGACATCAGTTCACCAACCTTCGTGGTGGCGCAGTGGTTAGCACTGCGGCAGCACAGTTTACCCTTGGCCGGGGGATTGTGGGGATCGTGGGATCGTGGGTTCGATCCCAGCCCCCGACCAACAGTGATCTGTGTGGAGTTTGCATGTTCTCCCCGTGTTGCGTGGGTTTACTCCGGGATTTCTCCGGTTTCCTCCCACATGCCAAAAACATGCATGTTAGGTTAATTGGCTGTTCTAAATTGTCCCTAGATATCTGTTTCCTATAGGCCCTTAGAATAGAGGGTTAGTATTAATGAAAGCGCTTTGAGTGGTCTTTGTGACTAGAAAAGCGCTATATAAGTGCAGGTTAGTTAGTTAGTTAGTTAGTAGAAGCAGATTCCACCACCTTTAGTCTTTCCAGAGAATTCTCGGCTGCGATCAGCGCGAAACAGTTGGAATCCGTCCAGGCGGACCGCGCTGTCCGGGATGTGTTCACTCAGCCAGGACTCCGTGAAACACAGGGCGCCAGATCTGCTAAAATCCAGGTTTTTGTGAGTCAGGAGCAGCAGTTCATCCATTTTGCTCGCCAAAGAGCAGACATTGCTCAGATGGATCGATGGGAGCGGCGTGCGATATCCTCGTTTCTTCAGCCTGACTAGCACACCGGCACGTTTACCACGCCGCCTTCGTTTCCGGCCAGTGCCAATAGCTACTGCTCCCACAGCTAAGATCGACTGAAAAAACTTCAGATCAGCAGCAGAAACTGGCGGAGAAGTTGCATTGGGAGATAGTCTGAGTGAAAGTAGTTCCTCCCTTGAATAGGTGACTCGGACGGAAGAGCAGAAGGCCAAAACACCACACAAAATTATCAAAAACATCAGAGAGCAGAAGCCAGCGGCTGCCATCCGCAGCGCCATCTTGGATCTAACACCGTACCTTTTGAGTTTGTTGGTGTTTAAGGGTCCATTTGCAATAAAGGGAGCACTAAAATATAAATAAATTGATAAATAAAAAGTTGCAATGCTTCTTCCAGCATTGTTTTCCTGCAACATTTGTCATCTCCTCCAGCCTGTTGCTTTTCCTGTATGGTCACTTCAGTACTCAATATATGTGTGTGTATGTATATACTGTGGTGACCCAGCACACTGCAGATTGACGGTATTTCACACTCAGCAGGGCTGGAGGAAATGGAAGACAATTTGCATACAGAGGACAATTCACAGATGGACAAAGAGCCACAGGAGGCAGCCAGACAGGACTGTATGCATGCGTCCTCGAGACAACCAGTGTCATGCTAATCATGTGTATTGACTGATATGCTAATGTGCCATGCATTCTCTCTTCCTGTATAAAAGAGCTTGTGTGACATGTCTCAATAGCACAGTATCGCACAGAGCTACAATGTGTGTTTCATGATGTTGGACTTAATAAAACTCTGCAACCTTCCATCACTTCGGGGTCACCTGACCGTCTGCTCCCTCTCACCGCGCTGTGGACTCCAGAGGACCAGCGAACACCTGCAACCTCTTCATCCACACCCACGAGGATCAGCAGCAGCACTGGGACTGACACGCACCATGAACGGTGACACGAGCGAACTGAAGGAAGCAGCCTGAACGGGGAAAGTCATCGGCGCCATCTGCATTGATTTCCACCAAGCTCCCCGACCCTGACTCACCTCACGACAGCGGACCTCCCCACACATAGAAGCCCCACACACACACTGCAGGATTACGAGGACAGCGCAACTGCCAACTATGTGGTCACTGCGCCAAGCGTGCACCACGAACAGGGACAAACCGGCTCCACAGACTGATACAGCGTCCTCTGCCGCTGCACATGCCCGAGAAACACGGCCGATCGCCATCCTCGGAAACTTCAGGGCTGCTCACGCACCTGAAGCAGATGTGCAGCCCACACACAGGACTTTGCATGGGCTTCTCAGCCACGGTGCACAACGGGAGTCTAGCTGATTGCTGTCCCCAAGGGCTTTAGGGTTGCGTCCGCCCCTAAAGCCACACCGCCAAGTCCCTCACACGGCTGCAGTTGTTTCACAGCCACTATGCATCCTCGGGCAATTGGGCCATTCGCTTTCCCCACATCCTCGCTGGACTGAGCCGTGAGAGGAGTCAGAGACTTAATTTTTTCACAGCCGCTGCGGATCACCGCCAGTTTGACCGGGAAAGTCCCTCACCATCGCGGATTCACACGCAATTTTTGCGCGGCCCAGACACCCTTGACGTCCCGGGCCGGCACTCACTTACTCCCACCCCCCTCCCCCTCCTCCTCCACAGCACTCTTCCCGCACCTCACTCCCTAAAGCTGGCCGACCGTCTTGTTCCATTACGCACGACTCGCACCAGCCCCGTGCGCCCACGATCCACGGCCGTTCAACATGCTGGAACTCGGAGCGGACCACACTGTCTTTTCCATCCCTCCCCCGTCCCCCCCACAGACTGACATGCCCTCCGACACTCCTCTACAGCAGGACAGTTCTACCAGAGCCGGAGCCTAAACGATGGGGGGGTTACAGCCCCTTCTGAGTGTTCTGGGGGGAGCCGTGTGGTGACCCAGCACACTGCAGATTGACTATATTTCACGCTCAGCAGGGCTGGAGGAAATGGAAGACAATTTGCATACAGAGGACAATTCACAGACGGACAAAGAGCCACAGGAGGCAGCCAGACGGGTCTGTATGCATGCGTCCTTGAGCCAACCAATGTCATGCTAATCATGTGTATTGACTGATATGCTAATGTGCCATGCATTCTCTCTTCCTGTATTACTGTATAAAAGAGCTTGTGTGGCATGTCTCAATAGCACAGTAGCACACAGAGCTACAATGTGTGTCTCATGATGTTGGAGGAAATAAAACTCTGCAACCTTCTAGCTCGTCGCAAGTCTCCAGAACTTTTATCTCCACAATACATTATATATCAGCTAAAAACATATTATAAACCAATTTAAGTTAGAGCTGTCCTCACTTCCAACTTTTGGGGCTCAAATATATCTGTCCAATCTTTTTCTCTCTTAGTGTTTATGTAGCTCTGTGGCGTTTCTAATGTCACTTTTTCATGTGTGCAACTGCTTTGTCAGTCTTTTACAGCTTTTCTTGTAAATCAGAGACACTGTTTCTTGGAAATTTGCCAAATTTTTGTATTGAAAATGCAATATTTCCCCCATGTTGTTTTCCCCCCTAAATTCACAGTTTCTCATAAAAATGTAGCATTTTTCTCAAATTTGCATTTTTTTTTGTCATGGAAAATAATTGTTTTTCATTACATATTTTCAAAATAATTTAAATTTCTGATTATTATTATTATTATTATTATTATTATTATTATTATTATTATTATTTTGACTACCATCAAGCTGCTACTTTCTTCTTCTGAATTTATGTTATTTTCTCCTAAATTTTCATGTTGTTTTTCTGGTAAATCTGGCAAAGGTAAAATTTGCTGTTTACCTTTGAGGGAGGGCAAATACCTGAATCCTAAATTTAAAAACTGTCATTGTAAAAAATGAAATGTCTAAATAATGAATCCAGAGTAAGTTTTTAATACCAGGATGATTTAGTCACAAATCTACTCACAGATTTACTATGAGTAAATTTCATAATGTGTTCATAATGCCTCTGCAGGAGGATAAGTGTTACTTTTGTCATAGTCCAGCTGACTAAATCACAGTAGTGTCCTTAGTTCATCTGCTTGGTAAAAAGCAGCCACGTGGTGGCAAGTGGTGACATCATAAATTAATTAAAAAAAAACATTAGTCCTGTCAGAATAAATGTGTTAATCACCCCAACTGATTAATAACAAAATAAAATGAGTTAAGAATAATGGTGATTAAGCCTCATTGAGTGGCTAGATAAACCTCAGTTAATTCTGATTGCACCATGAAGATGGGTCCTGCACTGTTAAGAAGGGAAGAAGGGGTGAAGAATATTTTACATCTTTCCAAGTTTTTAGCATTGAAAAATCTAGCATGAATTACATCCTCCAAAACTGTCCGTGAAGTACCTCTTTTAAACCATTTGAACATTAACTGAGCTTTTTTATATCAGGAGCAAGAATGTGGCAGCAGCAGGGTGAACCAAAAAGGAGAGGAGAGAGGAGGTAAAGGTAACCAAAGAATCAGCACAGGTGTCCAGAGGGACAGAGAGACTGCACTGATGACTAGAGAGAGAGAGGAGACACAGGAGGCACACATGACCAGGTAACAATAGTCAAAACTTGATTTCTGCCAGTGCTGAAGTACTTAACACATAATAGGTATTAAGTAGGTCTGCTGCTTCATAGTGGCATAGACTATTACAAGGCTGAATATAGATTTGGCAAATTAGGGAAATAATTTTTACAACTGTTACTAATATGAGAATGCCAAAATAAAGGGGTAAATTAGCCTTGTCCTTTTAGCAAAGTTAACGATTTTGCGCTCTTCCTCCACACTAGGATAAATTTAAAAATGAAAAAGAGGACATTGGAGACAACTGCCTCTACTGATGACCTGACAGTCCTATAATAAAAAAAGATTAAAAAAAAAATCCTTATACGGGCAGAGATCCCCCCCCACCCCCGCCAATGTTTGAAACAAAGTTACGCCCTTGACTTCTGTCCTCCCTTGGCCGAGGTAAAAATCCTAACAAGGAGTAACTGTTTAAGGTACAGTCTCAGATCAACTGAGAGCAAGGAAGACCCAAAATGCTTGACCCCATTGCTAGGTATGACACTGTCCTTTGAGAGCTGTGACTGGTCAATACAAGAAAGATGAAGAAGAATAAATAGCAGTGCTTTCTCTTATTAGCTCCGCCAAGGAGGTTATGCAGTCGGGGTGGCTTGTCTGTTCGTCCGTCCATTTGTTTGTCTGTTAGCAGAATTACACAAAAACTACTGGATGAATTTTGATGAATATTTCACCACAAATAGCCCTTGGGCCAAGGATGAACCCATTAAATTTTGGCGATGATCTGAGAATGCATACCTCCACCAAGAACCTTGTTTTTATTTGTGCAGCAGGATTACACAAAAACCACTGCATGGATTTAGATGAAATTTTCACCAGAGGTGGGCCTTGGGCTACAGAGGAACCCATAACATTTTGGTGATGATCCCAGAATGCATACCTCCACCAAGGCTCTTCTCTTCTCACAGTGTGTTAGCAAGAATCCTCTAAAACAAACCCATTACATTTTGGAGGTGATCCATGAGGGATGGAAGGGGCCTTGGCAGAGGTATGCACTTTCTCTGTGCTTTTCTAGTTATTATTATTATTTGAAGGCTGTCCATCATTATTCTGAACGATTATTATTATCTTAATTTCAAAGCTGCAGCAGACAACTTGGTGTACCACAATTAAAAAAAATAGCATCTGAGAATGAAAAGGCGAAGGTGTTTTTTTGTCTACATATTTGCTACTTTGTGGGTATGAACAGTGAGACAGAGCATGCAATAAGGTAAAAATGGAATGCAGTCTCAATACGACTAATATTACAAGCGGTGTGGGGAAGCAAACTCAAGTCTTTTGTGTGAGACATCATTTTGACCACCCTCAACCCCCACTAAGTCCCTATGAGAACTGTGACTTAATGAAACCCTTCAGAGTCATCTTCCCCAGCTTTGTAACAGAGAACAAAAGTCCAAAAGCATCAAAGATCGATGCAGATGGACATGACACAGGAGCACTCTGACTGAACAGAAACGTATTTTGCAAATAGAACAGAACGTGTTTGTGATTGACACTGTCCTTTGATCAATGACAATCTGGATTTAGAGTACAGCCCCAATTTTGATGAAGTTTGGATACTTTGTAAAATTTAAATTAAAACAAAATACAATGATTTGTCATGTCATGCTCAAACAGGTAAACTTTTTTTTTTGCAAATATTCACTCATTTTGAATTTGGTGCTTGCAGCACATTCCAAAAAAGCTGGGATGTGGGCAAGAATAGACTGGAAAAGTTGAGGAATGCTCAAAAAACACTGTTTTGGTATATTCCACAGGTGAACAGGTTAAATGGAAACAAGCGAGTGTCATAGATGTGATTGGGTATAAAAGGAGCATCCCCTAAAGGCTCAGGTGTTCACAATCAAGCATGGGGTTAGAGTTACCACTTTGTGAACATTTACATGGGCAAATAGTACAAAAGTTTAAGAACAACATTTTGTAATGTACAATTACAAGGAATTTAGAGAGTTTGTCATCTACAGTCAATAACATCATCAAAAGATTCAGAGAATCTGGAGAAATTTCTCCATGTAAGCAGCAAGGCCGAAAACCAACATTGTATGCCCATGACCTTTGATCCCTCAGGCAGCACTGCATTAAAAACCGACGCAGTTCTGTAAAGCTTGGTTCACACAATAATGTTCGGACAGACTTTTACAGATGTTTTGAAAAATCGGAAAAATTAGTTCAAACATTGGTGAAAATACATTCTTGAACAGGTTTTTCTTAATCCAGTGCACACCAGCTTTTACAAACTTTTTTTTTTTTTTTTGTTACTTATTTGTACCCGTAGGTAGACTTGGTTTGCAGTCTGGTGACAAGCCACCGGCTGCTGGTCGCTGCGTGCGCAAGCGCCCTAAAACTACATGTTTTTGGTATGCGGGAGGAAACCGGAGAAATCCCGGAGTAAACCCGCGCAACACGGGGAGAACATGCAAACTCCACACAGCTCACTGTTGGTCGGGGGCTGGGATCGAACCCACGATCTCATGATCCCCGCGATCCCCCGGCCGAGGGTAAAACTGTGCTGCCACAGTGCTAAACCACTGCGCCACCGTGCAGCCATGCATAGACTTGCATTCAAACTTCTGCCATCTTAGGTTAACTTAAGCAAATGAACACTCAGTGCAGGTCAGCTAACATCAGCGTCAGGCGATGCTCATATAAAGAGCAGTGTTTGTGGAGTCTTCCTGCCCTTCTGCAGCTGTTTTTTGGGTGGATTCACACTACAACTTTTGAACCAACTTTTACTGACGTTTTGGAAAACATCTGGCTCTGCTGGCAAAGGTCGATTAAAGTTAATGATAGTTGTTGTTTGTTGCCAAATGCTGCCGAAAGTTGTGTTCAATGAGAATATGCTTAAAATTTGCCGAAGTTTGGAAATAAAAGATGAAAGCTGTACTCAATTTGTAAAAGTTCCTAAGCGCTGAACTAAGTTATGGAGAGTTTGCATAAGTTGCCCTAAGTTAAGCTCCATTGGCAAATGTTGACAGAAATGCTGGTGGAAGCAGATGTTTTTAGACCGAAACTCACTTCAGACATGCACGGATGAAACAGAAATGGAGAGAAGGGGGAATTAAAAAAAGAAAAAAAAAATATAATCTCCCCAAAATGTGATAGCCGAAAAAAACAAACAAACAAAAAAAAAAAAACAATTTCCTCATTGGCAAATTTACTGTTCTTAATTTTCTGCTCCCTGCGTAATCATTCTCCAGGATTTATTGGTTCGGCTTCCATTGTGGGAAATCAAACAGTGCTGATGTGGTGTCAAAAGTAAATGACATCTAATGGGATTTTACATTATTTAAATGGAGAGCTGTAGCAGTCAAAATATAGTCACCCCTCATTTTATTTTATTTATTTGTTTTATTTATATGATGATACACCAGATAGTTTTTTTTTATTCCATTCACATTCACATTTTGATTGCAGACTTACTGTTGGAATCTATAGATAGGCATTATTGTGTTTTTTTAGAGGAATGAATGAATGAATGAACAGGGAAAAAGGGCATACAGAAGTAACTACATAGGAGTATAAAACGAATAATAAATACTGAAACATGTAACCCAGGGAGATGTGTTCTCCATAAGCAGGTCCAGAATGGCAGGAAGCCTCCACGAAGGCTGATCTTTATATGAGCATCACCTGACGCTGATGTCACATGACCTGCCGAGCAGGCGGCTCGGTGGCACAGTGGTTAGCATTGTGGTAGTACAGTAACACGGTCATGGGATCAATTCCACCCCTGACCATCGTGGGTTCGTTCCCACCCCCTTATCATCAGTGACCCTTCTGTGTAGAGTTTGCATGGTCTTCCCATGTCTGAGTAAGTTTACCCTGGGTACTCCGGTTTCCTCCCACATGCCAAAAACATGCAAGTTAGGTTAACTGGCAACTCTAAAGTGGCCCTAGGTGTGAATGTGTGTGAATTGTGAAGGGATTGGCGCCGTACTGTGGCTGCCTCTTCCATCCAAGTGGATGCTCTGAATTTCCCTCTGGGGATCAATAAAGTATACAAAATTTAAGTTAAAAAAATTAAAGTTAACCTAAGTTAGCAACAGCTACACATACAGTAAACTAGCCTAAGTTGTCAAAAGTTTGCCAACGCTGAATGCAATGCTGGCAAATGCTATCAAAAGTTCATAAACGTTTGTAAAAGTTGGTGTGTGTTGGATTTACAAAAACCTGCCCATGAACGTAATTTCACCAACATTTGGAGTAATTTCTCTGATTTTTCAAAACGTCTCTAAAAGTCAGTCTGAAGACTCTAGTGTGAACCCATCTTTAACTTAGGCTGACTTAGGTAAACGCTCCATAACTTAGCCCAGTGCTCAGGAACTTTTACAAACTGAGCACAACTTTCACCAACATTTTTTTTTCCAAACGTCAGCAAATTTTCAGCACAATTGTCAGTTAACACAATTTGTCACTTCTTCTACAAGTGCAAGTTAAAACTCTCATGCAAACCGAAAGCCATATACCAACAATGCCCAGCAATGTTGCCAAATATACGATAATTATCATAGTATACAGTAGTTTTAGGGCCTATACAATATACAAGCAATACTTTTTAAAAGGGGAAAATATACAATTCCTTTGGCATTTTCATGCACCCCCCAAAAAATGACATTTTGATTTATGTGAACACCCACACATCACCAGAAACTAATGCCTGCTCATACTCATTCAGCTCATACCTGGCTGGCTTCTCCTCACTGCTGGTCCCATCAGCAGCGTTCAGCTCATGTTTGTTTGTGCAGCAGTACTGGCACTGCAACAAACTTAAAAAGTGAACATGAGTTCGGACTCGGAGGAAAAAAGTACTGAAAGAAAAGAGTCCGGCAGCACAGACACAGACACAAGTAAGAAAACAAAGCATCCCGGCCAGGCGCAGGTCCCTGGCTCCAAATCAAACCTCTATAGCCAACTGTTTGTAACAAATGTGTTCATTCCTTAGGTTATTGCAGCTCCATGCACATAAAATGGCTTTGTTTTTAAATGCACTGTCCTGTGATTTTTTTTAAGTTGTTTTAGTACATACGATAGTTTGGGTGAAAATACAAGAATTTTAAAGCAGCAGTACGATATTTCTTCATTTACTATCTAGCAACACTGATGCCCAGAAATTTCGCTGATTGCTCATCTGAGATGGTCTGATGTGAAGTGAAAAAGTGTGCTGTTGTCTGACGAGTCTACATTTCAAATTGTTTTTGGAAATCATGTGTGTTGTGTCCTCTGGGCTAAAGAAAAAGACCGTCCAGATTGTTGTCAGGATTAAGTTCATAAGCCAGCATCTGTGATGGTATGGGGGTGGGTTAGTGCCCATGGCATGGTTAACTTGCACATCTATGAACACACCATTAATGCTGAACGGTACATAAAGGTTTTGGAGCAACATATGCTGCCATCCAAGCAATGCTTTTTTTTTTTGTGTGTGTGTGTTTTTTTTTTTTTTTCAGGGACATCCCTGCTTATTTCAGCAAGACAATGCCAATCCACGTTCTGCATGTGTTACAACAGTGTGGCTTCGTAGTGAAAGAGTGCAGTTACTAGACTGGGCTGCCTGCAGTCCACACCTGTCTCCCATTGAAAATGTGCATTATGAAGCACAAAATACGCTAACGGAGTCCTCGGACTGTTGAGCAACTGAAGTCGTACATCATGCAAGAATGGGAAAGAATTCCACCTACAAAGCTTCAGCAATTAGTGTCCTCAGTTCCTAAATGCTTATTGAATGTTGTTAAAAAGAAAGGTGATGTAACACAGTGGTGAACATGACCCTAACCCAGCTTTTTTGGAAAAGTGTTGCAAGCATCAAATTCAAAATGAGGAAATATTTGCAAAAAAAAAAAAAAAAAAATCATGTTCTTGCAGTGTATACAGTTGAATATAGGTTTAAAAGAACTTTCTAATCCTTGAATTTTGTTTTTATTTACATTTTTAACAATGCCCCAACTTCACTGGAATTGGGGTTGTACATACTGCTTTTCTAATCTTAATGACCAGTCAGAGCACTTCAATGTACTAACCACATTTACTCCATATTCAGTGGGCTTAAGGAAGACAACTATAGCCAATATAGAATTGCTAACTATGGTATGTGAGTGTTCTCATTGCGTTGAAGAGTGCCAATTCTGAAGGCAGCCAAAAAAGAAATACTCATCTAAAGGGTGTTTCGAGAACCATAGTAGTTATTTATGCAGAGACAAATTTTGTTAACTGTAAAAACTGCATTCATTCCATTCATTTTTGTGGACTGTGGGCCAGATTCACTAGTTAAAGCAGCATTATAACCTTAAATAATGTTTTCAAAATCAGTTTAACTGTACATCAACCTTTTGACCAGGTGAATGCTATTTCCACCCGAGCCCAAGTGAGTCTGCACCAACTGTAACAGACCTATATAAGATAAGATAAGATAAGATAAGCCTTTATTAGTCCCACAATGGTGAAATTCAAGGATTGCAGCAGCACAGGGATAGCAACACTCAGAGCAACAATCAGAAGGCAAGAGAAAAAACAAGAGCAGCGAGTATACATATGTACATATAAATATAAATATATATATATAAAGTGGGGCAAAAAAGTATTTAGTCAGCCACCAATTGTGCAAGTTCTCCCACTTAAAAGATGAGAGAGGTCTCCAATTTTCATCATAGGTATACCTCAACTATGAGAGACAAAATGAGGAAAAAAAAATCCAGAAAATCACATTGAAGGATTTTTAATGAATTAATTGGTAAATTCCTCGGTAAAATAAGTATTTGGTCAATAACAAAAGTTCATCTCAATACTTTGTTATATACCCTTTGTTGGCAATGACAGAGGTCAAACATTTTCTGTAAGTTTTCACAAGGTTTTCATACACTGTTGCTGGTATTTTGGCCCGTTCCTCCATGCAGATCTCCTCTAGAGCAGTGATGTTTTGGGGCTGTCGCTGGGCAACACAGACTTTCAACTCCCTCCAAAGATTTTCTATGGGGTTGAGATCTGGAGACTGGCTAGGCTACTCCTAGCCACTCTCCTAGCCTATCCCCACTGTATATATACATATATATACAGTATATATATACGTATATATATATATATATATATATATACACAGTGGGGTAAAAAAAGTATTTAGTCAGCCACCAATTGTGCAAGTTCTCCCGCTTAAAAGATGAGAGAGGTCTCCAATTTTCATTATAGGTATACCTCAACTATGAGAGACAAAATGAGAAAAAAAAAAATCCAGAAAATCACATTGAAGGATTTTTAATGAATTAATTGGTAAATTCCTTGGTAAAATAAGTATTTGGTCACCTACAAACAAGCAAGATTTCTGGCTCTCACAGACCTGTAACTTCTTCTTTAAGAGGCTCCTCTGTCCTCCACTCATTACCTGTATTAATGGCACCTGTTTGAACTCATCATCAGTATAAAAGACACCTGTCCACAACCTCAAACAGTCAGACTCCAAACTCCACTATGGCCAAGACCAAAGAGCTGTCAAAGGACACCAGAAACAAAAATTGTAGACCTACACCAGGCTGGGAAGACTGAATCTGCAATAGGTAAGCAGCTTGGTGTGAAGAAATCAACTGTGGGAGCAATTATTAGAAAATGGAAGACATACAAGACCACTGATAATCTCCCTCGATCTGGGGCTCCACACAAGATCTCACCCCGTGAGGTCAAAATGATCACGAGAACAGTGAGCAAAAATCCCAGAACCACACGGGGGGACCTAGTGAATGGCCTGCAGAGAGCTGGGACCAAAGTAGCAAAGGCTACATCAATAACACACTACGCCGCCAGGGACTCAAATCCTGCAGTGCCAGACGTGTCCCCCTGCTTAAGCCAGTACATGTCCAGGCCCGTCTGAAGTTTGCTAGAGAGCATTTGGATGATCCAGAAGAGGATTGGGAGAATGTCATATGGTCAGATGAAACCAAAATAGAACTTTTTGGTAAAAACTCAACTTGTCATGTTTGGAGGAGAAAGAACACCATACCTACTGTGAAGCATGGGGGAGAAAACTTCATACTTTGGGGATGTTTTTCTGCAAAGGGACCAGGACGACTGATGAGTGTAAAGGAACGAATGAAAGGGGCCATGTATCGTGAGATTTTGAGTGAAAACCTCCTTCCATCAGCAAGGGCATTGAAGATGAAACGTGGCTGGGTCTTTCAGCATGACAATGATCCCAAACACACTGCCCGGGCAACAAAGGAGTGGCTTCGTAAGAAGCATTTCAAGGTCCTGGAGTGGCCTAGCCAGTCTCCAGATCTCAGCCCCACAGAAAATCTTTGGAGGGAGTTGAAAGTCTGTGTTGCCCAGCGACAGCCCCAAAACATCACTGCTCTAGAGGAGATCTGCATGGAGGAATGGGCCAAAATACCAGCAACAGTGTGTGAAAACCTTGTGAAAACTTACAGAAAACGTTTGACCTCTGTCATTGCCAACAAAGGGTATATAACAAAGTATTGAGATGAACTTTTGTTATTGACCAAATACTTATTTTACCGAGGAATTTACCAATTAATTCATTAAAAATCCTTCAATGTGATTTTCTGGATTTTTTTTTTTCTCATTTTGTCTCTCACAGTTGAGGTATACCTATGATGAAAATTGGAGACCTCTCTCATCTTTTAAGTGGGAGAACTTGCACAATTGGTGGCTGACTAAATACTTTTTTTCCCCACTGTATATATATATATATATACATATATAGACCAAAGTTTATAGACAAAAAAAAAAGGGGACCGGAGGGTGTGCTCCAACTTTAGAGGGATCACACTCCTCAGCCTCCCTGGGAAGGTCTATGCCAAGGTACTGGAGAGGAGAGTCTAGCCGTTGGTCGAACCTCGGATTCAGGAGGAGCAATGTGGTTTTCATCCTTGCCGTGGCACATCGGACCAGCTCTTTACCCTCTCGAGAATTCTTGAGGGTTCGTGGGAGTTTGCCCAACCAGTTTACTTGTGTTTTGTGGACTTGGAGAAGGCATTTGACCGCGTCCCTCATGGTTTTTTGTGGGGGGTGCTTTGGAAGTATGGGGTATCGGGCTTGTTGTTACAAGCTATTCGGTCTCTGTACGACCGTTGTGAGAGTTTGGTTCGTATTGCCAACACTCGGTCGGACTCATTCCCAGTGAGAGTTGGACTCCGCCAGGGCTGCCCTTTGTCACCGATCCTGTTCATAATTTTTATGGACAGGATTTCTAGGCGCAGCCAGGAATGGAGGGTGTCATGCTTGGTGACCACAGGATCTCATCTCTGTTGTTTGCAGATGATGTTGTCCTGTTGGCTTCATCCAGCAATGACCTAGAGCTCTTGCTGGGACGGTTTGCCGCTGAGTGTGAAGCGGCTGGGATGAGAATCAGCACCTCCAAGTCCGAGTCCATGGTCCTCAGCCGGAAAAAGGTGGATTGTCCTCTCTGGGTTGGGGACAGGCTCCTGCCCCAAGTGGAGGAGTTTAAGTATCTTGGGGTCTTGTTCACGAGTGAGGGGGAAAATGGAGCGAGAGATTGACAGACGGATTGGAGGCAGCATCTGCAGTGATGCGGACATTGTACCGGTCTGTTGTGGTGATGAGGGAGCTTAGTTCTAAAGCAAAGCGTCGATTTTACCAGTCAATCTACGTTCCTACTCTCACCTATGGTCACGAGCTTTGGGTAATGACCGAAAGAACAAGATCGCGGATACAAGCGGCTGAAATGAACTTTCTCCGTAGGATTGCTGGACTCACCCTCAGAGATAGGGTGAGGAGCTCAGTCATCCGGGAGAGGCTCAGAGTAGAACCGCTGCTCCTCCACATTGAAAGGAGTCAGTTGAGGTGGTATGGGCATCTGATTAGGATGCCTCCTGGACGCCTCCCACTTGAGGTGTTTCGGGCACGTCTCACTGGGAGGAGACCCCGGGGCAGACCCAGAACTCGGTGGAGAGACTATGTCTCCCAGCTGGTCTGGGAACGCCTTGGTATCCTCTCTGGAGAGCTGGAGCAGGTGGCTGGGGAGAGAGAAGTCTGGGCTTCTCTGCTTGAACTGCTGCCTCCGCGACCCAGACGTCCGGAAAAGCGGTAGAAGATGGATGGATGGATGGATGGATATATATATATATAGACACAACAGTGCGGAGCATTGTAGCTAGATGAATAAATATATGAGTATATAAACACACAGTGCGGAGTATTGTAGCTAGATGGAATAAATATGTACACTACCGTTCAAAAGTTCGGGGTCACCCAGACAATTATTTTGTGTTTTCCATGAAAAGTCACATTTATTTACCACCATGATTTGTAAAATGAATAGAAAATATAGTCAAGACATTGACAAGGTTAGAAATAATGATTTGTATTTGAAATAATAATTTTTTCCTTCAAACTTTGCTTTTGTCAAAGACTCCTCCATTTGCAGCAATTACAGCATTGCAGACCTAACATGATTGCACAAGGGTTTTCTAATCATCCATTAGCCTTCTGACGCAATGCGCAAACACATTGTACCTTAGAACACTGGAGTTGATAGTTGCTGGAAATGGGCCTCTATACACCTATGTAGATATTGCACCAAAAACCAGACATTTGCAGCTAGAATAGTCATTTACCACATTAGCAATGTATAGAGTGTATTTCTGATTAGTTTAAAGTTATCTTCATTGAAAAAAAGTGTTTTTCTTTCAAAAATAAGGACATTTCTAAGTGACCCCAAACTTTTGAATGGTAGTGTAAATATATAAACACACACAGTGCATGTGTGTTACATATAACTTTACATATAAAGTTACATATAACTTACCTTTTCCTGTTCCTGGTAGGTACAATGAAAAGATGACATCTTGGTTTAAGTCCCATTTGCCAACCACAGAACATGACTTAAAAAGCACTCTATGATTGGCTGCTGGGACTTTGGCCATAAAAGGTGCCAGCTGTCTTCCTTTCACTAAACAGGAAAGTTACATAGTGCTCCTTGAGGCAGCTGAGGTTGTGATATGAATGGAGCTGATGTTCACTGCTCTAACAGTTTACATGTGTTTTGTGGACTTGGAGAAGGCATTCAACCACGTCTCTCATGGTTTTTTGTGGGGGTTGCTTTGGGAGTATGGGGTATTGGGATTGTTGTTACGAGCTATCCAGTCTCTATACGACTGTTGTGAGAGTTTGGTTTGTATTGCCAACACTTGGTCCGACACATTCCCAGAGAGAGTTGGACTCTGCCAGGGCTGCCATTTGTAACCGATCCTATTAACAACTTTTATGGACAGGATTTCTAGGCACAGCCAAGGAACGGAGAGTGTCATGCTTGGTGACCACAGGATCTCATCTTTGCTGTTTGCAAATTATGTTGTGCTATTGGCTCCATCCAGCAATGACCTACAGGTCTTACTGGGACAGTTTGCTGCTGAGTGTGAAGCGGCTGGGATGAGAATCAGCACCTCCAAGTCCGAGTCCATGGTCCTCAGTGGGAAAAAAGGTGGATTGTCCTCTACAGGTTGGGGACAAGCTCCTTCTCCAAGTGGAGGAGTTTAAATATCTTGGCATCTTATTCCAGAGTGAGGAGAGAATGGCATGAGAGATTGACAGATGGATCTGAGCAGCATGTGCAGTTATGCAGACGTTGTACCAGTCTGTCACAATGAAGAGGGAGCTGAGGTCTAAGGCAAAGCTGTCGATTTACCAGTCAATCTACATTCCTATGCTTGCCTATAGTCATGACCTTTCGATAATGACCAAAAGAATGAGATCACAGATATAAGCGGCTGAAATAAGTTTTCCTCATAGGATTGCTGGACTCACCCTTAGAGATAAGGTGAGGAGCTCAGTCGCACGGGAGAGGCTCAGAGTAGAACCACTGCTCCTCCACATTGAAAGGAGCCAGTTGAGGTGATTTGGGCATCTGATCAGGATGCCTCCTGGACGCCTCCCACTTGAGGTGTTTCGGACACGTCCAACTGGGAGGAGACCCCGGGGAAGACCCAAGACTCGCTGGAGAGACTTCATCTACCAGCTGGTCTGGGAACACCTTGGTATCCTCTTTGAAGAGCTGAAGCGGGTGGCTGGGGAGAGGGAAGTCTGAGCTTCTCGGCTTGAGCTGCTGCTGGACCTCTGGAAAAGCCGTAGAAGATGGATGGATGGGTGAATGATCGATAGATGGATGGCTGGCTGGCTGGCTGGCTGGCTGGCTGGCTGGATGGATGGATGATACATGGATGGATGGATGGATAGAAGTGAACCCATTTCCCAGGTGCAGCAACAACTTGAAGTTACAGGTTCATATAATTTTTTGTTCTTCTTCCCTTTCATAAATAACGCTATTTATGTATTGATCTATTTAAAAAAGCACAATATGCTACACTACATATTTGCATGAATTCATTTTGCTTATTCTTCCAACCTAAATATTAATCTTTCATGATGTGAATTATAGGTAGAACAGCTTTTAATAATTGTGTTTCAAAACAACAACAACAAAAAATTGCACAACTAAAGACTCACTCTGGAATAACTGCTTCAACTTATTAAATCAAGACTTGCCTAATTGGCTTACCCTGCTCAGAAAAAAAAAAAAAAAAAAAAAGGAAATCTTGAGCTTGCTACAGGCAACTGCCGCTCATGCATCTTCATCTTCCCTCTCTTCCTCCTCATCACACTCTTCCTCTGGTATGGTTTCTCATCAAGTTGTTGTGTACATATTGAGCATGTTGACTTTGGAGAAAATGTCTCTACATTTCCCCCCCCCCCCAAGTATTCGTGGTGTGAAGATGATTTCAGTAAGTGAGTGAAAGAATGCTCTTTGTTCATCCACATGGAGTCAGTAAGGCTTTTTAAAATAGCTTGAGTAACACTGACATCTGCTGGGACCGCACATTGTAACTGGTCAGAGAGAGGCCACGGTTAAGCTGTGGGCAAATATAAAGACTCTGATCATGTGGAAACTGATACTGGATGCAATAAGGGAACTGAGCTAACCGTGGCTCATTACCAGTGACTGAGATATGCTCGAGATAGCTCTGTGCTGTAGCATACACACCGTGAGTGTGTTTCTGCCAGGGATTTAAATTGAAGTGAATACAGCTGCTTCACGAGTGGGCTGTTTCTAGCTTGCTGGGGGCCCTATGGAAGACTGCCTTTGGCATGGAAAGCTTATTTTTTGTAGTGGGGAAGAGTTCAAACCCTTTAACATGGGGGAACCAAACAAAAACTTATTTCCATAAACATAAAAAACTTGGGTCATTGTCTAGATTAACAAGAAAAAAAATCAAACCATCACAATATAAAATATGGAAGTCAGAGCCATGATGTGGGTTCACAGAATGAATGGAAAAATTCAATTTTCTTTGCTTTCTAGACAAAATTAAGGGCTACAAAAGTACTGTATTCAGGTTTATTATGTCTCAGCTTTTGGTAGAGGAAGAATATACTTATTTTAGGATTCTAAATGAGTATTCCTTTAAGTAGCAGCAGTAACTTCCTCTTACGATTCAAAGATTCAAGGATTCAAAGATTTTTTTGTCAGTACTACTACACGTACAGAACGTACAGGAGAACTGAAATGGTGTTTCGCTCTCTCTTCAGTGGTGTGCACAATACAGTCCAAAAAAATGAAAAAAAGAAAGGAAATATGGCTGGAAAAAACAACAACAGCAGTCTATGTACAGTAATGCATACCTGTAGTGCAAATGGCAACAAAAGATAGACCCAGACCTCCCGTTGTGCAAATAAAGATATGAAACCCAGCAATCCTAAATACAGAAAAATAGAGCAGTAATATTCATAGTTGCAAGTTTATTGTGGTAGTGTAGGTGCAGACAGTGACAGATAGGACTGCACATGATCAGTTTTGCAATAACAGACAGCAGCAGATATGACATTTGTGCCAATGGTAGCAGTAAAGTGCAGAGACATACAGTAGCAGATGTATTACTGTTGGTGTGCCAGTCTTTCTGTGCCAACAGCTGAGGTAGTTGTGCGGGTGAGTGCATTACAGTCCGGGATGGGAGGATGGAGGGGATTGGAAAGAGTTGAGGGTCCTGATGGCCTGATGACCAAAGCTGTTAAGCAGTCTTATAGAGTGGGCCCGGAGGCTCCGGTACCTTTTCCCAGAGGGCAGGGGGCTGAAGAGGGAGTGGGAGGGGTGGGAGGTGTCACCTGCAATATTGATGGCTTTTCAGGTGAGGCAAGTGAGATAGATGTCGGGGGGGGGGGGGGGGCAAAGGGACACCAATGATCTTGCTGGTTGCTTTCACTGTGCATTGTAGTGTCTTCTGGCAGAGGGCAGTGCAGTTTTCATACCACACAGTGATGCAGCTGGTGAAGATGCTCACAACGGTTGCCCCAGTAGAATGAGCACAAAAATGGGGGGTGGGATTCATGCTCTCCTCAGTTTGTGGAGGAAATAGAGGAGAGTTTGAGCCTTCTTGGCAAGTGATGTGGTGTTGTTGGACCAGGAGAGGTCCTCAGAGATGTGCACCCCCAGGAACTTGGTGTTGCTCACCCTCTCCACAGCTGCTCCATCGATGATCAGAGGGGGATGCCGTGTGTGTCCCCTCCTGAAATCGACACAATCTCCTTGGTTTTTCTAACGTTCAGACGAGATTAGTGTCTTTACCACCACTGGACCAGTTGGCTCACCACATTTCTCTAGTTGGGCATCCCTCGTTGTTGGTGATGAGGCTCACCACCGTCGTGTCAGCTGCAAACGTTTTGCAGCAATCTTATAAATGATAGGGATGATGAGGGGAAAACAACTCCCTCTTTATAATGAACTGAAAAAGAATATTACAAAGTTGTTGTAATATGCATTCATGGATATCAAGTGTTTTATGTTGCTCTACCAGTATTTTCATTGAATATGAGGGTCACAAGTACAGTGGGGCAAAAAAGTATTTAGTCAGCCACCAATTGTGCAAGTTCTCCCACTTAAAAGATGAGGAGAGGTCTCCAATTTTCATCATAGGTATACCTCAACTATGAGAGACAAAATGAGAAAAAAAAATCCAGAAATTCACATTGAAGGATTTTTAATGAATTAATTGGTAAATTCTCGGTAAAATAAGTATTTTGGTCAATAACAAAAGTCATCTCAATACTTTGTTATATACCCTTTGTGGCAATGACAGAGGTCAAACGTTTTCTGTAAGTCTTCACAAGGTTTTCACACACCTGTTGCTGGTATTTTGGCCCATTCCTCCATGCGATCTCCTCTAGAGCAGTGATGTTTGGGGCTGTCGCTGGGCAACACGGACTTTCAACTCCCTCCAAAGATTTTATATGGGGTTGAGATCTGGAGACTGGCTAGGCCACTCCAAGACCTTGAAATGCTTCTTACGAAGCCACTCCTTCATTGCCCTTGGCAGTGTGTTTGGATCATTGTCATGCTGAAGACCCAGCCACGTTTCATCTTCAATGCCCTTGCTGGTGGAAGGAGGTTTTCACTCAAAATCTCTTGATACATGGCCCCATTTCATTCTTTCCTTTACAGCTGAACAGTCGTCCAGATCCCTTTGCAGAAAAACAGCCCCAAAAATATGATGTTTTCACCCCATGCTTCACAGTAGGTATGGTGTTCTTTCTCCTCCAAACACGACAAGTTGAGTTTTTTACCAAAAAGTTCTATTTTGGTTTCATCTGACCATATGACATTCTCCCAATCCTCATCTGGATCATCACAAATGCTCTCTAGCAAACTTCAGACGGGCCTGGACATGTACTGGCTTAAGCAGGGGGACACGTCTGGCACTGCAGGATTTGAGTCCCTGGCGGTGTAGTGAGTTACTGATGTAGCCTTTGTTACTTGGTCCCCAGCTCTCTGCAGGTCATTCACTAGTTCCCCCCGTGTGGTTCTGGGATTTTTGCTCACCGTTCTCGTGATCATTTTGACCTCACGGGGTGAGATCTTGCGTGGAGCTCCAGATCGAGGGGAGATTATCAGTGGTCTTGTATGTCTTCCATTTTCTAATAATTGCTCCCACAGTTGATTTCTTCACACCAAGCTGCTTACCTATTGCAGATTCAGTCTTCCCAGCCTGGTGCAGGTCTACAATTTTGTTTCTGGTGTCCTTTGACAGCTCTTTGGTCTTGGCCATAGTGGAGTTTGGAGTCTGACTGTTGAGGTTGTGGACAGGTGTCTTTTATACTGATAATGAATTCAAACAGGTGCCATTAATACAGGTAATGAGTGGAGGACAGAGGAGCCTCTTAAAGAAGAAGTTACATGTCTGTGAGAGCCAGAAATCTTGCTTGTTTGTAGGTGACCAAATACTTATTTTACTGAGGAATTTACCAATTAATTCATTAAAAATCCTTCAATGTGATTTTCTGGATTTTTTTTCTCTCATTGTGTCTCTCATAGTTGAGGTACACCTATGATGAAAATTGGAGACCTCTCTCATCTTTTAAGTGGGAGAACTTGCGCAGTTGGTGGCTGACTAAATACTTTTTTGCCCCACTGTATATTCATCGGGTCAGAAGCAGTGGTGGTCCTGGCTTGTATGAGGCCCTGGGTGGACTGCCCCCCCCCCCAGTGCGCGCGAGCCCGCAACACACAACACACACACACCACACACACACACACACTTTTAAACTTTTTTTTAAACTTTTTATTTCTCTTGTAAATGTCCAATTTTCTCACAAATTAGTGAGGCTTTACTTGCAACTTTTTTCTTGTCAAATGTATTGCTTTTTTAAATTTAAATTTACCATGTTTTGTGATAAATTTGTTAGCTTTCCCCCACACAAATTTACAATATTCTCATACATTTGCAATTTTTTCAACGTTTTTGGTCAAATTTTCACAATTTTTGTTGTACATTTGCCTCTCACTGATATACTAAGTTATTCGTATAAACTATCCTTACAGTCTTTGTGGCGATGGAGGGGGGGCAGTTAACAGATAGGGATGGTTTGGGCTGGTTTTACTGACAAGGAGACTAGCCTTTTAATTTTGTGTCAAAGATTATTCATTTCAATGAAGATTTAATATTTATTTCAAAGAAAAGCCTTTTTTTTTAGATTTTTTTAAGTTATATTTATTTTGAGCAGATAATTATTTTTCAGTGGAAGCTGCCCATCTTTATTTCTGTCACTGACCTTTACATAATTAATGATGATAAGACCAAGACCATGGTCTTCATCCTCGTGTGAGTTAATAATCTGTAAAAGTCTATGGGGTTATTATAATATGTCCATGAGTGTATAGGTATTTAAATAAAATAGATACAGTATACCAAGCAAGTAAGATATCTCAGGCCTCCGTCAGTCAGGGTTGACCATGGGTGAAGCATCCTAGTTCTGGTTGTCTGCTTGCCTGGAGCAGTGTCATCTGTGGCTAAATAGACTGATGCGGGAGTGGCAGTCTCTATCACAAAGGTCACAACCTGTGTGTAGTCTCTGGTCTGTTGGAGCTGCTGCTTTCCCTTCCTGCGTGCTTGTCTTTCTGCAGCAGCTGTCATCATTTTCTCCTCCCCTGATTTCACGTGTTGCTTCAGGGTCCTTTTCTACTTTGCACAATCACCCGCTAGGCTCTCCCAGGTCTCTGTGTTGATGTTGGTGGCCTTTATGTCTCTCTTAATGACATCTTTTTATCGGAGCTGGGGGCAACCAGTGGATCTCGTCCCAGATGCCAGTTCTCCATACAGGATGTCCTTTGGGATGCGCCCATCGTCCATGCGGTGGACATGGCCTACACAGCCTGTGTTGTCTGAGGAGAGTGAATATGCTGGGAAGTCCCGCTCGATTCAAGACATCAGCGTTGGTTATCCTGTTCTGCCAGGATATGCCCAGGTTCAGGCAGATGCTTCACAGATGAAAAGTGTTGAGTCACTTCTCTTGTCTGGCATATGTTGTCCATGACTCACTGTCGTACAGCAGTGTGCTGATGACACCGGTGTTATACACTGCCATCTTAGTCTTCAACGACAGCTTGAAGTTTGTCCACACTGGCTGTGAGGTGAGTGAGTGTTGTAGCTGCCTTCCCGATCCTCCTGTCTATTTCTGTGTCAAGGGAGAGGTTGTCGGTTATGGTAGAGCCAAGGTAGATGAAGTGGTGGACAACGTTGAGTTCATAGTCATCGGTGGTGATGGCAGGCGGTGATTCAGTGTCTTGTCCCAAGACATTGGTCTTTTTCAGGCTAATGGTGAGTCCAAAATCCTTGCAGGCCTGTGAGAAGCGGCCCATCAGTGTCTGCAGCTCCTGTTGGGTGTGTGTTGCAGTCGCTGTGTGGTCAGCAAACAGCATGTCTCTGATGAACGTTTCGCGAGCCTTCATCTTGGATCTGAGGCAGGAAAGATTGAGCAGTCTGCCATCTGTCCTGGTGCATAGGTAAATTCCTTCAGTTGCAGTGCCAAAGACATGCTTTAAGAGAATGGCGAAGAATATCCCAAAGAGTGTTGGAGCAAGGACACAGCCTTTGACGCCACTGCAGATGCTGAAGGGGTCAGTGGAACTCCCTCTGAACTGCACAGTCCCCTTCATGTCTGATTGAAAAGACTTGATCATGCTCTGCAGCTTTGGTGGGCAGCCTATCTTTGGAGAATCTTGAACAGGTCGTCTCTCTGCTGACAAGGTCAAACGCCTTGATGAGATCAATGAAAGCGACATACAGGGGTGTCTGCTGTTCTCTTTACTTCTCCTGGAGCTGGCAGAGGGAGAAGACCATGTCTACCCTTGATCTCTTGGCACGAAAGCCACACTGCGCTTCTGGGTAGACGCGTTCTGTCAGCTTCTGCAAGTGGCTCAAAATGACCCGACAACGACTTTGTGCCGATGATGCTGAGTACAGAGATTCCTCTGTAGGAGTTGCAGTCACTTCTTTTGCCCTTGTTCTTTTAGAGGTTGATGAGCTTGGTGTCCCTCATGTCTTGTGGTACAGCCCCTTCTTGCCAGCACTGACAGAGGACTTCATGCAATGGGAGCAGGAGGGTAGTCTTGCCATGTTTGATCAGGTCTTGGGGGGAATCCCGTTGCTTTCTGGGGCTTTTCCTAAGGCCAAGCTGTCGATGGCCTTCCTGAGTTCCTCTATGGTTGGCTCTACATCCAGCACCTCTATGTTTGGCATACACTCGATGGCGTCAAGAGCTGTAGGGGCCACTGTGTTCTGTCTAGAGTAGAGGTTGGAGTAGTTTTCCACCCATCTCTCAATCTGTTGGCCCTTTTCTGTAATTACAACCCCCAGTGGAAGATTTGAGGGGAGCTGTCTTGCTCTGGACTGGTCCGAGCGTCTTCTTATTGCAATCGTACATCCCCCTAATGTTGCCTGTAGCAGCAGCTGTCTGGATGTCTTTACTGAGGTCTGTCCAGTATCCGCTGGCGCAATGCCTAGCAGTCTGCTGAGCCTTGCTCCTGGCAGCCCTGAGAATCTGCAGGCTCTTCTCACTGGGTGACCGCTTATACTCGGTAAGGGCGGCATGCTTGGCTTCAATCATGGCAATCATCTCTGTGGACTTGGCCTCAGACCAGTCGTGAGACTTGGAGGACTTCTTCCCAAAGGTAACCAAGGCGCTGCGGTGCATGGTGTCCCACAGTACTTCACACTTCTCTGTGGCAAAGTCTCTGGGCTATGAGGTTTGCATTTCCTTCTCAAAGGTCTCTGCA
Organism: Pholidichthys leucotaenia; assembly: GCA_020510985.1. Taxonomy (NCBI): domain Eukaryota; kingdom Metazoa; phylum Chordata; class Actinopteri; order Cichliformes; family Pholidichthyidae; genus Pholidichthys; species Pholidichthys leucotaenia. The sequence goes on along the minus strand of CM035839.1, from coordinate 249,426,986 downwards.
AACTTTTCCATGAGGTCTGGTTGAGAAATCTTTCTGACATCAATGCGGGGGTTCCCTTGTTTCTTTGAGTGGTGGATCCTCTTTGGCTGTAGCCTGATCTTGCAGCAGACCAGAGAGTGATCTATGTTGCAGTCCGCACTGTGGTAAAAGTGTTTGTGTGGAGGACGTTCTTGATGCGGCACATCTGACCAGGATAAGATCTAACTGATGCCAATGCTTTGAGCGTGGGTGTCTTCAAGAGACCTTGTGCTGAGGCTTGGTCCTGAAATAGGAGTGGCGATGCACAATTCATGGTAACTGCATAGCTCAAGCAGGTCGCTGGCCATTCTCCTTCATTTTGCCCACACCAAACTGTCCAAGGCAAGAGGACCACGAGTCATGATCTGCACCCACTCTGGCATTGAAGTCACCCAGGAGAACAAGTTGATCCTTGCTGAGGATGCTTGTGATGATGGATGTAAGCTTCTCGTAGAACTCATCCTTTGTGTCCAGTGTAGAAGACAGTGTCGGGGCATACACGCTAACAAGAGTGACTGGGCCTTCAGTGGTGTTGAGGCAAAGAGTGAGGAGATGCTCTGTGCCATTGCTGCCTGGCTCTACCATATTCAGCAGGTTTTTCCTCACTGCAAAGCCGACTCCATGCTCCTTTGGCTCGTTAGAGCCTTTCCCCTGCCAGTAGAATGTGTAGTCCTTCTCCTTCAGCATGCCTGAGTCAGCAAGGCATGTTTCCTGAAGGATAATAATGTCCAATTGCAGCCTCCTGAGCTTGTCATTTATGACAGGTGTTTTCCTGGAGTCACTGAATGTCCTGAAGGTTTTCAGCAAAGACCGGTCATCATTGTCCTAACATTCCAACATTCCAGTTTTAAAGCTGGTTCTCTTTCATTGTTTTGTTTTGTTTCCTGGTGTGAGCGATTGCAGTCTGCTGTTTGGACAGTTCCTAATCCCATGCACCCAATGAGGATGGTAGACTGTGGTGGGGGCAACACCTTACTGGCTGAGGGCTGTCCATCTTGAGGTGGGCGGTAGTTGTCCAGTGAGATCCAAGGATCCCTCCCACCGTCAGGAACAACCCCTAGCCCCAAGCTCTACGCCAACTGAGCAATGACTTATAACCGGTAACTGTTGTTCCCCGTGTTGTGTTGATGCTGCAAGTGAATCTGGAGTTAACTCTCCAGGGTGTAGGGTGTGAGTTTGTGTTGGTGATTGTTGTTGGATGCTAGCCTGGGCAATGTGATATGGAGGACAGGCTGTTGCCCATGTAGCAGGTCCCCCCTCTCCACGTCACTGATGGATCCAAAGGGACAGCAAGGCTGTTACAGTTTGGCACCAGTGCCATCACAGGAGCCGCCAGAACGAAGTTTAAATCAATGACGGACTGCCTTAGGGGATCCGAATCTGGATTTTACCTCAGGGTTGACTCCCAAAGCCTTTTCCGTGACCGGGTATGCCGCAAGGCAGCATAGGTTTGAAATCAGGGTTTTCCTTCCCCTAGATGGATTACCCTCCCAGGCTGTCGACCCCCTCTACCCGAAGCATCAGGTTTGAAGGTGCCAGATACTCGCCCTTCCCCTCTTCTCCTGTCAGTAGAAGCAGTTCCACTGGGTTTAGAAGCTAAGCCACACGAGCAGGCCCGGAGTTGGACTTGGTTGTCAGAGGCTATTGAGACGTACGCCATAAGGAGCATTTTTGAGCACTGGGAGCTTATAGCACCACTATGGCTATGACAACCTTGGAACCAAGTAAGATATAAAGTTGACATATATTGTTAACAAATCTTGATCCATAATTGCCACCCTAGGCAGCTGCACATGTGGCCCATATCAAAAACTGCCACTGCTTTAAATTTGAGCCTCTCCCCCTCAAATGGTCTTTGCACGGCCCTGAAATTAATTAATGGTGATCCGTAAACTGAAGCCGGCTACAGCACATTGGAAAAACTAATGTCACATGACATAAGCCTTAAAACCCTTCACATTCCAGCCAATTTCCCTTTGAAATGCCTGGAAAAAAAAAAAAAAAATTCCAAAAAAAATTTAAAGCTGTGCTTCAACCCTTTGCTGTATCTTCATGGGGCTGGTCTCATTCTAAAGAAAACACAAAACAGTCAGAATCCCTCTAAAGTTCTTGAGCCACTGAGTAACAGTGATCTAAACATACTAAATTTGAAGAAAATAAAGTTCACCTGGGTACCAATCAAATCTAGACAGCCACCCAATCTTGGGCTTCTGTTTCCGTTCAGTCTTTCACAAGTGTAGCTTTTTTAGCCACAAGCATTTTGCTGCTGACTTTCAAACAAATGCTCCGATTGTTATGGGCAGTTTACCCCCCGTTGTCATCAAGGTGGACAATAATCTTACTCAAATAGATCTATTGATCTTTTGCAATACAAAGGGACCATATTTGTTGAACTTTCATTCATTCAAGGATGGCAAGGAGCTTCTGTCATGTACTGCCTCCAGGCAGTGAGGGTGAAGAGAGAGGACTCAAGGGTGCAGGCAGGCTCAGGTGCAATAATGATTTAATGAACAAAACACAAACTAACAAAGTAAAGCAGTGCATGGGCTGAAAACTAAGCAGAGCAAAACTTACATAAATATGCAGGAAGATGGGCATGGGTCATAGCGAGGTAGATTTTATCTCTTAACAAAGCGAGACATGAGCCATGTTGTGCTGAGCAACAAACTGAATTTTATTGAGAGTTCTGGCTCATATACATTCTGGCTGGAGCCCCGCCGGACATTCACCACGTTGACTGCCTGGCATTGGCTATGGCAAGCCCAAAGGCCCAAATCCCCACACAATATTCCCCCCACCTTTTGAAAATGTGAGAACACAATACAAAATAAAACCCCCCCCCCCTCTTAAATTTAGCAAAAAAAAAATACTTTTTTGTATCTTCTTTTTTTAAAAACATTTTGTAAACCACGCAAAAACTAACACATCTAATGGCTAAAGGGGCACCTGGGTAGACTACCAGAGGTAGCCCCCCCCCTTCCCCCCCGCCCCGTGTTTGGCCAGATTATTCTGCCACCCATGACCAACACGCTTCAGCTAAAGCTCAGCCTACCACAAAGTCACCGAGGTGCCTGGACATCAGACGCATCTTAGCTGAGCGCCTGACAGGCGGAGGGACCTGCTCTAGGCTCCGTCGACCACACCTGAGTGTCCCCAACATCCCCATCAGTCAAGTCCCAACCCTCACCAGTCACATCCGCTGCAGCTCCCGGACCTGGGCCGGCAATGACTTCCTGAGGTGGCTGGAATGCCACTGTGACCTGTCCCGAGAGCGGAACATGTCCAGGCCCAACACTTCATGATCTGCAGTGGTCCAGTCCAGAAAGGTTGCAGCTTATGCGTACGGTTGGAGTGCTTGATCCTACCCAGTCCGACACATCGAGATCATGAGCCCTTGCCCTGTGCTTTCTGTCGAAACGTGTTTCATTAGCCCGCTGTTGCGCAACGACTCTGTCCAAAACTCCTCAAACCCCCCAGAGGTGAACTGTGGGCCATTGTCCATTGTGGATGGTGTCTGGAACCCCCCAAACTGGCAAACAGTGACAAGAAGAAACTGGGGATGACATTTGACATGACCGAGTTCATGGGCAACATTTCTGGACATTTTGAAAACAATTCGTAGACCCACAGCAGAAAACGGCTTTTCACGGGGGCCGTGTGCAGTTTGCCACATATGTCCAATTGTATGTGTTTTCCAGAGGGCCCTCCGGGTATTTAACAGTCGCAGAGGCAGAGGGGGTGCCAAGCTGGTTTTCCTGCTTACCAAACACAGAGCACAGTTCTTAACCATAGTTTCAATGTCCTTGATCAATGCCAGGCCACCAAACCGAATCTATGCAACGTTGTTTTCACCTGACCACCCCCAGGTGACCCCTCATGGAGCATAGCCAAGACATGCGATCTCAGCGACACTGTAATCAACGTGCAGTGTCCTCTCGCCGCGCACACATGTCATTCCAGCAAACTCAGTTCGTCCCTGAACCTGTGAAAAGGTGCCAGGTCACCCTGCATTTTTCGCGGGCCAACCCCCCAATGAAAGAGCAAAGTTGCGACAATGTCAGGTCCAGTTCCGACTCCGCCTGGAGTTCCTAGAGTGACACCATGTCCCGGAGGGACCCGTGCAACATGTTGATCAGGTCCGCCTCCAAGGAATCGCTGTCGACCAGTTGTGCAGTGTTGGTTGTGACATGAGACAGGAGATCCGCCACTACATTCTCTTTGCCAGGGTTGAACTGAGTAGTGAAGTTGTAGGCCCGCAGCCATTCCGTCCACCTGTGGATCCGCAGGGGCCTGTGTCCTGAACCAGCCATCTCCAGCAGTGTCACCAGCACCCGGTGGTCCATGCACAGGGTAAAATGGTGTCCGTAGAGGTAGATGTCCCACTGTTCACATGTCCAAACACATGCGAGCGCCTCTCTCTCACCCACGGTGTACTTCTGTTGAGGTGGTGTGAGGGACCTCCACGCGAACGCCACCAGGCGCTCTGTACCATTTTGCTCTTGAGACATAACCGCCTCCACAGTTGAACCAAATGCGTCACAAGTGATGAAAGTGGGCCATTTGAGGTCAAAGTGCGCCAAAGCCGGTGGGGAGGTAAGTTGAGATTTCAGTTTAACGCCCGCCACCAAGCAGGCCGGGGTCCATTGCCACGGAGCGTCCTACTTAAGGAGCACTTGGAGAGGTTCAATAGTCTCTGAATAATGGGGAATGAAATTCCAATAGAAGTTCACCATGCCCAGAAATGAGGAAATTTGTGCAGCTGTGGGGTCGGGGAGACACAGGACCGTCCATGTTCGAGTGCAGGGGGGCTCAGGCCCTCAGCCGACAGCTGGAACCCAACAAACTCATTGGACTCCGCCGCAAAGATGCACTTTTCTGCATTTAGTGTGACCCCATGCTCCAGCAGCACCTCCATTGCTTGTTCCAAGTGTTCATCATGTGCCTCCCGTGACGCGCTGTGGACCACGATGTCGTTCAGGTACACCACTACACCCCTGAGGCTGGTGAGGATCATAGACATGATTTTTTGAAAACAGCTTGGTGCTGATTCAGGCCAAAAGGCATGCAGGTGTACCTGAAAAGCCCATGTTGGTCACAAACGCTGTCAGGTTGTGGGCTGGCTGGATAGAGGGGCACCTTGTAGACCTTGGCGGAGGTCCAGTTTCGAAAAGACTGTGGAGCCGCTGAACATCACAGTGAGTTCCTCCATCATGGGTAGTGGGTATTTGTCAAGGATTAACACTTAAATGACCATCCTGAGGTCGATGCATGGCCAGATGCCGCCCGTCTACTTCTTGGCTACCACAATGTTTTAGATCCACTTCTTGATAATGTCAGCTATAAGCAGCTTATTTAGTTCTGGCCATAATGCTGTCCCGCAAGGTGAGGGGGAGCCGCAGCAGTGATTGGATTTTTGGCATCACCCTCTGGTCAATGAGGGGGTGGTGGTTGAAAGCCTTCATGCAACCCAGGCCCGCAAACAACGCTGGCCAGTGAACACGCCACCCGGGAGAAACAGTAACACTTTTGAGCCCTCTGGGTCCGTGATGGAGAATCCTAACACTCCCAATAAGTCAATTCCCAACAAGCCAGCCCCCTGTGCAAAACCTGGAAGGGTAAATGCGGGAATAGTGTTTGACCCACACACTACCGAGAAACTGACTGTGCCCGCCATGCCAATCTTAGCGTGTCCATAGCCAAACATTTTCACAACACCCTCCTTAAAAGGTTTCTTTCTGAAAGGCTTTCTTAACATGGACATGCTCAGTATGGATTTACCAGTGCCAGAATCCACCATGAGCGGCACATCGACACTGTTGAGATGTAAAATGTACCACTTTAGTGGCCAATTCTTGGCACCTGCTACACACACCGAAGCAATACCCTCAAGTCCCAAGTCTATTTGCTTGCTGATGTTGATGCAAACCCTAGCCAGGTGATTAGCACAACTGCAGTTGTAGCACTTTTTCCTTTAAGCGGTGGAAGTGGATGAGCCCGCCCAGTGGTGAGGGGAGCAACAGTCGCCACACACAGTTCCCAAGTTCCCACTCCTGCCCGTGCCACAGTCCGCTGGCTTTTTGGAGGTCCGCCCCGAGGAATTAACTGAGTTCCTAGCAGCTTGATGTAGAGAGGGAGCTTGGGCAGCTAAGGTTTCCTTAGACAGTATTTGTACAGTGGTGTGAAAAATTGTTTGCCCCCTTCTGGATTTCTCATTTTTGTCTATGTTTGTCACACTTTAATGTTTCAGATCATCAAACAAATTTACACATTAGACAAAGATAACAAGTGAAAACAAAATGCAGTTTTTAAATGAAGGTGGTTATTATTAAGGGTAAGAAAAAAATCCAAACCTACATTACCCTGTATGAAAAAGTGACACCCTCCACCGCTTTTAAAACATAAATTAACTGTGGTTTATCACATCTTTGGAAAGCTGAGTTGAATTTCTCTAGCTACCACCCAGGCCTGATTACTGCCACACCTGTTCTCAACAAGAAATCACTTAAATAGGACCTGCCTGACAAAGTGAAGTAGACCAAAAGATCCTCAAAAGCAAGACATCATGCTGCGATCCAAAGAAATTCAGGAACAAATGAGAAACAAAGTAACTGAGATCTATCAGTCTGGAAAAGGTTATAAAGGCCATTTCTAAAGCTTTGGGACTCGAGCGAACCACAGTGAGAGTCATTATCCACAAATGGCGAAAACATGGAACAGTGGTGAACCTTCCCAGGAGTTCCCGGTTGACCAGGGCCACCTCAGTTAAGGTCAGTGTTCATGATTCCACCATAAGAAAGAGACTGGCAAAAATGGCCTTGCATGGCAGAGTTACAAGACAAATACCACTGCTGAGCAAATAAAAAATAAAACATAAAGGCTGGTCTCAGTTTTGGCAGAAAACATCTTGATGATCCCCAAGACTTCAGGGAAAATACTCTGTGGACTGATGAGAAAAAAGTTGAACTTTTTGGAAGGTGTGTGTCCCATTACTTCTGGCGTAAAAGTAACACAGCATTTCAAAAAAAGGGACATCATACCAACAGTAAAATATGGTGGTAGAAGTGTGAAGGTCTAGGGGCTGTTTTGCTGCTTCAGGACCTGGAAGACTTGCTGTGGTAAATAGAGCCATGAATTCTGCTGTCTACCAAAAAATCCTGAAGGAAAATGTCTGGCCATCTGTTCACAACCTCAAACTGAAGCGCACTTGGGTTCTGCAGCAAGACAATGATCCAAAACACACCAGCAAGTCCACCTCTGAACAGGTGTTGGGGGGGGGGGGCAAGGCATGGTGGAAAGAAACAAAATCCATGAATCAAACAGAGCAAACCAAAACAAACAAAAAAACATTTCCACCACGAGTCCTCCAAAGTTCACAGGTCACTGGACTTGGGAACAAAGTGAGTCAGGGGGCCGATCCAGATCCATAGGACCCCAAAACTGAGTGCAAGGTGGATCGGGTGGCCTACCCAAGTCCCCAAAGCCACCAGATCATGAAACATGGTGGGTCCCAGGTGCTGATCCAGGTCCAGGGGGCCCAAACCAAAGCACAAAGCAGATTGGGTGGCCTGCCCAGGTCCCTAGGCCACCAGATCACGAAAACAGGGTGGGTCCAGAGAAAACTGCAGGGGTGCTTTAAATCAGGAGACAAAGATACAAAACCCCTTGGCTCCAGGAACAACAATACAGGAGGTTTAAATTCGTAAAATGATAACAGGGGAGTTCTCAACTCTCGAGGCTGTAACAAAGGAGCTCTTAGGTCAGGAAGAAACATGCAACGCTTAACCTCGGGAGGTAACATGAAACTCTTAATCTCGGGTGGTAACATGGGCACTTTGACATGAAGGGTCCTCAGTGCAGGGGCTGACAGTAGCTGAGGGGTGGCGACCTCAGGCCATGAATGTAGCCACAGCAGCAAAATCATATGATGCAGGGTGATCCGTGAAAAGCCCAGGCAGCTCAGGCTGTGGGACTCGAACACAGCTGCTTGGGAATCTATCCCCAACACAGCTACCTCAGATGGGGAGGAAGAGGCAAACACTCACTATAACTGGGTCACTATAACTGGCGGCATGGAGATCGGTGGGGAGAGCTCAGGGGCAGATAGCAGCTGCAACTGAGTCTCCCTGCCAAGAGTAAGACAAGATCTCTCTAATATTTACATAGTAAATACAAAAAAGATGACTTGCCATAACTCTTGCTGCGCCGCTGACTGTGACTCTGATGACTCTGCTGCTGCAGCCCATGCAGCAGGCATGATGGCAGGTGAAGCCTCGGGCATGGTGACAGGCAAAGCTGCAGACATGACAGACGGAGCTACAGGCATGGTGACAGATGATGTTGCAGGCATAGCGACCAACGAAGCTGCAGACGTGGCATCAGGGGAAACCGCAAACACGGCATGAGATGAGACTGGAGACATAGCAGGCAACGGGATCGCGGGCATGACGTTAGGTGAAGCTGCAGATGTGATGGCAGGCAAAACTGCATACAAGGTGTCAGATGATCTTGCAGATGTGGCATCAAACAAAACTGCAGGCACGGCAGGAGGCGAGGCTGTAGACATGGCAGGAGATGAGGCTCTGGGCGAAAGTGCAAACATGGAATCAGGCAAAACTGCAAGCATGGCGAGGGGCGGGGCTGCAAACGTGGTGACAGGCGAACTCTCAGCTGAGAGATGACATGGAGCCGGCTTTAGTGGTGCAGAGTGACATGAAGCTTGCACTGGCAGTTCAAAGCAACATGGAGCTGACACAGGTTGTGGCGTTGGCAGAGAGCTCTCCTCCAGCCCGTGAAGTAGCTGTGGAGCTGGTTAAAGATCTGCCGCTGGAGGGTGAGGGGAGGCTGAAAACATCGGGGCCAGGGGACGCTGTCTCGTTGGCACAAACTCCAGTACCCCAATTAATTCCATCACTAGCTCACGATATGTCCTGCGGCGGTTCCAAACGATGGTGAGCAGCTTAGTCTGCTCGAGGTAGTTCAGCAGGCTGGGGTATGCTCCTATTACCCGCCTGCGGCATCCAAACACCCCAGGGCCTCCTGTGGTGAGTGAGAGATGTGGGTGTCTGAATCCAAGTCCTTAATCAACTGGATTGCCCACAGCTCATCTGCGTCGGGGCCACTGACCACCAACCTCCACCTGTCTGCTGAGTCCAGATATAGTTGTGTTATTCTGTCATGTACTGCCTACCAGGCAGTGAGGGTGAAGAGAGAGGACTCAAGGGTGCAGGCAGGCTCAGGTGCAGTAATGATTTAATTAACAAAACACTAACTCAAAAACAAAGCAAAGCAGTGCATAGGCTGAAAAGTAAGCAGAGCAAAACTTACATAAATATGCAGGAACATGGACATGGGTCATAGTGAGGTAGAGACAACAATGACACAACGCAGAGCACAATCCAAGACTCACATAAATAGGGTAACTGATAATGAACTTACAGCTGGGCAGGCAATCAAGGGGAGGTGAGGGAAACAGGACGGGCGGGGTACATGGACACTCATAGACAGGGGATGCACAAGAGACATGACAGTCAACATGCAGGGCACAATACAGAGAGGGCAGTGGCAAAAACATGACTGTGAACATAATCATAACCATAAATAATAATAACTAGAAAAGCACTCATAGAGCGCATACCTCCACTAAGGCTCCTTCGTTTCTCATGGATCACCTCCAAAATGTAATGGGTTTGTGTGTAGGCCTAGAGCCACTTGTGGTGAAAATTGCATCAAAGTCTGTCCATCAGTTTTGGAGTATTGTTGCTAACACACTGTGAGAAGATAAGAGCCTTGGCTGAGGTATGCATTCTCAGATCATCACCAAAATATAATGGGTTCCTCTCTCGCCCAAGAACCACCTCTGGTGAAAATTTCATCCAAATCCATCCAGTAGCTTTTGTGTAATCCTGCTGCACAAATAGAAACAAAGCCCTTGGTGGAGGTATGCACTCTCAGATCATCACCAAAATCTAATCATTTCTTCCTTGTCCCATTTCGGACTGGTCCTGAAAATTTCGTCCAAATCCGTTCATAACTTTGTGAGTTATGTTGGTAACAGAGAGACAAACAGACAAACCCCAGTAAAAACATTACCTCCTTGGCGGAGATAATAATACCGAGAAAAGCAGAGACCAAAATGAACATACAGTCATGTTAAAAAATTAGGACACCCTGTATAAGCCTGTGTGTTTTTTTTTTAACATATTTGGACAAATGGATATTTAATATCAATGTTAAAAAATACTGGGAGATTCAGCTATTACAACTAAATAATTAAAAATGAATTAAAGACTTTTCTTTTCAAATTTTCTGTAAAATGTAATTCTAAACAAATAATGAGGAATAGATTAGGACACTCCCCATATTTTAGGAAGCCCCCACATTCATTCACACTTACAATTGCTAAAATACATGTAAAACTAGAAAAGCGCTCAGAGAGTGCATATCTCCACCAAGCCTCCTTCAGTCTGTCATGGATCACCTCCAGAATGTAATGGGTTTGTGTGTAGGCCTAGAGCCACTTGTGGTGAAAATTGCATCAAAGTCTGTCCATTAGTTTTGGAGTGTTGTGGCTGACACCCTGTGAGAAGAGTGTTGGCTGAGGTATGCATTCCCAGATCACCACCAAAATATGATGGGTTCCTCTGTAGGCCAAGAAGCACCTCTGGTGAAAATTTCATCCAAATCCATCCAGTGGTTTTTGTGTATTCCTGCTGTACAAATACAAACAAAGCCCTTGGTGGAGGTATGCACTCTCAGATCATTACCAAAATCTAATCATTTCTTCCTTGTCCCATTTCAGACTTGTCCTGAAAATTTCGTCTAAATCCGTTCATAATTTTTTGTGTTATGTTGGTAAGAGACAAACAGACAAACCCCGGTAAAAACATAACCTCCTTGGCGGAGGTAAAAATGCAAATAAAAACAAAAATAAGGTTAGACATAGATATGTGAACATTTCTTAAAAAAGAACTGAATATTTAAAGGGGTGTCCAATTTTTTTCACATGACTGTAAAATATAGGCACAATCCCTAGCCATGCCCCTGATCATGACAGCTTCTTTGGTGAGTCACTGCTATGCTGCTATGCTATGCTAGCTTGTTTAGAGTCCTATTTTAATTCAGTGTTATGATTTTGTCTGAAATCTGCTTTAATAACCAAACAGATGAAATTCTAAGCTTTCAAACAATGTAAGGCAAGGATGGGCAGCTTTGGTGGTAGTGAGGGCCACAATTTTTTTCCCCACAGGGCCAGATTTACATGTAAACCTTGGGGGGGTCTTCAAAGTCAAAAGTTTCACAATTAAAAATGAAAAAGCAAATGAAAATAAAAGCTGCTTGGTGTTTTATCAAATTACAATTAAAATTACTGATAAAATTATATCATTTTGACCTAATTTCCCCCCGTACACACACACACACACACACACACACACACACACACACACACACACACACACACTTTCATCAGTGTAAAACTTATGGCTTATGGCTGGACGCCGAGAATCCAAGTGTGGAAGCACCATCACTAGGGAGCTATCACCAGCAGGGAAAGTGCCAAGTCCACGGCTACAGGAACACCAACCCAACTGCAGGTGTGGTGCCTCAGTGTGCGATCCCCTCAGCCGGGTAGACCAATCACAGGCCAGCACCCTGCAGCCAGAAAACAGACACAATCCCCCAATGGGAGGACTTCCCATGAGCAATCGCCGGAGCTTGGACAGGGTGATAAAAAAAAATTAAAAAGTTTCTGATAAATAAGAAGATAATTTGCTGATAAAAAGACTAGACCGTTTATATGACTAGAAGAATAAAACAACATCTAAATACAGTCAAACAGACATATGTTCATAAGTATTAATAATCCGTAGTAAGATAAGTAATTGTGACATAAAATAGGTTTAAAATCATAAATTAAGAAAATTAGAATAGGAAATTAATCAAAAGCAAGGTTAAAATAGCAAGTCTATTTGAAGAAAATGATCCAAGTAAAAAATAGTTTTACTGATAAATATGCTACACTTTTGGTTTAAATTGGCAATTTTTTTGCAAATCTATATTTTATTTTGGTATTAGATGTTCAAGTGTGGACTGATAAATCTGCATCATTTTATTTAAAAAATTATAACTTTTTAGTTGTACTGTTTTTTTTTCAAAATTAGTGAGTTTTTCTGTCATAAATTTGCCATTTCTTGTATAAATTTTACTTTTCAGTTTGAAACGCGTTCCTGTAAATACTCCTGTGAGGAGCTGTAGCATTTATTGTTGTTTAAAAGCAGGCTACTCTACATTTACTGCTGTTAACAGCCTGTTAATGCAGGCTCAGCACGAACACATATATACCTTAAAAGATGTACTCTGGGGCACACTGCTCCTATCACTGGCTCCCTCACTCTCGCTTGACACCTAGGTTTCGATTAGAGTGCCATCTGGTGGCGGACTCTATCATTGCATTTAAGAATGCCGTTCCAAATACATGTACTGTACGTTCAAACAGGATATCAATAAAAGATTGATTTTTGGAAATGGACTGGCGGGCTGCAGTGGATGATGTCAGAGGCTACATGCGGCCCGCGGGCTGCCAGTTGCCCATCCCTGATGTAAGGCATGACTACCTAGTATAAGCATGTTTACCACAATTCACTGTGTCGCAGCTGAGACACTGAAGCAACATTTAAATGCCCTCGCCCATGAGCCCCAAAACATGAACAAGTGTTGCTGTTTTAGGCCTCATCACTGTTTTAAGATTCAAACTGCTGCATGATTTAAGCACAAAAGTTACTTTTAACATTTTTTTCCTCCTTTGCTCCACTTCAAATGTTTGCCATACTCGAGTTTGACCTGTCAGCCACAGATAAATACTGTCTGTGACTGGCAGGGTGCCAGCATCCCACCTGTAAAGGGTGCTCATTTGTGACAAATAATTATGAATCTATTATTATTATTATTATTATTATTATTATTATTATTTGAATTCTAGTCAAATTAAAATTTACAAATAAACAAGAAATTAAAATCAATGGAAATAAGATAAAATACACATATACAGTCGGGCAAAAAAGTATTTAGTCAGCCACCAATTGTGCAAGTTTTCCCACTTAAAAGATGAGAGAAGTCTCCAATTTTCATCATAGATATACCTCAACTATGAGAGACAAAATGAGAAAAAAAAATCCAGAAAATCACATTGAAGGATTTTTAATGAATTAATTGGTAAATTCGGTGGTAAAATAAGTATTTGGTCACCTACAAACAAACAAGATTTCTGGCTCTCACAGACCTGTAACTTCTTCTTTAAGAGGCTCCTCTGTCCTCCACTCGTTACCTGTATTAATGGCACATGTTTGAACTTGTTATCAGTATAAAAGACACCTGTCCACAACCTCAAACAGTCAGACTCCAAACTCCACTATGGCCAAAACCAAAGAGCTGTCAAAGGACGCCAGAAACAAAATTGTAGACCTGCACCAGGCTGGGAAGACTGAATCTGCAATAGGTAAGCAGCTTGGTGTGAAGAAATCAACTGTGGGAGCAATTATTAGAAAATGGAAGACATACAAGACCACTGATAATCTCCCTCGATCTGGGGCTCCACGCAAGATCTCACCCCGTGAGGTCAAAATGATCACGAGAACGGTGAGCAAAAATCCCAGAACCACACGGGGGGACCTAGTGAATGACCTGCAGAGAGCTGGGACCAAAGTAACAAAGGCTACCATCAGTAACACACTACGCCGCCAGGGACTCAAATCCTGCAGTGCCAGACGTGTCCCCCTGCTTAAGCCAGTACATGTCCAGGCCCGTCTGAAGTTTGCTAGAGAGCATTTGGATGATCCAGAAGAGGATTGGGAGAATGTCATATGGTCAGATGAAACCAAAATAGAACTTTTTGGTAAAAACTCAACTTGTCGTGTTTGGAGGAGAAAGAACACTATACCTACTGTGAAGCATGGGGGTGAAAACATTATACTTTGGGGCTGTTTTTCTCCAAAGGGACCAGGACGACTGATCAGTGTAAAGGAAAGAATGAATGGGGCCATGTATCATGAGATTTTGAGTGAAAACCTCCTTCCATCAGCAAGGGCATTGAAGATGAAACGTGGCTGGGTCTTTCAGCATGACAATGATCCCAAACACACCGCCCGGGCAACGAAGGAGTGGCTTCGTAAGAAGCATTTCAAGGTCCTGGAGTGGCCTAGCCAGTCTCCAGATCTCAACCCCATAGAAAATCTTTGGAGGGAGTTGAAAGTCCGTGTTGCCCAGCGACAGCCCCAAAACATCACTGCTCTAGAGGAGATCTGTATGGAGGAATGGGCCAAAATACCAGCAACAGTGTGTGAAAACCTTGTGAAGACTTACAGAAAACGTTTGACCGCTGTCATTGCCAACAAAGGGTGTATAACAAAGTATTGAGATGAACTTTTGTTATTGACCAAATACTTATTTTTCACCATAATTTGCAAATAAATTCTTTAAAAATCAGACAATGTGATTTTCTGGATTTTTTTTTCTCATTTTGTCTCTCATAGTTGAGGTATACCTATGATGAAAATTGGAAACCTCTCTCATCTTTTAAGTGGGAGAACTTGCACAATTGGTGGCTGACTAAATACTTTTTTCCCCCCTATAAATAGAAATCCATAAGAGCGAACGATAAGAAAATAGAAGCCATTCAATGAGAGCTAAAAGCCGGTCTAAGCAAATGAGTTTTTAACTCCTTCTTAAAGGAGTCATCAGACTCGAGGCAGCACAAAGACAGGGGAAGTGCATTCCAAAGCCATGGTACAGCGGCCTGGAAGGACTGATCTCCATGGGTTTTAAATTTGGTCCAAGGGACCACCAGGAGTCTTTTATCTAAGAAGCTTAATGATTGTGTTGTTGCATATGGAATTAGGAGGGCTGAGATGTATGAAGGGGCTTAGCCATTAAGAACTAAAAGTCAAAACTAAAATCTTAAAATGAAATCGAATAGCATCTGACAGCCAGTGAAGGGATGATCAAACTGGGAAAATGTGTTCCCTTTTCTTAGTCTGGGTTAAAAGTCGAGCTGCTACATTTTGCCCAGTCTTAAGACAGTTTTTTTTAAAACACATAAAAAGTGCATTACAATAATTTTAATGAGACAAGATAAAAGCATGAATGATCAGTTCTAGTTCAGGCGTTCAGACCATGGTTTTAGTTTCTAAGTTTTGCTGTGTTCCTCA
Source organism: Pholidichthys leucotaenia (assembly GCA_020510985.1). Classification (NCBI taxonomy): domain Eukaryota; kingdom Metazoa; phylum Chordata; class Actinopteri; order Cichliformes; family Pholidichthyidae; genus Pholidichthys; species Pholidichthys leucotaenia. Next base: position 249,411,768 of record CM035839.1, on the reverse strand, counting down.
GATGGAAAAAAAAAAAAAACAGTTGACCTACCATGGCAGTCCAGTGACATGGCATTGTCAGAAGCAACACCCAGGTTATGCAAGCTGGACTGGACAGAAGAGAGACAGTGCTGCTCAATCAGAGGAATTTTACTGTCTGGAGCAACGCTTAGTGTTTCTGTCTTATTTAGTTGCAGGAAGTTATTGTTTAACCATTTTTTGATGGCAAACAGGCAAGAGATTAAGTTTGATAAAATGTTCAGCTCATTTTCTTTAAAGGAGCAGTAAAGCTGAATATTGTTTGCATAGAAATGGTAGGAAATACCCTTAAACTGGCTGATAATCTGGCCAAGTGGGGTTAAATACAATCAGAAAAAAATTGGGTCCAGAACTGAGCCTTAAACCCAGAGTCCTTTGAACTCTGACATCTTCTCATTGAACGAAACACAAAACCTTCTGTCAGTTAAATAAGATTAGAACCAGTTCAGAACAAATATCAAAAGGGTCCTTCATCCTATTTATAAATGTATTGTGGTCCGCCATGTCAAAGGCAGCGGTGAGATCCAGTAACACCAGGACCAAGTACTGACCAGAATCTGCTGCCATCATGGTGTCACTGGTGACTTTAATTAGCACTGTCTCAGTGGGGTGCATTTTACAGAAACCAGACTGGAAGGTATCTAAAAATTAATTTTTACCTATAAATGTAGTTAATTGCTCTGCTACTACTTTGTCTCGGGTTTTAGATAGGAAGCGTAACTTTGAAACGGGTCTGTAATTGTTCAGTTCTGTAGGATCTAGGTTTTGTTTCTTTAACTTGGGTTCAACCACTGCTTGTTTAAAAGAACTGGGAACAGTGCCAGATAAAAATGACCAATTTGTGATTTCCACAACTAAGGGCCTGATAAGAGTCAAATAATTTGAAAAACAGTGAAGTTGGCAGGATATCGAAGGGGCTTGAAGAGGGCTTCATAGAGGCCAGAAGACCATTTACATCCAGTAGCATGACTGGAGAGAATAAGGACCACGTGTTAGAGGGGGCCTGATTCAGGCCAAGGTCCTCAGCAGATGGTGTAGTGCTTGATCTAATATCATTCACCTTATTCACCATAAAATTTGCAAAGTCATTACATTCAGTATTAGAATAAGCAAGGACGATGACTACTGTAAATCAGGTGAGACAATGGAATTTTATAATGTCAAACAGAAACTTAGGGTTTCCCTTGTTAAACGATATAAGCTGTGCAAAGTAGTTCTTGCATCCGTCATCATATCATTTAGTGAGGTTATAAGGTCTTTGAGGTGGAGTCTATGCACCTCAAGCTTAATGGCTTTCCACAAATGTTCCAACTTATGGCAGCTTCTCCTAAGGTACAGATCTCTTCATTTAACCAAGGGCATGGTTTCTTTGGAGAGGTATGTCGTCGTCGGCCTCCGTCGGTCTATGATGACCATGGAAAAGAATCCTAAACGTCTACTCTGCTGGAACAGCACCGCCTGTGGCTGAACAGGCCGATGCGCACCGGTGTTCTACCTTCCAGCGTTGGGCGTTGGTAGGATTCAAGCCTGGGCAGGAAGATATGGAGGGCAAGATGTTACCCATGCAGCATGTCCCCCCTCTCCATGTCACTGATGAATCCAAAGGAACAGCAGGGCTGCTATAGTTTGGCACCAGTGCCGTTGCAGGAGCTGCCAGAACGATGTTGAGCACAACAGAGAACTGCCTTAGGGGCTCCGACTCCGGATTTTTCCTCAGGGTTGACTCCCGAAGCCTTTCCTGTGACCGGGTGTGCCGCAAGGCAGCGGAGGTTTGAAATCAGGGTTTACCTTCCCCTAGATGGGCTACCTTCCCAGGTTGACGAGCCACCATCTACCCGAAGCATCTGGTTTTAAGGCACCAGAGATCCGCCCTCGCCCCTTCTCCTATTAGTAAAAGCAGTTCCGCCGGGCTTAGAGACTAAACCACACGGGCAGGCTAGGAGTTGGACTTAGTTGTCAGAGGCTTTTCGAGATGCACACCGTAAGGAGCATTTTATGAGCAATGGGAGCTTAACCCCAGTGCCGCTCCTGGCTATGACAACCTTGGAACCATGGAGAGGTATACAGTATGAGAAAAAATGTGCAAATTTACAAAACAGTCTTAAATTCACAAAACTCACAAATTTATGAGAAAAGTTGAAAATTTATATAAAAAAAGAGAGCTGCAAATTTTAGAAATAAAGGGTCACAAATTTACTAAAAGCATCACAAATGTATTAGGAAAAGTTGTAAATTTATGAGAAAAAGCCATGAATTTGCAACAGAAATGCTGCAAGTTTAAGAGAAAAAGTTGTAAAATTATTTTTAAAAAGTTGTAAAATTACAAAGACCAAAGTAACAAATTTATGAGAAAAAAAGTTGCAGATTTACATGAGAAAAAAAGTTCCTGTGATTTTAATTTTCCCTCCAAAATGGTAAGAGTGAACTTTTAGCTTGGGAGCCCCTACTGGTTGAGGGGGGTACTTTGTGCACCTGATATGTGTAATCTTCTTTATAGACAGAAACGACGCTGATCATGACAGTAATGACTTTAAATGGTAGCTCCTCACATACTGGTGGGTAAAGGATTCTTATGAATGATGATTTCATAAGACTCTCTCAGTTCCCATGAATTATGGAGTTTGCGGACATTCGTGGAGGGGGGCACAGTTTCTTACAGCTGCCATTCACTTCACAAGAGAAACTTGAGGCATCCTTTAGAAATGAGTTGCTTTTCTGTCACACAATGGCCCTACAGTTCTTACATTCTTCATAAGGGTCCCTTGCGATCTTCCTATGGCATACATACTATCTTGCGAAAATGTTTGTGCAACTCACGGCACTCTCAAGTCATTGGTAGGAAGATCTTATTGCTTTTGGCACCTTTTGTTTGCATAAATGTAGCACAAATGAGTGTCTCAATACTGCCTTACGCACGCTGTATGGATCTCCGTATGAATGGGGATTCATACAGCATTTCCTGTGACCGCTGTAAGGGGACCTCAAAAACTTAAGGTGTTCTTGAGGCATACTTATGCCCAACATCTTGCATTGTTCTTACATTGTTCCTAAGACATTCCTACGGCCGCCCTGCAATGAAGTGTTTTCATGGGCCTTGGACAAGACCATCAACCTGGTCACAAATGTACGAACAGTCTACGAACACTGGATTCTCCTACAGCCACCTTAAGAAGGCTGTACGGACTGTTCCAAAAATCATTTGTATGGTGTTCTCAGCTGTTTGTAAGGGTATTTGTGACCATAGCTTAAGATCCTCGTGCCAGTCTTCATCTCTGATGCTCAACATTTCAGCTTGCACAATAAGCACCGTATAGCATCCTACCTTTCTAAGACCTAGTTTCAGGCATACAGTATGCTATGTCCTGAAGCTCAGTTACTTTAAGAAATGCTGCATCTCTAATGAGCATGCTGTTTCCCTTAACCAAATTAAGGCATGCAGTATAAAGTCAGCCTCAAACTTTAAAAGCAGATACAGAGTTTTTCTTTCCACTCCAGAATGGAGATCAGGCAAATGTCATGACATGTAAAAACATTTTAGTATTAGTAGTCCAAGTAAATCCCTGGTACTTTGTTAGTAAGCTACATTAGTACAAGCAAGGCACTTCAGATTCAACAAAAACTCCCATTTCCTACAAAACTGTGTCAAGGGCACATTCATGAGAACTGAAAATTTGCATAATGACACCTTAATATCAGTCCATCAGACAACTGCAGCTCGAGTCCTCACTGAGACCAAGAAAGTAGATCATGTTCCTAAAGTCCTCAGATCTTTACACTGGCTTCCTATCTGTCAAAGAATAGATTTCAAAATACTGCTGTTGGTTTATAAAGGTCTGAATGGTTTAGGGCCAAAATACATCTCAGATCTGCTTGTCCATTATGAACCACCCAGAGCCCTCGGGTCGTCAGGGTCAGGCCTACTGTCTATGCTCAGAGTTACAACCAAACATGGTGAGGCAACGTTCAGTTTTTATGCTCCTCACATGTGAAATAAACTCCCAGAAAGCATCAGGGCTGCTGAAACTGTTTTAAATCCAGGTTAAAAACTTTTCTATTTGCTTCTGCCTTTCAGTAGAATAATTGTTAGACACCTGCTTTCTACGAGCTCCTAACCAGATAGAGTGATGATATAGAGTGAAGTACGTGGCGGTAATGCACATGTAAGCGTGTTGCCAACCGTCAATCAAATCTAAAAGAAGAAGAACAACAACAATGGTTAATCTCCCACAATGTACTGTAACTTTTATTTATTGCACTTTATCTGTCTTAGTCTATTTTAACTTTTCTGTTTATTTTTATTTTTTTGTTTGCTTTTAAATTTGTATGTATTTGTTATGTATTTCTTTTGCAACTTGCTGTAATGCTTTAATGTTTTATGTAAAGCACTTTGAATTGTCTTGTACACAAAATGTGCTAAACAAATAAACTTGCCTCGCCTGCCTTGCCTTAGTATTCCATATTATTACACAGCTGTGTTGCTATTGCTTAAAATATTTCACAGCTACAGTTTGAAACAATGCATACAATCATGTTTAATAATTAAGTTTACAGCTGTTTAACTCTTAAAATTAATTCAGATTAATGAAATAGAGCAACTTAGGGAAAACTAATCATAGAAAAACAGCAAAATATTTGCACATAACTCTTACAACTGGTCTCAACCACTCAGTTTTGCTAGCACCTGTGCAAAATTTCAAAATTACTTAAAGATTTGTTGATCACAAGTTGACTTAAGTTGATTTTACTTCACGTTTACTAACAAATACACTAGTGTGCATGGTTCTTCCATGGGGCCCAATACCTGCTAAGCTCTAAAACACACTTGGAAATGGGAGCTTTTGTTCAATCTGAAGTGCCTTGCTTGTTCACCTCATGTGATGTGAACTTACAAACAAGGTTCTTTATATGGAAATCAAATTACAGCTTCTTATTAAAACAATGCTAAGCTATTTTATAAGTTAAGCTAATTCCCTTCCACAGCTAATGGGACACCATGTGGTGTGTAGGAGTGGAACCTAGTATCTCCTTTTCTATGACCCTAAGCCGCATACAGTAGCTACTGTAAGTAGTGATAGCTACAATATGTGTATGCTTGTGTGTGTGAGTGTGTGTGTGTGTGTGTGTGTGTGGGGGGGGGATTCTGTGGACCCTAAAATTTTTTTAAAGTCTGATGCCACTTCAAAACTACAATTGGTGAGCTGGAATCATGGGTTCCATCAGCACAAATTAACACATAAGCCACCCTGACGGCTTTTTCAAACAACCAGTAGACCCGGGTCTGACCCCCTGCAGAAAACTGCCTGGAAGCTGGCGATGCCGGTCACTGTGACAGATCTGGATTACATTACAGTTGATTCAGTGGCATTTTCACAGGTCTTTTAATTTTGTTGCTCTGTCAAACTCAGCACAACTCAGTGGTTGATTGCAATACACTGATCTACGTATATAGTTCAGGGGTTGCTGCTCGTTGTCCTCCATTTTAACAGTCAAGGTTATAAAATGCATGGACAAGTTACATATTTACCATCATTTTTTTCATAATGACACTGAATTGCTTTCATAGTTACATTTTCATTTTTAAACTAACTAATTGTAATTAATACAGGACAAGCATATAGAGTCAATGTTAATTTTTTCAGTGAGCAGATGAAGAGACATGGCATATGCATTTGTGTGCAGTGGAAGATGATACAGTGCATTTTAATGCAGGTCAAAGTGGGATCCACAAACGAGCACAGGGCAAAGGATTGCACCATGCACATCTATGTGGGCTGAACAGGGAGACTGTACCAGGAAGAATCAATGTGTCTCCCACAGCTTTTTCTTTTCAGGATGGGCTGGTTTCAACTTGGCAGCAGCAATCAACGGTTTAGAGTCCTTTCCACTCTCTTTGCTGTGACGTGATGACAGTGACACATACCTCACCGTATATACAGTATCTCACAAAAGTGAGTACACCCCTCACATTTTTGTAAATATTTTATTATATCTTTTCATGGGACAACACTGAAGATATGACACTTTGATACAGTGTAAAGTAGTCAGTGTACAGCTTGTATAACAGTGTAAATTTGCTGTCCCCTCAAAATAACTCAACACACAGCCATTAATGTCTAAACCACTGGCAACAAAAATAAGTACACCCCTAAGTGAAAATGTCCAAATTGTGTCCAATTAGCTGTTTTTCTGGGCAGCGCAGTGGCTGAGTGGTTAGCACTGTGGCAGCACAGCAACTCACCCTTGGCCAAGGGATCCTGGGTTCGATCCCAGTCCCCAACAAACAGTGATCTGTGTGGAGTTTGCATGTTCTCCCCGTGTCTGCGTGGGTTTACTTCGGGATTTCTCGGGTTTCCTCCCACATTCCTAAAACATGCAAGTTAGATTAATTGGCATCGACGGGATTCTAAATTGTCCTTAGGTATGACTGTGAGAGTGAATGGTTGTCTGTCTCCCTGTGTTGGCCCTGTGATAGACCGGCGATCTGTCCAAAGTGTACCTTGCCTGTCGCCCAAAGATGCTGGGATAGGCTCCAGCACCCCCACAACCCGAAAAGGATTAAACAGAAGAAGATGCATGGATACCTATTTTCCCTCCCTGGTATCATGTGACTCGTTAGTGTTACAAGGTCTCAGGTGTGAATGGGGAGCAGATGTGTTAAACTTGGTGTTATTGCTCTCACACTCTCTCATGCTGGTCACTAGAAGTTCAACATGGCACTTCATGGCAAGGAACTCTCTAAGGATCTGGAAAAAAAAAAAAAGAATTGTTGCTCTACATAAAGATGGCCTAGGCTACAAGAAGATTGCCAACACCCTGAAACTGAGCTGCAACACGGTAGCCAAGACCATACAGTGGTTTAACAGGACAGGTTCCACTCAGAACAGACCTCGCCATGGTCGACCAAAGAAGTTGAGTGCACATGCTCAGCGTCAAATCCAGAGGTTGTCTTTAGAATATAGACGTATGAGTGCTGCTAGCATCACTGCAGAGGATGAAGGGGTGGGGGCCTGTCAGTGCTCAGACCATACGCCGCACACTGCATCAAATTGGTGTGCATGGCTGTCATCCCAGAAGGAAGCCAGAAGGAAGCCCCTTTGATGCACAAGAAAACCCGCAAACAGTTTGCTGAAGACAAGCAGACTGAGGACATGGATTACTGGAACCATGTCCTGTGGTCTGATGAGACCAAGATAAACTCATTTGGTTCAGATGGTGTCAAGCGTGTGTGGCAGCAAGCAGGTGAGGAGTACAAAGACATGTGTGTCTTGCCTACAGTCAAGCATGGTAGTGGGAGTGTCATGGTTTGGGGCTGCATGAGTGCTGCTGGCACTGTGGAACTACAGTTCATTGAGGGAACCATGAATGCCAATGTGTACTGTGACATACTGAAGCAGAGCATGATACCCTCCCTTCGGAAACCGGGCCGCAGGACAGTATTCCAACATGATAATGACCCCAAACACACCTCCAAGACGACCACTGCCTTGCTAAAGAAACTGAGGATAAAGGTGATGGACTGGCCAAGCATGTCTCCAGACCTAAACCCTACTGAGCATCTATGGGGCATCCTCAAACAGAAGGTGGAGGAGTGCAAGGTCTCTAACACCCACCAGCTCCGTGATGTTGTCATGGAGGAATGGAAGAGGATTCCAGTGGCAACCTGTGAAGCTCTAGTGAACTCCATGCCCAAAATAATGGTGGCCACACAAAATATTGACACTTTGGACACAATTTTGACATTTTCACTTAGGGGTGTACTCACTTTTCTTGGCAGAGATTTAGACATTAATGGCTGTGTGTTGAGTTATTTTGAGGGGACAGCAAATTTACACTGTTATACAAGCAGTACACTGACTACTTCACATTGTATCAAAGTGTCATATCTTCAGTGTTGTTCCATGAAGAGATATAATAAAATATTTACAAAAATGTGAGGGGTGTACTCACTTTTGTGAGATACTTTACATTCATATGTCTGCCAAGCTGAGATTGGGTGGCCAACGATCCACTTCGCTTGCAGGGTCAACTATTCTGGGTCAAGCATCTCCAGTAACCCTATTCACACACTAAAGGGGACCCGGACCTTGCTGGGTTTGCCTGGATTGTCAGGGTAGTTTGAAAGGGGCTTGAATCTGCTTTGTGGAATTGTCAGATGAATTGTCTATGTTTGCTTTTTTCCTAATTACACTTTCTCTGTTTCCCTTTCTAGGTAAGACCTCTTACTGTCTTTTCATCATCAGTGAAGGACAGCTTTAGTCTCTGAGGGTATTGTAAGATCATCTTTCTGAGATCATCTCCTCTGTGTGTGTTTGTGTGTGCGTTTGTGAGGGTGGACTGCATGTGCCCCCTCTAGCCCACTCTGAGTCAGTCTGTTGATATTCATCTTGCTAATTTAGAATTCACTCACTGCTGCAGAGACTCTCAGTTCATCCTGACCTTAGCTGCTGCTGCCCAGAGACCTGGCCATGTTGACCTTCACATTCACGCTTGGGGTCATGGAAACAGACATACCATTTTGTGCCAGTGTGTGTTAGTTGGTGTGCAGTTTAGCGTGTTTGCCTATATAAGTGATCAGGTGCTATTAAGACCTAATTAGGTCTAAATTGCTGTTTGTGGCTTCCTGAATACTAAATACATCGCCTCCCCCTAAAAAGACTCCACTGCTCAGAAGTCATGTCACGTGGCTCGATTAGGCGAGCCCGGGTGATCACAGCTGAAGATTGACTTCTCTGAGATGCTTTGGGCCAGCTTGTGTAGAACGTACTAGACTTGGTTAATGCGAGCTCCAGGCAGAGTAGCACTGTCGATGTCGTCACATCCTCAAAGGCCAATCTCCTTTTGAACAAGGCAATTCTTTTTTCCTTTTTCTCCATCTTCTTCTGTCTTACTGGGACCAGTGAGGAGAACAGCAAATGAATCTAGCCTCCCTCTCCTTAATGGCGTTTTGATTTCACTTTCCCATTTCCAGCTTATCGCAGTTTGATAAGGTCACCTCACACCTCCATCCACAGTATCCCACTCCATTTAATGAAATGTCTTGAAAAATGCTCTTGTCAATATGAAATATTGTCCAGACACTCTGTGGTTTCTCCACTAGAAAACATCAGTGTTTACTGTTCAGGAATCAAGCCCTGGCCTCAGGTGCCAGCTATCTGTCTTCACTGGAAGAAGGCAAGGAAAACAAAAGTCAAACAGGGATTACTAATCTGCTGCTTGTTTGGAGCATTTCTCCAGTTCAGCAACACAAGATTGGTCCAGTCTCTCCATTCAGTTTGTGCTACAGATGAAAAGATGAATACCAAAAAATATTTATTATGCTGAATTAACTCCTAATCCATCCAATAGACATTGTTTGTTTTAGTAATTTCTTGGTAATGGCTTGTCTCTCTGTAAACCATCCAGACTGTCGATACTTGAATGGGGGAACGGCTTCCCAGCTGTGCCATATTATGACCCAGATTTTTTTAGCTTTCCTCTAATGAGGTGTTCAGTCATGTTGAGGCAGAATTTTCACATTTATTTATTTCTATTTATGTCTAACTGTGACAATGTTCCTTTACAGTGTAGATGAGATGTCAGACTTTGATGCAACCAGATGTCTGTAGACAGATTTGGTTGATGGAAAAGAGCAAAATGCAATGGGAATGACTGAGCAAAATGTGTCTGGAGTGATTTATTCTTTTAACGTAGGTGTAGCTGTCCTTATTGAGAGGCAGGATTAGTATCCCTCAGCCCGTAACAAAAGCCATTTAAGAATGACAATAGGAGTCTACTGAATGAGCATATGCTTCATTTTTCTGTGCATGGATTGTGAAAATTGCATGTGAGGCATTAGAAAAGTCTCTGAGGACCCATTCCCAGCCAGCATGTCCAAGTCGGCTCCAGCATAGCTTACATCTGGGCTGTGTCCTGGGTCCCATGTGGCTTTGTCTGCGGCTTCCATGTTGGCCTCATCTGTGATTGCCCACATGGACTTTACCTGTGGGTCAGGAAAGCAGGTCATATATTTAACCCATCTGGGCTTAATGTGGGTGAGCAGGTATCAGTAACACGGGTCATAGGAAAAAGTTGGCAAAAAAGTCACAAATTTATGAGAAAAAAAATCTGAAAATTTATTTAAAAAATTACAAATTTATAAAAAAAAATTGCAGCAAATTTATGAAAAACAGTCACATTTATGAGGAAAAAATTATAAAAAGTTACAAAATAATAAAAAAAGTAGCAGATATAAATAAATAAATTGAAAATTTATGTGAAAAAAGTCACAATTTGTGAGGAAAAGTTGTAAGTTTACAGTAAGAAAAAAAGTTTAACATTTTTGACAAAGTTCCAAATTTAAAAGATAATTGTCACAAATTTATGGGAAACACTCACAAATTTAAAAGAAACTGGCAGATTTACAAGGAAAAAGGTATCAAATTTATGAGAAAAAGTTGCAGGATTACAGTAAAAAAAAGTGGCAAATACATGATAAAGTTTTAAAATTACAAGAAAGTTAGCAAATTTACAAAAAAGTCACAATTTTACAAGAAAAACTAACAAATTTATGAGAACAAGTTGCAAATTTCCAAGAAAAAAAACACAAATTCATCAGAAAAAGTTACAAGTTTTCAGTAGAAAAGGTGCACATTCATGAGAAAGTCTCAAAGTCACAAATTTATAAGAAAACAGCAAATTTATGAGAAAATAAGTTGAAAATCATTAAACAGGTAAAGTCCATGTGGGCAAACACAGATGGGGCCAACATGGAATCTGCGGACAAACCCACATGGACCCAGGAGACAGCCCAGATTAACCGTTTGTTGGGCCCACATGGACATGCTGGCTGGGACTGTAACAAACAAAGAAATGCCTCAGAGGTGGACGGAGAGAGCCACCAACACGCCTCGCCGCTCCACACCATCTTACCTGCAAGCTCGCTCACCTTGCCTCAGCATATCAGGTGCAAAACAAAAGTTCCAGGAATAGCTGCTGCTGATGGCCGCTCTGTGCAATGGAGGGCTGCTGGAAGACGCTGCATGGAGGGAAACTTTCCCCTGCTATCAGATCTAGCTGTTGTTATTGATCAAGGGATGTACCATGGAGCCTTTCACACGGCCATCTGGCAGTGCTGGGGTTTTGAGGAATCTCCCTATAATAGCTATTTTTGCACATAAGGCTTTCTTAGCTTGATGCTGACAACTTGCTCAAATAACCTGTCCCTGTGAAAATCACTCGTCAAATTAAATCACTGCTGCAGGACGAACTGGTGTCACAGGGAGTTGAGGGTCGATTAGTGAGAAATAGAGGAGGGTTCAAGAAAGCCTTTCTACTGCTGGATTTTTGAGTAACAGGGACTGTCTGGGGGTAGTTCTTATTTTTGCAGAGTTCCACGCACTGACATATCTATTTCTAGCTTTAGCTCCCAGTAGAGAGCGGACTCTCACATTGTAATGGATTGTACCGTGTTCTGACAACCTCAACAACTAGACTCATTAAAGGTAAAGGTATTGACCATCTCCTTTATTTATTCTATTTGAGTCTGTGTAGCTGTTGTGTTATGTTTAATAGCTCTAAAAGTCTTACTTTTGGACATGCACATGTACAGTATGTACTGTAGTATATTCTAAAGTCATACAGCTGGGTCATTTGCAGGCTGTATCACTTTGGTGCACCACACCACCATCCACGTGTGATGATGTCAAAAATCAGCACTTTCACACACACACACACACACACACACACACACACACACACACACACACAAAGAAAAGGAAAGTATGGGGAAATAACCAATATTTCTTTTATTACAAAAGAAAGCAATAACAATTGTGTGCAGAGAAAATTACTACTTAATTCAACTGAACTTTATATAGCGCCATTTCACAACAACAGTCATCTCATAGCACTTTCAGCTGTAGAGGAAACCCCCACAATTGCAGAAAGACCCCAGCAATCAGGGGATCCCCTGTGAGCAGCACTTGGCGACGGTGGAGAGGAAAAAACTCCCTTTTAACAGGAAGAAACCTCCAGCAGAACCAAGCTCAGGGAGGGGCAGTCATCTGCTGTGACTGGCTGGGGGGTGAGGGGATAGAGAAGAAGAAAAGAACAGACATGTAGAGAGCAAACAGCACGACGGGGACTCAATCTATGGGAGAGAACAAACACATGTTAATGACCAGCAAAAATACTACATTGACAGTGAAGAAAGGAGTGAAGCCCAGTGCATTGTGGGAGGTCCCCCGGCTGTCTAAACCTATTAACAGCAGGGTTCAGCAGGGCTCAGGGGCACATGATCCCTCCCTAACTATAGGCCATGTCAAAAAGGAAGGTTTTAACCCTATTCTTAAAAACAGAGTCTGACTCCCAAATCCAGCTTGGCAGCTGGTTCCAAAGGAAACAAGCCTGATAACTGAATTATGATTCTACTAATCCACTATATTAAATGAAATACTTTAAAATTCAGTGAATTAAAATATTTCAAAGTTTTGCAGATTATGTTCCAGGTGAAAAACTGTCAGTTACCTGCTAGTAGCCAGGAGTTGTTCCAGCTGAAGAAAAGCAATTCTGACTAAAGGGGAACATTTATTTTTCAGAAACCAAAGATAAGAACCAATGTAAAAAAAAAAATAAAAAATCAATTTTTCTGTTAGAGATGAAGCTATGGAATAACGTTATCGCTGATTTGAAGTTCTGTAGCACATTTAATTTTCTTCTTTTTGCTGCTCCCTTTCAGGGTCACCACAGCATATCATCACCTTACATCGCCATGACCCACATGTTGATTTGGCCAGGATTTTTATGGCGGATGCCCTTCCTGATGCAACCCTGCCCATTTATCCGGGCTTGGGACCAGTACCAGAGTGGTGGCCTAGTGGTAGAGCATCCGTCCCACAGCCGGGAGGTCATGGGGTGAAGCCCCGGCTTGGTCATACCAGAGACCATATAAAAATGGTACTTCCTGCCTTCTAGCTTGGTGCTCAGCATACCAGAATGGGAGAAGGAAAAGTTGTTTGTGGTGGCACCTTGCATGGCAGTGACTCCTCTGATTCTTGAGGTGATTGTAGATAGGAGAAACATAATTTCCTTCGACTGTACATGATGGACTGAATGACTATAAAGTTGGCTTCTTCTCTACAGGAAGTACACTGGTTTGTGCACCCCCTGTGGCTGGGTAACCACTTCCTCCTTCTGTTTTTGCTGAGCACCAAGCTTGAAGGCAGGAAGTACCACTTTTGTATGGTCTTTGGTATGAGCCGGTCGGGACTTGAACCCATCCCCTCCCGGTTTTGGGGCGGATGCTCTACCTCTAGGCTACCACCCCTGTTTATGTGGCGCATTTAATCAGTTTAAGTATTTGACAGAAATTGTGTTAAATTAAACACCATTTTATTTTTCCATTATTTAAAATTAACATAATTATGAAACAGGATTATTGATTGAATTTTTGTTGCTGTTGCCATGTGGCTGGCTAAACATTTGTATAGTGCAGGGGTCTGCAACCTGTGGCTCGGGGGCCACACGTGGCTTTTGTGTCCATTGCCAGTGGCTCCTTCAGGCCTGGAGGAAAAATAACCTCACACATTTCCAAGAAAAGATGCAACAAATTTTGAAGAAAAAAAGGTTACACATTCATGAAAAAAATATAATGAAATGCAGAAAATTAAAATATTCTGAAAATTAATGCAGAAAATCGTAAAAAATTAGGGAAATTTGTTTGTTCTCTGTTCATTTTTCCTCTCATGAATTTATAACCGTTTTTTTCTTGTGAATTTGAAACTTGCTTATGGGAAATGGGACTTTTTAATTTACCTGTAAATGATCATCACATCATATTTTTGCACTTCTGTTCTTGCAAATTTGAACTTGCATTTGCATCCTGCGTCAGCTAAATAGGTGATGACTCTGACAGGGTGTATCCTGTTTATGGTGCACAAAAGTCATCTAAAACGCAGATGTCACAGCAACCAAAGTCTGCACTGATATGTACAACGGTAACACAGCAATATTGCAGTCTAACAAAGGAGAAAATGCTTATTTTCCAACATTTAACACGTCCAATCGGCCCTGAAACGGAACTGCCTGTCCAGGACACCCATCTACCACTCACTGCAAATCATACCCTGATGGTGTGTGTCATTTTCCTAAACCCTTGTCATAAATTGTGTGTGATTTGCTGCAGATGAACCGAGCAGCAAGGCAGCCGCGTCTAGCCGAGATGGTGTGTGTGTGTGTGTGTGCGTGCGTGCGTGTGATTTTAACACGGTTGATCTGGTCATCTCCCTCCTGATGACAGGAACACTCCCATCATGTGAAGGAATAAAGTTAAACAGATGCACGCCACTGAAGACAGTGTGAGTGCAGACAGTGGCGGATGTGGGGGACAACCAGCAGTGATAAGTGCTGAGCTGGGTGGGAGTTCTTAGGCATTCTTAGAAAACGACATCATTTTGAGAATTTTCTAAGGAATCTAAGAATTACATCACAAGGAGTAACTCTTAGCACTGGGATACCGTGAATACAGGCCCTGACCTTTAGGGCACCAGAATAATAAAAACCAGTTGACTTTTGTGCCCACTAGATGGTACTAAGTGATCACTGTCTTAAGGTCAACACAACGAAGAAGTGACTGTTAAAGCGACTCTATGTCTGACTTTCAGCTTAATATAATATTTCAAGAATTAGGTGTGTTTGGCTTTGTGCAGATCTGTTCAATCCTGACTTAAAGCAGTGCATGGTTGAATAGAAGTATTGCAAAATGTCAGTGCTACATGACCTTAAAACCTCATGGCAACGAGTCACGCCCCCTCGCTCTCCTTCTGGCTCATCAGCTGTTTCCAGTCCCCAGTAATGATCCGTCCGTGCCTCGCCCAGGTGTTCCTTATTTGTCACGCCAGCGGCATCTGTATTAAAGGAGCTCTTCGCTACATGGACACCGCTGGATCGTTGTACGTGTTGGATGTCTGAGCTTCACCATCTAACCGTCACGTCAACGAAGGACTGTTTTTGCTCGCTGGACTGCTGGACGTTTTGGGACTGCTCCCCCTGTGAGTAAACTGTTAGTGTTTGCTTTGTGCTGCCTTTACGCTGTGCCAGGAGCGTTCCTGTTCTCGGTTCAATCCCGCTTCGCTTCTGGCGGCGTTTCCTGTCCGCAGCACCATCGTTACGCTTTGGGTTAGCCCAGCTTACGTTCGCCGCAGGTGTGTAGTGCTACCCTCTGTTTTCCCTGCTTCCCTGAGCGCAGCCATCATTCACTAGTCACTGTAACTGGTCTGTCAATAAATGTGTGTGTGGTGAATCCCTGCGCTTAAATCCTCGTTCTTCCTTCTCTCTACCGTGCGTAATAGTAGAACACACGGCAGAGTTCATGACAGTTTTCGCAAACAAACTCTTCATTTGTACATTTTTAGTGAGATGGGGTTGGTGAAACACTGACCAGTTACGCATTATTTTATTCATTCTTTGAGACATATTTAAATTAGTTACCTGAGATAGGAGCTAGCCAGCTAATATTAGCAATCATGATGTAAGAGGGCGGAGTTAACTGTGGCTCTTAGGGACAGGCAGTGAAACGAGCCGTTCTGAGTAAGGCTGCAAAAGATGATTCATAATGTTGATGCAATAATTAAAACTGACCAAACATTTCATTGAGACCTATGAGAGGTGCCAACATGTAGGAAAAAGGCAGTGAATGGGACCTTTAACATGCTTATTTTATTTTTTTAAAAAAAGAAACATCTCTTTCCTGTTTTTTTTTTATTTCTGTAAAATTTAATATTCCATAATCACGATCATTCCAGTCATCCAGGTCCTTCAGCAGTCTATCTGAAGCTGTATTGGATGTGATCAGCACCCAGAATTTATTATTTTTCCAGCCAGCATTAGTCAGCGTATTAATGGACCCTCATGCAGCGGAGCAAAAATAAATAGGGAGAGGATTTGAGTTCATGGGCAGCTACAATAAATCAGCCATTTATTGTACTGGATACTCTGATTTGTTTGGCTTCAACGCAGCATTGTGCTGCTTAAATAGCCAGCAAAGAAAGCTTTTAAAGCACTGCCACCATTTGTCTATTTGTAAAAATGGTGACTTAATGATAACAGGCTGCATTTTGTTTGGATGGACATAAATATAATTAAAAAAATGAGCCCATGCAAACACCCAACACACTGTACATTTGTGTCATTCCATCAATATGTGGCTTGTAGATCAGTTTTGATGCATCCTTTGAATTACTTCCAAACAGTGCAAAAAATCCTATGTGTCTTCATCTTCACAATGAGGCAGACATTTGTGTGTAAACTGTATGTTTGGCTGCACAGTGGACTGTTTTTTTTTTCAGCTATAAATGACAAACAATAGATGTGACAGCTGCGAGGCCATAGGCACTGTCTGTGTCATCCAGCTGAAAGCCCTTATGTGCCGTGTGTGTAGGTGATTGTGTGAGCCCAGAATGCATGTAAGAAGTCGAGGCCAATCCCCACATGGTATCAGTAGCCCAGCTCACAGCTGCCCGTTCAGTCCAGATGTCAGTGCTTCCACACAGTACGCTTTGTGTTTGAGCTCAAGGCTGTGCGTGCCCTCCTGATGCAACCGTGAGTCTCACCACTGACATGTCTGTGCATTCTGCATGAAGGCAGATACTGAATGTCCACAAGCAAGAAAGAGTGTGCAAATGTAACTAGGCCATGTGCATACAATGACATTTAAGTTACTATTCCATCTCCTCAGATAGTGGTTCATTATTTTTGAAGTATTGGAGGATTGTAACTGTCTGCTGTTGAGCCAGCCCTCTGTTCTGTAACCAGCAACCCTGTGATATACAGCAGTTACTCTGTTATACTGTTAACCCAAGAAAGGACCAGCAGGGGAGTCCAAGCAAAACACGTTCTGAACTGATGCAAGATAAACACAATATTATGGGTATAAATACTGATGCATCTCAATAAATTAGAATATCATCGAAAGTAATGATAGTAATTCAGTTCAAAAAGTGAAACTCATATGTTGTATAGATTCATTAGACATGGAGTGATATATTTCAAGTATTTATTTCTTTTACTTTTGATGATTATGTCTTACAGCTGATGAAAACCCTAAATTCAGTTTCTTAAAAAAATTGAATATTACATAAGATCGCTTTAAAAGAAGTGGATTTTTAATAGAAATGTTGGCCAGCAGGAAATGTCCATGTATGCACTCAGTACTTGGCCAGGGCTCCTTTTGCATGAATCTATCATGGGGGACATCTTCACAAACATGTCACACTTTTTAAATTATGTCCAACCTCAGTTATTATTGTTTATCATGCCCTCGCCCTTAGTTGTGTTTTTCCTTCGTGTTGTCATTGTCATTATTTCTGTCCTGCTCATCATCCTGTGTTGACTCTTATTTTGACAGCGCCCTTAGTTGGTCCTTGTGTGTTTATTATTCACAGCTGTTCCATACTGTCCTAATTACTTCCTTCTGCTATTTTTTTTTTTTTTTTGTTACTTATTTGTACCCGTAGGTAGACTTGGTTTGCAGTCTGGTGACAAGCCACCGGCTGCTGGTCGCTGCGTGCGCGAGCGCCCTAAACCTACATGTTTTTGGTGTGCGGGAGGAAACCGGAGAAATCCCGGAGTAAACCCGCGCAACACGGGGAGAACATGCAAACTCCACACAGCTCACTGTTGGTCGGGGGCTGGGATCGAACCCACGATCTCATGATCCCCGCGGTCCCCCGGCCGAGGGTAAAACTGTGCTGCCACAGTGCTAAACCACTGCGCCACCGTGCAGCATTTATACACCTCAGCGCAGCGTCCAAGTCATTACCAGCCACATCACTCCACCGCTGTTATTTTTTGTGTCTGCCGTTGGGCTTTGTTTTTTGTTCCCAGCCCTTGTGCTGTATTATTTTCATAATAAGTTGTGTTATAAAGACACCCTGGGGTTGAGTCCTTCATTACGCCCTGGAGGGGCTATTATGACAGGATCACTGCAACAGTGTGGTGTGGCATGGAGGTGATCAGTCTGTGATGCTGCTAAGGTGTTTTGATAGCAGCCTTCAGCTCCTCTACATTGTTGATTCTGGTGTCTCTCATTTTCCTCTTGATAATATTCCATAGATTCTCTATGGGGTTTAGATCAGGAGAGTTTGCTGGCCAATCAATTACAGCAATACCATGGACATTACACCAGGTATTGTTACTTTTGGCAGTGTTGGCAGGTGCCAAGTCCTGCTGGAAAATAAAATAATCTTCGGCTCAGCTGCATAAAGCCTGTCAGCAGAGGGAAGCATGAAGTGCTCTAAAATTTCCTGGTAGACAGCTGTGTTGACTTTCGACTTGATAAAACACAGTGGACCAACACCAGCAGATGACATGGCTCTCCAAATCAGGTGCACAAGTCCTGTCATTTAGAAATCAAGGTCCCACAGTGTATACATATGGGCATGTCATTCAGCCAGTACTGTAAGTCTTTTTTTCATTGGATTGATTAGTTGTATAATATTGCAATAGCTGACAGTGTAGTCCACTGTATAATTTTACACCCAGTGAATGTCAAAGCCTTGTGTCAAATAGGTAATTTGCTACGGAGAAAATGATCCACAATTATCCAAATAAGCCTGGACATATTTAGATGCTACACCTATTCATGTGTTTGTTCTGACTTTTATGGAGAGATGTTGCTGCACTTCAAAGACAGGAGGAGAAAAGAAACGTGGTCGTCTTAACAGTTTTGCACTGATGTAGCATGGCAAAATTCGTAAAAAACTTTTGGAGTGTGTTGACATCGTGCAGAGATGATTGTGCACAGAATTAACATATAGAGCTGTTTGGCAATTGCTGAGAGGACCAGAGCTGCGGGATGCTCTGCCCCTAGCTGGGCGACCCAGTGTGTCCACTCTCCAGCTGCTGGCCTTGTGTCTCCACTGTGTGCATGTGATATACCATCAACTTGGTTGTTTCTCTCCACAGTCATGGTGGTGTTAAGTTTTATAGTTTTGGATATTATAGGTGGGCCAGCACCAGTGGGGACTTGCGGTCAGCTTTTGGGAGGCTGTATATAGCTTGCATCCCAGCAGAGGACAGCGGTGGCCAGTGTGGGCGCGCTGTCGCTTTGCTGTGGTGTTCATGTTCTTCACAAGTGCCAAGTGGTTGTTTAGAATCTAAGCAGTCACAGCACCATTTTTAAACACTAGATCTTCAATACTATCGTTTTCTGGTCACATCTGATTACAGACTGCAGCATCCTTGTAGGTGGGATGCGGGTGAGCCTAATTAGAACATTCATAGATCCCAGTGTTTGACAGAGGAGGACAAAGGAAAAGATTTTCACAGGCAGTTGTAAGACCATGAAAGTTGTTTGGGTTTTTTGGGGGGGGTTTTGTGGAAAAAAGGGCATAAGATGCAGTTTTAAACAATGTAGATTTGTTGGTCAGGGGACATACAGCATCTCACAAAAGTGAGTACGCCCCTCGCTTTTTTGTAAATATTTTATTACATCTTTTCATGGGACAACACTGAAGATATGACACTTTGATACAATGTAAAGTAGTCAGTGTACAGCTTGTATAACAGTGTAATTTGCTGTCCCCTCAAAATAACTCAACACACAGCCATTAATGTCTAAACTGCTGGCAACAAAAGTGAGTACACCCTAAAGTGAAAATGTCAAAATTGTGTCCAATTAGCCATTTTCCCTCCCCGGTGTCATGTGACTCATTAGTGTTACAAGGTCTCAGGTGTGAATGGGGAGCAGGTGTGTTAAACTTGGTGTTATCGCTCTCACACGTTCTCATACTGGTCACTGGAAGTTCAACATGGCACCTCATGGCAAAGAACTCTCTGAGGATCTGAAAAAAAGAACTGTTGCTCTACATAAAGATGGCCTAGTCTATAAGAAGATTGCCAAAACCCTGAAACTGAGCGGCAGCACGGTAGCCAAGACCATACAGCAGTTTAACAGGACAAGTTCCACTCAGAAAAGGCCTCGCAATGGCCGACCAAAGAAGTTGAGTGCATGTGCTCAGTGTCATATTCAGAGGTTGTCTTTTGAAAATAGACGTATGAGTCCTGCCAGCATTGCTGCAGAGGTTGAAGGGGTGGAGGGATCAGCCTGTCAGTGCTCAGACCATACGCTGCGCACTGCTTCAAATTGGTCTGCATGGGTGTCGTCCCAGAAGGAAGCCCCGTTTAATGATGCACAAGAAAACCCGCAAACAGTTTGCTGAAGACAAGCAGCCTAAGGACATGGATTACTGGAACCATGTCCTGTGGTCTGATGAGACCAAGATAAACTTATTTGGTTCTGATGGTGTCAAGCGTGTGTGGCGGCAACCAGGCAAGGAGTACAAAGACATGTGTGTCTTGTCTACAGTCAAGCATGGTGGTGGGAGTGTCATGGCTTGGGGCTGCATGAGTGCTTCCGGCACTGGGGAGCTACAGTTCATTGAGGGAACCATGAATACCAACATGTAATGTGACATACTGAAGCAGAGCATGATCCCCTCCCTTCAGAAACTGGGTTGCAGGGCAGTATTCCAACATGATATTGACCCCAAACACACCTCCAAGTTGTCCACTGTCTTGCTAAAGAAATTGAGGGTAAAGGTGATGGACAGGCCAAGCATGTCTCCAGACCTAAACCCTATTGAGCATCTGTGGGGCATCCTCAAATGGAAGGTGGAGAAGCGCAAGGTCTCTAACATCCACCAGTGCTGTGATGTCGCCATGGAGGCGTGGAAACCTGTGAAGCTCTAGTGAACTCCATGCCCAAGAGAGTTAAGGCAGTGCTGGAAAATAACAGTGGCCACACAAAATATTGACACTTTGGACACAATTTGGACATTTTCACTTAGGGGTGTACTCACTTTTGTTGCAAGTGGTTTAGACATTTATGACTGTGTTGAGTTATTTTGAAGGGACAGCAAATTTACACTGTTATACAAGTTGTACACTGACTACTTTACATTGTATCAAAGTGTCATATCTTCAGTGTTGTCCCATGAAAAGATTTAATAAAATAGTTACAAAAATGTGAGGGGTGTACTCACTTTTGTGAGAAACTGTATATCTACTGGAGTGCATCTTAAAAGGGGTCATTGTACTTTTTTCCACATTTTAACTAACTCATGTTTTAATGAAGTGATTGTGACATATTTTGTTCACATTTTCTTTATTTTTTTTAAATTATAGAAACATTTTTTTTTCTTTTTCCTGGCTTTCTTGAAACACCGATTTAAAGCCTGTCACTTTAAGAAGCATCTTTAAGCTGTTCAACTCCACCCTCCCTCTTACATCAGGTAGCCATTAGCTGACTAGCTTCTAGCCTTCTTGTAGCTTGGATGAGCAGTGCTGGTTCACCAATCCACAGTTGTTTGTGTATCTCACGTTACTCTGGCCACCTCCCAACAACTTTGTCTGGACGCCAGAACAAATCATCAGCACCACGCACTGGATAACCCACCGATCACTGCAACCCGAGACCCCTGGCCGAGCCTTGCTGCCAAGCCACAGGATCTCAAAGGGCAGTGTCTCACTCTGTGGTAATCTGCTCCCCTTCCACGGTCAGCCGGAGGATGCCCAATTATGAAGCTGCTCCCCCATGTTGCCTGCGAGAGTAGAGTGGAGTCGTGTGGAGCCCTGGAGGATAGTGGGGAAGCTGGCCGGTACAGCCAGCAGCTCCAAGCAGCAGCCTCAGGCCATAGCACAGGTTGTTGCCGTGACCAACACGCTGGTGCCGGAGACTCACACGCCGGTGCCAACGACCCACTGCGGAACCATGGTGAAATCACTGTGAGACGGGCCAGAGCAATGTGAGGCACATTGTGGACTGTGGACCAGTGAACCCAGTGATAACAGGGATGGTTATTAGGGCGACTAAGATCTGAAGAAAATAACAATATAAGTCGCTCTTGGTTCGAGCTTCCAGGTGCCAGTGTTAGCTTGGGGGCTAATAGGCTACCTTTAACACCCTTTCCATCTACATGACAGACAGCTAGACGGGCCAGTAATAGAGCAGTGGGCAGATCTCAAGTACAGCAGTGGGTTGGCTTTTTCTAAACATGATGTACAATTTAGATAGACAAGTCAAAAACGTTTCTGCCATTTCTGGGACAGAAAAACGTGATAAACGGCTGTGTGTTTTTTAAGAGAATTAACTGTTTTGAATTTTTTTTGATAATAAGGTGACCAGTAGACTCATTTCAGACAATTAAAATCTACAAACACTCCATTTTTCAGTCAATGACCCCTTTAGTTTGTTTGATCCTTTACTAAGTGCATTGTAATTCATAGATGTAAAAGTGATGAACATTTGAGTGGACTTAATGTCAAAGTTTTAGTAAGACCAAATCTGTTCATTGCCATTCCTAATGATGCATTCACACCAAACAAGAAGTGAATTTTTCACCCAATGTGATTGCATGTAAAGATGCATATACATGTGAATTTGCTCAGTCATGTCTGAGGGATTTGGTAGCTAATCAGCCTTCAGATTCTGTCGTCACTGGAGTAATAGTTTCAACACTGGAGAATAAACTAGACTGAAAATGAGATTGCCACTCACCTGCAGACAGATAGACTGGGAGCTCTGCCACATACCCCTACTACGGATGTGCTAACAAGAGCTAGCAGAGCAGCAGTGTAAACAACCATCATCAAACTGTGATGTCTCATGGGAAGAAAATTGAGGTAGTTACATGCTACAGATCAGTGGTGTCAAACCTACGGTCCGCAGGCCAGAACTGGTTACCCAGAGAGTCCAAGCCGACCTGCAGGATGAATTTGCAAAGTGTGAAAATTAAATAGTAGCACTATTTTCAAAAAAGTAACTGCTATTCCCAATTTGTCCATTTGGGGTCACACAAGAGTAGCAGACACAATAGTGATCCCTGGTTTCTACTGACTCCACTGCAGTCCATTCTCTACCATAACATATCACCAAAAATATGCAGTAATTCTTTTTTTTATTGATGCAGGATCAAGCACACGCTGAAATGCCATGGTAGTTTCTGTATTTAATAACTGTTCTTTAAAATACTTTTACTCCCGTGTCTTGCAGTGCGGTGGGTGCTGGGGGACGTTCATACTGACAGTTGATGGTTCATTGGGGTTTGGGGGGGGGGGGTCGCAATAGTTCGCTGCTGTTTGCTGAATGATTTTACAGTCGGAAGCAGGTTTTCTCGTCACAAAATTTTTTGAACGTAATAATGGAGTAGATTTATATGGTGCTTTATATGTCAAGTAACATCTCAAAGCACTTACAGTGAGTCCATTATTCCATTCACTCCAGACAGACATTGGTAGTGGTAAGCTACTGCTGTAGCCACAGCCACTGCCACCCACATTTCCCTCCTCCATTCCATTTTTGATGAGCACCAAGCTGGACAGCAGGAAGTTCCATTTTTATATGGTCTTTGGCATGACCCGGCCGGGACTTGAACCCCGACCTCGCAGTTGTGGGGCGGATGCTCTTCCTCTAGGTCACCACATAGAGGTTCAAAACAAGAGAAGCTGGCGGATGACGACAGTGATGGGCTGTGAGAAACTGATCGGCTCGCTGCGGTAGCACGCCTCACTCAGATAAAGCCGTTCCTATGGTTGATTTTGAGCAAAACGGAAGGTATGTCTTTGAATATTTAATGCAATGAGGTATTAGTCATAATTTTAGACCCACGAGTTTTGTGTTAGAATACAACTTTTAATTTTTTGCCTTATAAAAGTGCTGAAATTAAGAAAAAAAAATCTGTGTATAACAACGTAAAGTCAATAAAGCTTTTCTTTCCCATGAATACTAGTGTTGTTGCATTATTTACCTCTAAATTGTATGCTTCATCTGCCAAAAATTCATTAAGGCTCCCAATTTTAATGCAAACATTTTATCTGCCAAAATGTTACTTAATTTTGTTCAAGGTTGAATTATTAATTGTTATAGCTTATAAATTGTTATTTCATCTGCCAAAAATTAAGGGTCTTAATCTTGATTGAAACTCCAGAAATCCAATCATAACCAGTTTATTCATGTACATGATACATGTACATGAATAAATTGTTTATGATTTGATTTCTGGAGGAATCTGATTTTTCAAGTGGCCATGTAAACAGAATAATCCGATAAAGGCAATGTAACTGGGGTCATTCACTCAAGTGATTTATTCTCCAGTAATCTGTTTATTCAGTGCATGTAAACATGAGAAAACTGATTATTGGCAATATTGGTTTATTCCCAGTAAATGGTTTATTGTGACCATGTAACTGGGGTCACTAATCAAAATACAAAGAAGTTCCAGGACTAAACAGTAGATGGCATCAATACAATAACTGGTTCCTTAAATGGTATTTGTTTTTATCCTTATTAAACTATTGTTCATCAGCAGCTTGAGTTTAAAACAGAAAAGGAAACAAAAAAATTCAGGCTGTTCATACTTTGATGAAGATTCATCATTCAGGTTGTTCATGTTTTGTAAAAGATCAATAGTTCAATAAATGTACACATTTCAGAATGTTCTTGTATTTCTTTGTACTAAAACAAATGAATACAATGAACATTGAAGTTTGGAGTTGCTTTTAGGTTGTTTTTCTATTATTTTACTGGTCCGACCCACTTGGCATTAAATCTGATGGTATGTGGCCCCCAAGCTAAAATGAGTTTGACACCCCTGCTCTAGATACTTGGGAATCTGGCTGGATGACTCACTTACTTTTAAATGTCATGTTGAAAACCTGGTGAGAAAACTCAGGCTGAAGTTGGGCTTTTACTATAAACACAAAGCTTCTTTTTCACTATAAGCTAGCTTTACCAGTTCTTGATTATGGTGACCTTTTGTATATGAACGCCTCAACTAATAAATCTCTTATTTCTGCCTGGTTCCTGTCCCTAAGAAGTCATCTCCATTGAACCTGAATGACTATCGACCAGTTGCCCTCACATCTCATGTGATGAAGGTCCTGAAGAAACTGGTCTGAGCCCACCTGAGGCCGCAGGTGAAGACGTGGCTGGACCCTCTGCAGTTGGCATATCAGCCCCATTTAGGGGTTGAAGATGCTGTCATCTACCTGCTGCAACAAGCCCATCTGCACCTGGATGGCAGAGGAGACACTGTGAGAATCACTTTTTTTGATTTCTCCAGTGCCTTTAACACCATCCAGCCACTGCTGCTGGGTGAGAAGCTGTGGGTGATGGGGGTTGACAGCTCTGTGATTTCCTGGATTACTGACTACCTGACAGGCAGACCACAGTTTGTCCGGCTGGGCAATGTCTTGTCTGGAGTGGTGGCTAGTGATACAGGAGCTCCACAGGGGACTGTGCTGTCTCCTTTTCTCTTTACCTTATACACCACTGACTTTCAGTACAACACAGAGTCATGACACCTGCAGAAATTCTCTGACGACTCAGCCGTTGTGGGGTGTATAAGAGGGGGAGTACAGGGCACTGGTAGACAGATTTGTGGAGTGGACGGAGCAGAATCGCCTGAGGTTGAATGTCAGCAAGACCAGAGAGACGGTGATTGACTTCAGGAAGAGGAAGACTCCTTCTCAGCCACTGCAGATTAGGGGGAAGGATGTGGGAGTGGTTGAGGACTACAAATATCTGGGTGTCAGGATCAGCAGCGGGTTGGACTGGAGATCCAACACCGATGCTCCGCACAAGAAGGGGATGAGCTGACTCTACTTCCTGAGGAAGCTGAGATCCTTCAACATGTGCAGCAGGATGCTGGAGCTTTTCTACCAGACCGTTGTCACCAGCGCCATCTTCTTTGCTGCTGTCTGTTGGGGTAACAGTTTCAGGGCCAGAGACACCAATAGACTTGACAAGATTATCAAGAGGGCTAGCTCTGTAATTGGTCTCAGACCTGAGACCTTTGAGACAGTGGTGGAGAGAAGAACACTAAATAAACTGTGATCCATCATGGACAATCCTGATCACCCCCTCCACCACACACTAGATAGACAGCGAAGCACTTTCTCCAGCAGACTACTACAGCTTCGCTGTTGTACGGCCAGGTACGGGAAATCTTTCCTGCCACATGCAATTTCACTGTACAATAACTCACTATGATGTTGTATTCTGGTCATAGCTATGCTGCCACACTGCACCTTATAGACTAACTGGTAGCTCACATTTCACTCTGCTCCTGATAGTCCTTCTTTGTGCAATGGGATGATTCATGTGTTTATATGGGTCATCATATATTAAGCTGTGATGTATATAGGTTTTATAGTTGTGTTAGTTTTACTTTCCACGGGTAATCCCTTTGTCTGTCATGTGTGTGTTTCTGTTGTTTGGTTGTCTACTGTCATGCTGCTGTTACACTGTAATTTCCCAGTTTGGGATCTATAAAGTACATCTATCTATCTATCTTTTTTTTTTTTTTATTACTTATTTTGTACCCGTAGGTAGATTTGTTTTGCAGTCCGGTGACAAACCACCAGCTGTCGGTCGCTGCGTGCGCAAGCGCCCCTTAACTCCCTAACCTGCATGTTTTTGGCATGTGGGAGGAAACCGGAGAAATCCCGGAGTAAACCCATGCAAACACGGGGAGAACATGCAAACTCCACACAGATCACTGTAGATCACTATCTATCTATCTATCTATCTATCTATCTATCTATCTATCTATCTATCCATCCATCCATCTATCTATCTCTGACCTCTAACTCATGGCTGTGTTGTGTATTCTAGTGTTGGCTGGCCATCGGTACAATTTCATTTACAAAACCATACTCTAATCTTCCATTCTACATTTGTAAATATATTATGTGGAAGTCACCGTCTGGTTACAACCTCCAATCAGATCATTCATATTTGTTGGCTGTCCCAAATGTCAAGGCAGAGATGGGGAAAAAACGCTTTTATGTATTCTGCTCCAGTCACCTGGAACAAGCCAAAAAAACCAAACAAACCTTAATTTACACAATTTAGTAAAGATGTCTGACTTTAAGTCTTTAATAAATGAGTCCTTCACCGTTTGTGCCATTCATAGTGACCTCATAAATCGATATTTGTTTTATTGTTTTAATTAACTTATGATATGTTTTATGTATTTATTTCATTTTTTAAAACTCTATATTGTTTTGGAATTGGTTGTTTTCATAAGTGCTGCCATTTTGGCCGGGCCACTGTTGTAAAAGAGGTCCTTACCTCAACTGGTTCATCCAGTTGAGGTAAATAAAGATAAAATAAATAAAAATCATGATGGTGCAGTTTCTGGAGGAGGGAGTGACATTTTACCATCTGTGTGCCCTACCAGATAATGTTGTAAACCTAAACATGACAGTGTTTTTGGATTTCCCCAGCAGGTAGAAAGCAGCTACAGAAGACTGTTGTTGTGAAATGTTGCTATATACACTACCGTTCAAAAGTTTGGGGTCACCCAGACAATTATTTTTTGTTTTCCATGAAAAGTCACACTTATTTACCACCATGAGTTGTAAAATGAATAGAAAATATAGTCAAGACATTGACAAGGTTAGAAATAATGATTTGTATTTGAAATAATAATTTTTTCCAGATACTCAACCTGCTCAAAGGAAGGTCAGTTTTATAGCTTCTCTAACCAGCTAAACTCTTTTCAGCTGTGCTAACATGATTGCACAAGGGTTTTCTAATTATCCATTAGCCTTCTGACGCAATGAGCAAACACATTGTACCATTAGAACACTGGAGTGATAGTTGCTGGAAATGGGCCTCTATACACCTATGTAGATATTGCACCAAAAACCAGACATTTGCAGCTAGAATAGTCATTTACCACATTAGCAATGTATATTAGATATTAGAGTGTATTTCTGATTAGTTTAAAGTTGTCTTCATTGAAAAAAACAGTGCTTTTCTTTCAAAAATAAGGAAATTTCTAAGCGACCCCAAACTTTTGAACGGTAGTGTAAGTAAAGTTGAATTGAACTGAATTATGTAGACAATCCCGTCCTTCTGCAACTCGTTCGGACATAAATTTGCATCTTCCTATTAAGAGTACATATAATTGAATTCAACTTTATTTGTATAGCACCTAGTCACAACAAAAGTCATCTCAAGGCATTAGATACATAAGTACAAATCATAAATAATTCAGAGAAAAGCCCCAAAGATCAAATGAGCAAGCACTAAGCGACAGTGGGAAGGACAAACTCCCTTATAGGAAGAAACCTCCAGCAGAACCAGACTCAGGGAGGGGCAATCTTCTGCCACGACTGGTTGGGGGGGAGAGAAAGGAAGAAAAGGAAGCAGGAAGAGACATACTATTGATAACATAAAAACAACATTCAAAGATTCAAAGATTTTTATTTGTCAATACTTCTATATGTACAGGACATACAGTAGAATTGAAAATGAAATGAATTGAAATGCTTTTTCTGTTTCTCTTGACGTGCACAACATATAAGAAAAGAAGGAATAAGGATGAAAAACAACAACGACCTATTTACAGTAATGCTACCCATCATGCAAATAGATAGATAGATAGATAGATAGATAGATAGATAGATAGATAGATAGATAGATAGATACTTTATTTCGAACAAAAAAGTATAACAAAACAAATGACAAATGCAATAAAGTAACAGTATACAGTGTTCGAAAGGGAGAAGGAAGAAGTGAACACTTATTAATTCCATCTCCTCTTTTCCATAAATACACTCATGTGAATTATATACAAATTACCACATTTAAGACCCCAAGTAAGCAATTAACTGTATTTTGTACATATCAACATTAACACCATTAACATTAACACATTAACATTAACATCCTAGCATACACTGATGTCCATACATCAAAACCAGCCTCAAACAACACAGATATACACAGTGCTGTCCCACCCACCTTTCCATAGTGTCCCAGAGTGAGCATAGTGAATCGTACATATAAATACTACCCTTCTAACACATATCCTTTCAGCAAATAATGTTTGTACCTCTTTTTGAATTGATTTCTGCTTGTACATAGTTTCAGTTCCGGCTCCAGACTGTTCCACAAATCCACCCCACAGACAGATATGCACAGACTTTTCTTGGTTGCACGTATCTTGGGTTTTGTAAAGTTTAAGTCTCCTCTCAAATTATGATCATTGTCTCTTTTTAAAATATTTTTTGTATATCAGTTGGGAGTTGATTATTAATTGCCCTGTACATGACTTGTGCTGTCTTAAATTTAACTAAATCGGTGAACTTTATGACATGTGACTTTAAAAACAACGAATTGGTATGGTCTCTATATCCTACATTATTTATTATCCTTATAGCTCTTTTTTGTAATGTGCATATTGACTGTAGGTTGGTCTTGTAGGTGTTTCCCCAGACTTCTACACAGTAGTTAAGATAAGGTAGAAACAGTGAATTGTACAGTAAGACCAATGATTTATAGTCCAATATGTGTCTTGTCTTCCCCAGTATGCCTATACATTTTGCCAACTTGGCCCGGATGTGACTGATGTGAGGTTTCCAGCAGATTTTATTGTCTAGCGTCACCCCCAGAAACGTATTTTCCTGTACTGTTTCTATTCTGGTATCATCTATTGTTACCATTATTTCATGATTTATTTAATAATTTCCAAACAACATAATCTTTGTTTTTTTTTTAGATTTAGAGATAATTTATTTTTGTTGAACCACTGCGTTAACCTTTTCATTTCAGTTGTGACCACCTCTAAAACCTGCTGCAAATTCTCACCAGTGCAAAGGATATTTGTGTCATCCGCAAACAAAATAAATTTCAGAATTTTTGATACTTGGCATATGTCATTTAAATACAAAATAAAGAGTTTGGGTCCCAAAACTGACCCCTGGGGCACACCACAAGTGATGTCCATGAAGGGTGATTTGTGCTCACCAATTTGTACAAATTGTTGTCTGTTACTTAAATAACTTTCCACCCAACTCAGTCCGACCCCTCTTATCCCATACCTTTCCAGTTTCCTTAGTAGTATTCTGTGGTCAATGGTGTCAAAAGCTTTCTTTAAATCTATAAATACTCCTACAGCAAACTTTTTTTTTTATCTATACAACTAGTAATTTCTTCTATAAGTTCGATCAGTGCCAAAGATGTAGATTTATCTGCTCTAAAACCATACTGGCTGTCTGTAAGGAGGTTGTGTTTTTCAATGAAATCATCCAGTCTCTTAGTGAAGATTTTTTCAAGTATTTTGGAGAATTGTGAGAGTAAAGAGACTGGCCTGTAATTTGTGAAACAATGACTGTCTCCTGTTTTGTATAGAGGTATTACTTTTGCTATTTTCATTTTGTTTGGAAATTTACCAGTTTGAAATGACAGGTTACAGATGTGGGTGAGTGGCTTAACAATTCATTCAATTACTTTTTCACTATTGTCATGTCAATTTCATTCCAGTCCGTTGATTTTTTGTTCTTAAATTTACTCACAGTCTCAATAATTTCCTTTTCAGTAACTGCACCCACAAAGATTGTGTTTGGATTTCTATCTTCTATTTCATTTACAGAACCACTGTTGTTTGTTTCTGGTGTCACTATTGATTTTGCTAATTCAGGACCAACGTTTACAAAAAATTTATTGAAACCACTGACCACATCCTCCATATTATTTATCAAATTGCCATTTTCAATAAAATATTCTGGATAATTAGCATTCTTAGGTCCATTACTAATAATCCCATTGAGTACTTGCTGTCACGGGTGGCTCTCGCGAGCCACCATAAGACGCCACACAGTCACCAGAGAGTTTAGTGAGAGTTTTATTAACGGTGAGAATATACAACACAGGCTGCTGAAACAATGACACTTAGTCTTAACACAACAAGAGGCATAGGGCTATACAGCTCACTACAGGTCCAGAGGATGAGACAGTCAAGTACAGACAGACGAGGTTGGTGATAATAATAACACCGGCTGCTAAGGCAGAGACTCACAAAGATCGATACACACCGGGAGGGGTAAGGCTAAACAGCACACTTACTAGTCCAGGGGCTCGACGGTCAAACCAAGAGCAGACGTGGTAGGAATAAATCCTAAGCATCCGTAGCGTGACGGAGAGTTAACAGACACTGCTGCGCCGATGCGGCCGCCAGCGCGGGTTAAAGTAGCCTGAGCGCTAACGACCACAAATGCAGCACAGCTGTTGAGGGTTTGACAGCTCAGCGGAAGCCTCCCCGAGCACTATCACAATAAGAGCTCGGAGAGCTAGAATAATAATGCCGCTGTCAAACCCTGACTTGAATAACCCGAGCACAAAGGCGTAGTGCTCGGGTCATGACACTTGACATATTCCTCTTAAGTTATTTTTATTATCCTCCAATATTCTGTTGTAATATTCTTTCTTACAGGTCCTCATTATATTAGTAAACTTATTTTTATATCTTTTATATTTGACCTCAGCCTCCACCGTTCTGCACTTAATGAATTGTTTTTATAATGTATTCTTCTTTTTACATGCATTTATTAACCCCTTGGTGACCCAAGGAATATTTTTCTTTTGGTGTCTGTCACTGTATTGTTTTATAGGACAGTTTTTATTGTACAATGATTGAAATATTTGTAAAAATTTATCATATGCTTTATTTATATCATTTTCATCATAAACTATCTTCCAATCTTGTATTAATAATTCCTTTGTCAGTAGATACATAGATTCTTCAGTTCTTATTCTTTTATATTTAATATTTTTGGTATACTTTTTCTTCCTATAATCACATTGATAGACAACAAAAATCGACAGGTGGTCACTGATATCTTTCAATAAAAGCCCACTCCTGATATTATTTTCCATAATGTTTGTGAATATGTTATCTATTAGTGTGGCACTGTGTGGCATGATTCTGCTAGGTCCGGTAATTGTTGGATGTATGCCCATACTGTACATTGTGTTGATAAATTCTTCTGTCAAACTATGTTGTTTTGAATTCATCAAATCTATATTGAAATCCCCACAGACGAACATAACTTTATGAGTTAGTTTTGCATACATTTTTTCCATCCAGTCCTTAAATAAGTCAATGTTTGATCCAGGTGTTCTATAGACACAGCTCACTACTATATTCTTCACATTGTCCAGACAGATTTCTATTGTAATACATTCAAATAAATCATCCACAGTTACTGACAGATTTTCAACAACCTTGTATTTCAAGCTCTTGTCAACATAAATTGCAACTCCTCCTCCTTTTTTTCACTTTTCTATTTATATAATTTAATTCATAGCCATCCATGGTAAAATCCACTCCTTTCTCTTCACTGAGCCATGTCTCTGATATTGCCACAATATTGAATGGCTCTTTAAACTGATGTAAATAATCTTTAATGTTATTAAAGTTGGCATAGAGACTTCTGCTGTTGAAGTGGATCATAGAAATATTGAAATCAGATGTGACCATTGTGTTAAACTGTTCATCCGTGTAGTAACTACAGTCATTATTGATGGAGCTAAATAAATAACGGTAAAATAAATAGCGGTAAAAACACAGGAATCCTATGTACAGTAAAGCGTAATACCAGTACATTGCAAGATCAATGAGGTAGTGGGGGTGCAGACAGTAACAGACTGGTCTGCATATAATTAGTATTGCAATAACAGACAGCAGCAGGTATGGCATTTGTGCAAATGGTTGTAGAAAGGTGCAGAGAAATACACCAGCAGATGTGGTACTGTTGATGTGCCAAGTCTTTCTGTGCTGAGGTAGAGTTATTGTGTGGGTGAGTGTGTTATGGTCCAGGGGTAGAGGCATGGTGAGGAAGTGGGCAGAGCTCAAGGTCCTTATGGCCTGGTGAACAAAGCTGTTTAGTCTTGAGGAGCAGGTCCAGAGGTGCCGGCACCTTCTCCTTGAGGGCAGGGGGCTGTAAGGGAAGTGTGAGGGGTGAGAGGTGTCACCCGTAATGTTGATGGCTCAGTGGGTGAAGCGGTTGTGGTAGATGTCCAAGAGGGAGGGCAGATGGGACACCGATGATCTTGCTGGCTGCTGTCGAGTCTTTCGGCAAGAGATGGTGCACCTTCCGTACCACACAGTGATGCAGCTGGTGAAGATGCTCTCAATGGTGCCCCGGTAGAATGAGCATATGATGGGGGTAGGACTCATGCTCTCCTCAGTTTGTGGAGGAGAGGTGAGTTTGAGCCTCCTTGGCCAGTGATGTGGTGTTGTTAGACCAGGAGAGGTCCTCAGAGATGTGCATCCTCAGGAACTTGGTGCTGCTCACCCTCTCAACAGCTGTTCCATCAATGATCGGAGGGGGGTGCTGTGTGCCCTCTCCTAAAGTCGACCATAATCTCCTTGGTTTTTCCCACATTCAGGAAGAGTTTAGTGTCTTTACACCACTGGACCAGTTGGCTCACATCATTTCTGTAGTTGGCATCTTCATTATTTGTGATAAGGCCCACAACCGTTGTGTCGTCTGCAGATTCGATGATGTGGTTGGTGCTGTTGGCTGGTACGCAGTCATGGGTCAGCAGGGTGAAGAGCAGTGGGCTGAGCATGCACCCTTGTGGGGCCCCTGTGCTCAATGTGATGTCTTGGAGGTGTTGCTGCCGCCCTGCACATTTTGTGGTCTTCCTCTGACAAAGTCTAGAACCCAGTTACAGAGAGGGGTTTTGAGTCCCCAGTGTCTGAGTTTTTGTATTTGGTGCTGGGGGATGATTGTTGAGTGCTGAACTGAAGTCCAAAAACAGCATTCACACATAGGAGTTCTTTGAGTCCAGGTAGGTGATCACTGGATGGAGAGCAGCAGAGAGGGCATCTTCTGTGGATTTGTTTAACCTGTATGCAAACTGAGATGGGTCGTGGGAGTGAGGCAGGGTGGACTTGATATTCTAGGGGGCGGCTGTGGCGCAGGTGTAGTGTAGTCGACTACTGATCAGAGGATCAGGGGTTCGGTGTCTGCAGTCTGCATGTTGAATTGTCCTTGAGCAAGTCACTGAACCCCCAGTTGCTCCTGTTGGGTCAGGCCAGCACCTGTGCATGACAGCTCCACCGCCATCAGTGTATGAATGTTTCTGTGAATGGGTGGATAGCAGGATCTGTAAAGCGCATTGGTCATCTAGAGATGAGGAAAAGTGCTATATAAGTGAACACCATTTACCATTCTGCATGACCAGCGTTCGAAGCACTTCATTATGATGGAGCCCAGTGCTACTGGCCAGTAATCATTGTGGCTGGATTGGATGAGCTTCTTTGGGACTGGTATTATGGTAGCAGTTTTGAAACACGTGGGGACAACAGCTTGACTCAGCGAGATGTTGAAGATGTCGGTCAGGACATTCTTGAGCTCCTCCACACAGTCTTTCAGAATGTGACCTGGTATGTTATCTGGTCCAGCTGCCTTGTGTGGGTTGATCCTGCAGAGGGGCCTCTTCATGCTAGCTGGATCCAGATTTATAGCCTGCTCGTCTGGGGGAGGAGTGGTCTTCTGTGCTGATGTGCTGTTTTGTGCTTCAAAGCGGTCAAAGAAGTCATTTACGTTGTTAAGCAGTGTGATGTTGCATGCACAAGTCTGAGGTGGAGGTTTGTAGTTGGTGAGAATCTGCATGCCACGCCAGAGAGAACGTGCATCTCTGTTGTTGCTGAAGTGTCTGGATATTTTATCAGAGTGGTGGCCTAGTTGATAGAGCATCCACCCCACAACCAGGATGTTGGGGGTTCAAGTTCTGGTCCGGTCATACCAAAGATTGTATAAAAATGGTACTTCCCACCTTCTAGCTTGGTGCTCAGCGTAATAGAATGGGGGGAATAGCGACACCTTGCATGGCAGCAAACCCTCTGATTCTAGATGTGATTAATTATCTGTTGCATTTGCTGGTAGTGATGGGCCATCTGATGTGTGCAGTGCTGTGACTTTGTTGACACCTGTCATCTACAGCCTCAGTAGCCCATCCATGATCCAGAACAACATCTTCTGGTGGTGTTTCTTCTCCACAGAAGATGACCCTATAGACAACCCTTTGGTTTTAAGACAGGATACACCCAGGAGAGTTCAACAGTCAATCGCAGGTATAATACAAGACAAATTTATAACTTTGCACTTGTATATGTTAAATTTGATTAATGTCATGGGAAACTCTGTAGAAATATTCCTTCAAACCCTTTTTTTTATCAAATGTAGTAGGTCGGTAGGAGATGATTGATAAAGGAAATGATGCTACGGTAACTTTCAAAGACTGTAAATAAAGATGGTTGGCATGGGAGCTCTGCAAAAGTGAAGCCTGTACATCATTATTGTCCTCTAGAGGTTGGCTTCAGTAAGATGATAAATACGCCGGCATAAGTATGGGGCAGCTGTGGCACAGGTGTAGAGTATGGTTGACCTCTGATCAGAGGGTTGGTGGTGTGATTCCTGTTCTCTCTGCCTTTTGCATGATGAAGTGTCCTTGAGCAAGACACAGAAATGTGAAGTGCTTCTGGTGGGTCAGGCTAACACCTTTAATGGCGGCTCTGCTGCCATCAGTGTGTGTGTGTGTGTGTGTGTGTGTGTGTGTGTGCGCGCGTGAAAGGGTAGATAGCTGGATCTGTAAAGCGCTTTGGTCATCCAGAGGTGAAAAAAGTGTTATATAAGTGAATACCTTCTACTATATATCCCATACTATGTATCCCAAAATATTGCAAATTTACAACAAAAATTATTTTAAAAAAACTCACAAATTTAAAAGAAAAAAATAATTTAGGAGAAAAATATCTTAAAGATGCCATTGATTCAAGATTCAAAGGCTTTATTATCATGTGCAAAGTTAGGAAATACTACATTTCCTGAGCAATGAAATTCTTACCTTGCTCTCTGAAAGAATGCCATCTTGCTTGTGCTTGGTTTCTGTGGGCGTGCACAGGTGTGCACTGGTATAGAGTGATGTTCCTGAGCAGGCTCCTCTGAAGGACAGATAATTTTTTCACACATAAGGAGTTGTTCATCATCATCACAGCAGTCTGTCGGGGGCGACAATGACTGTTTCATTTAGGTCTGATCAGATTCCTCCACACAGCTCTGTCCTTCGCCCTCCGCTGCCAGGAACTCCCGGCCTTGTTAATCCGGGCGACATCCGAGCTGGTATGAGTTGCTTTCTGACTGATCATTTCATGAAACTGCTTGCAAAGTATTTGAGTACCGCTAGCTTTTGCTGGACTAGCGACTCCTTATAAGAACTCCTTATACAAAGATATAGAGTGATGATAATGAAGTCAGTGGTGGTAATGCACCTGTAAGCTGGTTGCCAACCGCCAATCAAATCTAAAAGAAGAAGAAGAAGAAAGTAATAGATACAGAAACAACATAAGGTAATGACACACTAATACAGCAACTCAATCCTAATACTAATAGATGCTAATAACACACACACCAACACACAGTTAGGCAATTAGGACTCCTTAAGCACACCTTGATACTAAATACTAAAACTAATGAGTACTAATAACACACACTAGGCAGTTTGGACAGTTAAAGCAGTAAAAGTAGTCAGGCAAGAGGAATGAAATTGAAAATTCACTGAAAAGTATTAGTCAGAGTTTAGTCGTCTCACTGGATGACTAAAGTGATAGTGGTATATTGATATCAGAGATGATGTGAACCTGAGAAGGCATAAACCTACACTACTATTCAAAAGTTTGGGGTCACTTAGAAATTTCCTATTTTTGAAAGAAAAGCACTGTTTTTTTCAGTGAAGATAACTTTAAACTAATCAGAAATACACTCTAATATCTAATATACATTGCTAATGTGGTAAATGACTATTCTAGCTGCAAATGTCTGGTTTTTGGTGCAATATCTACATAGGTGTATAGAGGCCCATTTCCAGCAACTATCACTCCAGTGTTCTAATGGTACAATGTGTTTGCTCATTGCGTCAGAAGGCTAATGGTTGATTAGAAAACCCTTATGCAATCATGTTAGCACAGCTGAAAAGAGTTTAGCTGGTTAGAGAAGCTATAAAACTGACCTTCCTTTGAGCAGGTTGAGTATCTGGAAAAAAATTATTATTTCAAATACAAATCATTATTTCTAACCTTGTCAATGTCTTGACTATATTTTCTATTCATTTTACAACTCATGGTGGTAAATAAGTGTGACTTTTCATGGAAAACACAAAATAAATTTCTCTGTAACGATAATACCAGTAGACTGTACATGATAAATAGCAGCAGAGATGCTAATTAGCAGCAGAGATGATATGGACATCAAACGGATGAGACTACATCTACTGTACAGGTGAGCAATGTGCAAATTTAGCAGCCAGTGTGCAAGTTCCTATATGCAAAGCTGTGTTGTGGAGTTTGGTGAGTTATTTGTTGACTGAAAAATTGTGTTTCTGTTGGTTTTACCCGTCTGAAATGTGTCGACTGGTCATTTGATTATCAAAAAAAAAAAAAAATATTTATCAAAACACCTCTCTTAAAAAACACACAGCCTTTATATTGTTTTTTTTTTTTTTTTCTCTTGAGGAAGCCATTTTAACTCTTCTGTGTCACAAACCTCTGTGCACCATGGCTCGGCGCACAAGAGAGAGAATAAAACCCAAAAGTGAGAGTTGATGGTGCACTTTTATTAACAAACAAAGAAAATAAGTCCAAAATCACCAAGCTTAGTCCAATTAAACCACACAATATACAGAGAGGTGCAATGACATAGTTAGGCCACCAAACATACAGGGCGCCAGCCGAATACTCTACAGCCTGGTGAATATGGAGCCTAGTGCTGCAGGGTTGCGTTGGGCACAAAACAAGAAAGGCAAGCAGCCTAGTGCTGCAGGGCTGCTAGCACAAGAGGAAAGGCTAAAGACACTTACAGGTCTGGAGCTGATCTGGGACAAACCGTGCAGTCTGGCGGCTAAAGATAGGAGGCTGGGGCAGCCGCAAACATCCAGGGGCTGATCGTCTGAAGATGCCGGGCTGAATGCGTGAAGGGAGTGGAACGTCATTCATGGAGAACAAGTTGCCATGAACGAGGGTGAATGCCCCGACAATCTCTTTCCTCCGACGTGCCAAACAAATACTCCTGAAGCTAACGAGGAAAGAGATTGCCGCTGTGAGAACACGTGGGCAGGACTGATTGGCATCTGGTGTGTGAGAGGGCGTGTGAATGAGAGTGAATGGAGGGTGTGTGTGTGCGTGTGGGTGTGTGTATGTATGTGTGTGAACACCGGTGACAGTGCAGCTGATTGCACAAGACAGGAGGAGGGGGCGTGCCTGAGCTTTCAGAGGAAAACTAGGGCAAACCATAACAATGAGTGAGAACTGGGTTTGCCCTCCAAAAATTCTGGGTTTCCTGTATGTCAAGGAATGGGTAATGTCACTAAAAGGTAACCACCATGACTGCCGCTGCTCTATTACTGGCTGGCTTAGCGATCTGTCATGTAGATTGGCAAGGAGCCAAAGGTGTTGGCTTAAGACCTAACGGTGGTACTAGGAAGTTTGCTTACCAAGCACTGTTATATTGTTATTTTCTTTAGATTTCAGTCATCCTAATCAACATCCCTGTTTCTACCTGGTTCACTAATCCACAGTTGATAATACTGTATATCTCGCATCATTCTGACTTATGTTGTTATCTTGATGCTACACTGAGCTATTTGCATTACCTTGACTAGGAAGTAGGCATGGGTCAGTAACTGTATTAGGAGCTCATCTCAGTGTGGGAGGAGTGGACAAACAGGCTGCCTGGTGTTAGCTTAACTGTTGATCCAGCTCGTTTTGATAACGATGCTCTATAAATTTTATTCACCCCCACTGGAATCTTTATCTTCAACACTTGACCGTACAGGTCATTCTTAGACATTTTTTTAGCTTAATTTCTTGTAGTATTATTTCAAACTGGGACTAAAAGCAGCTAGCTTAAGCTAGCAATTTAGCCACTCATTCATGAATGTTTCTATGTTTATTGTACTCCAGGGACCAGTCATGTCCTATTGAACACTGATGCCATATTTCTTTCAGTCTTTAAGACAAATTTACATTAGTTGGCTCAGACGGACATTCCAACTCAGATGGAAGCTCGGCGCTATCCAGCTAAGACTAGCAATAGTGATGTAAGAGGGAGGGCAGAGTTAAATGTGCTCTTTGTGGGGAGACTTGAATAACGAAACCGAATTGTCTTTCATTCCAGTTTATTCAAGTAATCATTCCACTGTCTGCTCTCATTCCTGAGCAGCCAACAAAGAGGGTGAACACACCAAAGTTCTCTCATTTAAACATTCTGACATCAAACCATTTCCCTCGCGGGGGAAATCACACATCTCTCTCAAAATCTCTTTATTCACATTCATTAGCCTTTTATTTACATAACTCCCCCTTCTCTCCTCTCGAGCCTCAGTGGTCAGGAAGTCTTCTGTCCCCTGTCCTCCGCAGGGGGTCCAGGCTCTGTGGCTCCGCACCGCAGGGGGCTGGCTCTCCTTCATCGTGGTTAAATCACATATGCAGTGTCCAACATATACATGTCTCACAACACAGCCATATAACCCCCCCCAAACGATGAAGAACAGACTAATTCCTAAAATTAAATAGCACCTTACTCACTACTGAATAATCAACACCAACATTCAGTCTGTGCGCCGCTTGGGCTTCAGCCGTCTGCTGAATCTGCTGTGCGTTGGCCCCGCCTTGCCTGCGGTGCGTTTCTGCTTCGGGTCTGTTGACTGAGGGAGAGAGTGACTAATTGCCCCCTGCGGGGGCCTGCCTCGTCGAGGCGCCACTGCGACCGGTACAGACACGTCCTTCATGACAAAAGCAGGTTTTAGTCTGTCAATACTGACTGTCTCTTTTCTGTCTCCAAAATCTAGCACAAATTGCTTATCACCTGCCTCCAGCACTCGAAATGGCCCTTCGTAAGGTGGTTTGAGCGTTGCTTTTAGGGCTTCGCGCCTGACAAAAACGAAATCGGCATTTTTCAAAGCCTTGGGGACGAAAACTCGTGGAAAAGCGTGATGAACCGGACCCGGGAGCGTGTCTGCCCCCGTGCCGACTAACGGTCCCAGAGCCGAGAGAGGTGGGGGCTCTGGGGGCTCTGGTAAAAACTCGCCCGGCAGCCTCAGAGTTTGTGCGAATACCAGCTCCGCTGGGGAGGCGTCTAAGTCCTCTTTAGGCGCAGAACGCAACCCTAATAAAACCCATGGAAGTTTATTCACCCAATCTGCATCCGTGAGCGACGCTCTGAGTGCTGCCTTCAAAGACCTATGAAAACGCTCGCATAAACCATTGGCCTGAGGGTGGTAAGCCGTAGTGCGGTGAATTTTGGCTCCTAAGCCGTTGGCCATCGCTGACCACAGCTCAGAGATGAATTGCGGTCCTCTATCGGACGTAATGTCCAACGGAACCCCGAAGCGCGCCACCCAAGCCGTTAAAAAAACGCGAGCCACCTCCGCGGCCGTGGTCGTCGCAAGTGGGACCACTTCCGGCCAACGTGTGGTGCAGTCCACCATTGTCAAAAGATACGTGAACCCCTGTGATGCCGGTAGGGGGCCCACAAGGTCGACGTGCACATGGTCGAACCTTCTGGCCGGAATGCGGAACGGTTCTAACGGGGCTCTTGTGTGCCTGTGAATTTTGGCCCGTTGACAGGAAATGCAGGTTTTTGCCCATTCCCTCACGTGCTTGCGCAGGCACGGCCAAACAAACTTTTCCGCCAGTAGTTTCACCGACGCGCGCACCCCCGGGTGCGCCAGTGAGTGGACCGAGTCAAAAACACGGCGGCGCCACATGGCCGGAACCACCGGACGCGGGCGCCCCGTCGACATGTCACAGATCAGGGGGGGCATACCGGTTTGTAAACACTTGGTCTCCAGCCTCAACCCTGTTGGTCCAGACTGGAGCGCGCGCACGTCTGCGTCCGCCCCCTGGTCCGCTGCCATGGCTGCGTAATCTATACCCACGTGCACCGGGGCTGCGCGCGCCACCGTGCCGCTCTCCTGCGGCGCGGTCACGGTGGCCCGTTCTGCCTCTGCGCGTGTTGGGGTCGTGAACGCGCGTGAGAGACAATCCGCTACTACATTGAATTTGCCCGCGACGTGCCTAATGTCAGTGGTAAATTCCGAGATTGCGGCCAGCTGCCTCTGCTGCCTGCCGGACCACGGGCCTGAAATTTTGGCCATGGCGTATGTGAGCGGCTTGTGGTCCACATAAGCGGTGAAGCACCGTCCTTCCAGCCAGAACTGGAAATGACGAATAGCCAAATGCAGCGCCAACAGTTCTCTGTCAAACGCGCTGTATTTTCTTTCAGCCGCGCTTAAAGATTTGCTAAAGAAAGCCAAAGGCTGCCAAACTCCGGCTACCTGTTGCTCAATAACGGCCCCTATGGCTAAATCTGAAGCGTCTGTCGTCAGCGCGATACGTGCTGCAGGGTCTGGGTGGGCCAGGAGCGCAGCGTCAGCCAAGGCTTTTTTAACCTCTGTGAACGCGCGCTCCCGCTCCGGGGACCATTCGACCGCCTGGGTCGGTTTTTGTTTTTTGAGCGCGGCATATAACGGTTGCATGATTTGAGCTGCGTGGGGCAGGAATCGGTTATAAAAATTCACCATCCCCAAGAATTCCTGTAGTGATTTGACCGTTTGTGGACGGGAAAAATCCGCTACCGCGCGTACTTTCTCTGGTAACGGAACCGCTCCCTCCGGGGAGACGCGGTGACCTAAAAAATCGATCCACTCGACGCCGAACTGGCACTTGGCTGGGTTAACTATTAAGCCGTGCTCTCCCAGCCTCCTAAAAACTGCTGTGAGGTGCGTTTCGTGTTCGTCCTCTGAAGTACTCGCGACCAAAATGTCGTCGAGGT
This sequence comes from Pholidichthys leucotaenia, assembly GCA_020510985.1. Taxonomy (NCBI): domain Eukaryota; kingdom Metazoa; phylum Chordata; class Actinopteri; order Cichliformes; family Pholidichthyidae; genus Pholidichthys; species Pholidichthys leucotaenia. Next base: position 249,370,089 of record CM035839.1, on the reverse strand, counting down.
ACACAAACGCGAAAGGGAGATCGCGTAACACGGCATCCATCATCCGCTGAAATGTTTGCGCCGCCCCTTTGAGACCAAACGGCATGCGTAAAAATTCGAAAAGTCCGAACGGGGTTATTACCGCTGTTTTAGGAATGTCCTCCGGTTGGACCGGGACTTGGTGATAGCCGCGAACTAGATCAATCTTTGAAAAAATGCGCGCCCCCGCCAGGTGCACCGAAAAATCCTGAATGTGCGGGATGGGATAACGATCGTGCGCCGTAGCGTTGTTTAGCCTGCGGTAATCCCCGCACGGTCTCCAGGAGCCATTGGCTTTCGGTACCATGTGCAGCGGCGAAGCCCACGGGCTCTTCGACCTACGAACGATGCCCAGCCTCTCCAGGCTGGCGAACTCCTCGCGCGCGATGGTGAGCTTAACTGCATCCAAGCGCCGAGCTTTTGCAAACACGGGAGGACCAGAAGTGGGGATAAAGTGTTTCACCCCGTGCTTCGCGACCGTCGCTGAAAAAGTGGGCACAGTGAGCGCTGGAAATTGGGTGAGGAGTGTGTGAAACTTACCACCTGCTGTAGCGACGTGGGTCTGTACTGGTGGCGGGGACACTCGAGCTGAACAGGGGAGAGAGTAAAAAGAGAGTGCATTTACCAGCCGTCTATTAGCAAGATCAACTAACAGATTGTGTGAACACAAAAAATCCGCGCCCAACATGTTGAAACTCACCGCCGCTATTACAAAAGTCCATTCATATGTGCGGCCATGTAAGCACAAAGGCAAGGTCCTTCTCCCGTAGGTGTTGATGTTCGAGCCATTTGCCGCTGTAGCTCCGCTACCGTGGGGTCCAGCCACCCGGTCCGCGTATGTTGGGGTGATGAAGCTCACTTGTGCTCCGGTGTCGATGAGGAACTCTCGTCCGGAGCGCGCATCCGTGATGTAGAGCAGCTTGTTGCGTTCTCCGAGGGTCGAAGCTGCTAGCGACCCCCGGTCTTGCCGTTTCCCGAACTCCTGAAGATGCAGGGCGGCACACACCTGCGTGCCTTCTCTGCGAACCTCCGATGGTAAAAGCAGAGATCTTCTCCTCCGCTGTGTCGTGCCCACACCTCTGCCGCCGGGCTATTGGCTCCCCCTCGTCGCGGCCGTGTTGCCGCCGTCGTCGGCCAGTCTGCTTCTGCCGCCTCTGGCTCCCCGCTGTCTCGGGTCGCTGCTGCGGTTGCTTGCCCGCCGCAGGCGTCCAGGATCCCATCTGCCTCCTGGGCCAGCTCCCGGAACTCCTCCAGGGTGTGACACTTTTTGCCGGCCAGCGTGCTTCTCGCATGCGCCGGGAGGTTGGAGAGGAAGATAAACTGAAAAATGAAATCATCGTTGTCCAACCCTCTCAGCTGTATCATCTCTTCCATCAGGGCGCTCGGCCTGTGTCCACCTTGGTCTAGCAAAGACAGGATCCTCCTCGCCCTCACTTCAGCCGAGGGGGTGAAAAACTTGATGAGGGTGGATTTCAGCTTGCCGTACCTGTCGGTCGCGGGTGGCTGCTCCACCAAGCTTTGCACGCACCGAGCTGTGCTGTTGTCCAGTTTAGCGATGACATGGTGGAACTTAGTGTCATCCACCGTTACTCCTGCGAGCGCGAACTGCGACTCTGCTTGCAGAAACCACGACCGTGGGTTATCCTGCCAGAAATCAGGCAGCTTAACGGCCACTGCGCTCGCCAGCTCTGAGCGCTGTGAGTCCGGGACCCTGAGAATTTCTTCGTTCATTCTCAACGTCGTCAGTCACCAATGTGGGGAGACTTGAATAATGAAACCGAATTGTCTTTCATTCCAATTTATTCAAGTAATCATTCCACTGTCTGCTCTCATTCCTGAGCAGCCAACAAAGAGGGTGAACACACCAAAGTTCTCTCATTTAAACATTCTGACATCAAACCATTTCCCTCGCGGGGGAAATCACACATCTCTCTCAAAATCTCTTTATTCACATTCATTAGCCTTTTATTTACATAACTCCCCCTTCTCTCCTCTCGAGCCTCAGTGGTCAGGAAGTCTTCTGTCCCCTGTCCTCCGCAGGGGGTCCAGGCTCTGTGGCTCCGCACCGCAGGGGGCTGGCTCTCCTTCATCGTGGTTAAATCACATATGCAGTGTCCAACATATACATGTCTCACAACACAGCCATACTCTTAAAGATTTAAAGAGACGTGCACTGAAACCAGCTGTTGCCAGAGAGGCTGCAAAAGATGATTCACAGTTATGCTATAACAATTAAAGAATTCAAGAAAATCTGACCAAAATATGTCAAGCATTTCATTAAGACCTGTGGGAGCTGTTAAAATGTGGAAAAAGTGCAGTAGATTACCCCATCCACCCACCCATCCATCCATCTTCTTCCACTTAATCCTTTTCAGGTCACGGGGGGACTGGAGCCTATCCCAGCATCTTTGGGCGAGAGGCAGGGTCCACCCTGGACAGATCGCCAGTCCATCGCAGGGCCAGCACAGAGAGACAGACAACCATTCACTCTCACAGTCAGACCTAAGGACAATTTAGAATCCCCAGTTTGATGCCACTTAACCCCCATTAAATTTAAAAGAAAAATGCCATATATTTACAACAAAACCTGAAGTCATTACTTATTACTCAAGTATGATTTTAGGGGCGGTTGTGGAGTGGTTAGCACTGCAGCAACACAGTAACTCACCCTTGGCCGGGGAATCCTGGGTTCAATCCCAGCCCCCGACCAACAGTGAGATGTGTGGAGTTTGCATGTTGTCCCCGTGTCTGCGTGGGTTTACTCCGGGATTTCTCCGGTTTCCTCCCACATGCCAAAAACATGCAAGTTAGGTTAATTGGCATCAAACTGGGGATTCTAAACTGTCCTTAGGTATGACTGTGAGAGTGAATGGTTGTCTGTCTCTCTGTGTTGGCCCTGTGATGGACTGGCGATCTGTCCAGGGTGTACCCTGCCTCTCGCCCAAAGATGCTGGGATAGGCTCCAGCCACCACCACCCCGCAACCCGAAAAAGGATTAAGCAGAAGAAGATGGATGGAGGGATGGACTTACTCACACTCAAGTAGTTTTCTGGTGAATACAGATACATGAGTAATTAATATGACAAGGTAACACAGCTTTTACTTGAGTGCAATTTCAGGGTAGTCTACCTACCTCTGATCAAGACCACCATTAACAAAGATATAGAGTTAGGTCGATAAGTATTTGGACACTGACATACAGTAAGTTTTGTTATTTTAGCTGTTTACCAAAGGATATTCAAGATGCAGTCATATAATCAAAATGGGCTAAAAGTGCAGAATATCACCTTTAATTTGAAGGTATGCTCATCCAAACTGGAGTTACAATTTAGAAACTGCATCCACTTTTATACAAAAAGTCCTTATTTCAGGGGCTCAAAAGTAAATGGACAACTGTCTCAGAAGTTTTTCATGAGCTGCATGGACTATTTCCTTGTTATTCATCATCAGTCAAGCAGCAAGTTCATTCCAGGTGTGGCATTTGCATTTGGCAGCTGTTGCTTTGAACTCACAGCATGTGGTCAAACAAGCTCTCAATGGAAGTGAAACAGACCATCCTTTGGCTGAAAAAAGAAGAAATCCATCAAAGAGATCGCATAAATATTAGGAAGGGCCAAATCAAAAGTTTGGTACATTCTATGAAAAAAAGAGCGCACTGGTGAGCTCAGGAACTCGAAAGGGCCTGGACGTCAACAGAAGACAACAGTACTGTACGATCATTGGAGTCTTTCCATGGTAAAGAAAATGCCTTCACAACATCCAACCAAGTGAAGAACACTTTCCAGGAAGTAGGTGGATCAATGTCTAAGTCTACCATAGAAAGAAAAATTAATGAGACCAAATACAGAGGGTTCACCACAAGGTGCAAACCACTAATCAGTCTCAAAAATAGAAAAGCCAGATTAGACTTTGCAAAAAACATCTAAAATGCCAGCAAAGTTCTGGAACAGCATTCTTTGGACAGATGAAACCAAGATCAAACTGTAACAGAACACTGGGAAGAAGAAAGTTTGGAGAAGGCTTGGAATGGCTCATGATCCAAAGCACACCACATCTTCTAATTCAATTCAATTCAATTCAATTCAATTCAATTCAACTTTATTTATATAGCGCCATTTCACAACAACAGTCATCTCATAGCACTATCAACTGTAGGGGGGGACCCCCACAGTTGCAGAAAGACCCCAGCAAGCAGGCGATCCCCTGTGAGCAAGCACTTGGCGACAGTGGAGAGGAAAAACTCCTTTTTAACAGGAAGAAACCTCCAGCAGAACCAGGCTCAGGGAGGGGCAGTCATCTGCCGCGACTGGCTGGGGGGTGAGGGGATAGAGAAGAGGAAAAGAACAGACATGTAGAGAGCAAACAGCACGATGGGGACTCAATCTATGGGAGAGAACAAACAAATGTTAATGACCAGCAAAAAAAAAATATTTCATAGAGAGTGAGGAAAGGAGTGAGGCCCAATGCATTACTGGAGGTCCCCCGGCTGACTAAACCTAATAGCAGCATAACTAAGGGAGGGTTCAGAAACACATGATCCCTCCCTAATTGTAGGCTATATCAAAAAGGTAGGTTTTAGCCCTATTCATAAAAACAGAGATCGAGTCTGACTCCCGAATCCAGATTGGCAGCTGATTCCACAGGAGAGGAGCTTGATAACTGAAGGCTCTGCCTCCCATTGTACTTTTGGAGATTCTAGGTATTACAAGTAATCCTGCATTTTGGGAGCGTAGTGCTCTGCTAGGATAATACGGTAGTATCAGATCTTTTAAATAAAAAGGAGCCTGATTGTTTAGAGCTTTGTAAGTAAGAAGAAGGATTTTAAACTTAATTCTAAACTCTATGGGAAGCCAATGAAGGGAGGCCAGAACCGGAGAGATATGATCTCTCTTTCTAGTACCTGTTAAAACTCTTGCTGCAGCATTTTGGATCAGCTGAAGACTTTTTAAAGATGTTTTAGGACAGCCTGATAATAAAGAATTACAATAATCTAATCTCGAGCTAACAAAAGCGTCGATCAGCTTCTCAGCATCACTCTGAGACAAGATGCTCCTAATCTTGGCAATATTACGCAAATGATAGAAGGCAGTCTTAGAAACAAATTTAATATGTGAATTGAAGGACAAATCCTGATCAAAAATAACTCCAAGGTTCCTCACAGAGCTATTAAGAGAAAGAGTAACTGCATCCAAACTGAAAGTTTGATTTGGAAAGGAATTTCTAAGGTTTTTTGGACCAACAAGAATGACTTCAGTCTTATCTGGATTTAATAGCAGGAAATTACAAGTCATCCAAGCTTTGATTTCCTTAAGACAGGCTTCTAACTTGGCTAATTGATTACTATCATCTGGCTTCATTGACAGGTATAATTGTGTGTCATCTGCATAACAATGAAAATGTATACAGTGCTTTCTAATAATGTTGCCTAACGGAAGCATATATAAACTAAAAAGAGTAGGGCCTAGCACAGATCCCTGTGGAACTCCATGACTAAGCTTTGAGCTGAAAGAAAACTCATCATTTACATGAACAAACTGGAACCTATCAGATAAATAAGATCTAAACCACTGCAACGAAGTTCCATTAAGTCCAACATAGTGTTCTAATCTATCAAGTAGAATATTATGATCAATAGTATCAAAAGCTGCACTAAGATCTAAAAGGACAAGTACAGAAACTAGTCCATTATCAGATGCAATGAGGAGGTCGTTAGTGACCTTCGCTAAGGCTGTTTCAGTACTATGATGGATTCTAAACCCAGATTGAAACTCTTCAAGTAAACCATTTTCCTGCAGGTGGTCAAATAATTGCGTAGCAACAACTCTTTCTAAAATTTTTGAAATGAAAGGGAGATTAGAGATTGGTCTATAGTTAGCTAAAGCTCCTGGATCTAGCGTTGGCTTTTTGAGTAAGGGTTTAATTACAGCCGTTTTAAAAGCCTGCGGTACATGGCCTAAAGTTAATGAAGAATTGATTATATGAAGAATAAAGCTACCAATAAGTGGGAAGACTTCTTTAAATAACCTGGTAGGAATAGGGTCTAAAAGACAAGTTGAAGGTTTGGATGAGGAAACTACTTTGTCTAACTCACAAAGGTCGATTGGAGTAAACTCATCAAGACATACATCAATAGAAGGAGTTGTAGTAGTTACGGTATTTAAGTTAACTGTGGGAAGAATCTGATTGATTTTATCTCTGATGGATGAAATTTTATTATTGAAAAAGTTCATAAAGTCCTGACTAGTAAGCTCTAAGGGGATGCTAGGATTGACAGAGTCCTGATTCTTTGTCAACCTGGCTACAGTACTGAAAAGAAACCTGGGATTATTCTTGTTTATTCTGCCTCCACCATGTTTATCTTCTGTAAAACATGGTGGAGGCAGTGTGATGCATGAGCATGCATGGCTTCCAGTTTCACTTGGTCACTAGTGATTATTAATGATGTGACAAAAGACAGAAGCAGCTGGATGAATTCTGAAGTGTAAAGGGATAAACTGTCTGCTAAGATTCAGCCAAATACAACAAAGTTGACTGGACAGCACTTCACAGTACAGACAGACAATGACCCAAAACATACTGCAAAAGCAACCCAGGAGTTTTTTAGGGCAGAGAAGTCCAATACTGTGCAGTGGCCGAGACAATCACCAGATCTCAATGTGATCCAGCAGCATTTGACTTGCTTAAGACAAAACTTAAGGCATAAAAAACTCACAAACAGGCAACAACTGAAAACAGCAGCAGTAAAGGCCTGGCAAAACATCACAAAGGAAACCTACTGTTTGGTGATGTCTATGGGTCTCAGACTTCAGGCAGTCATTGTCTGCAAAGGATTCTCAGCAAAGTATTAAAAATGAACATTTATTTATCCATCCATCCATCTTCCATCGTTTTTCCGGAGGTCCGGGTCACGGAGGCAGCAGTTCAAGCAGAGAAGCCCAAACTTCCCTCTCCCCAGGTTCAGGTTCAGGTTCAGGTTACTTTATTTGTACCTGTAGGTAGATTTGTTTTGCAGTCTGGTGACAACCATATTTACAAGCCACAAATTACATTCAACATAGACACAAACACAGGCACACATGAAGCTGACTATAAACATGATAAAAATACTCAAGGCTCCATCAAAGAGGGTATAAAAAGACAAAGAGATGAGGGAGAAACCAGAGGTAAGAGAGAGGGGTCATATTAAAGTTAAAAGTTAAAAACTAGTCAGAGGTTAAAAAACTCAAAGGTCTAAAACCCAATAAAGTATTTAGAACCCAAGTGACATCATACAAAATAAGTAAATATAAAATATGTACAATATATTTTTATAGCTTGTTCAACTCTTTGACAGCAGCAGGGACAAAGCTGTTTTTGTAGCGCTGGGTTTTACTTTTTGGGACAGCAAACCTCCGTCTGGAGGGAAGAAGCTGAAAGTTGCAGTGCAAAGGGTGGGAGTCATCATTTAAAATGGAGGCAGCCATCCTCTGTACTTGTCTGGTGTACAGGGATGTCAGGCTCAGCTGTGACTCACCAAGCAAACAACTGGACCATCTAACTACCTGATCCAAGGATTTCCTCTGTTTCAGTTTTATCTGACCAAACCATGACACTAAAGAAAAGGATAAAACAGATTCAATAAAAGCCCGATAAAACATTATCATTATGGTTCGGTCAATTTGGAAGCGTGCAAGTTTCCTCAAACAATGCAAATTTTGCTGACCCTTTTTGCACACCCTTTCACAGTTCACTTCAAAGTTTAAATTACTATCAATAATTGTCCCGAGATATTTGTAGGATTGTATACATTCGGTGGTCTGGCCTTTTAGTATGGTGACTTTGTGCCTGGGAGTTTTCCTCCTAAAGTCAATAATCATATCTTTCGTTTTTGTTGTATTCAGCTGCAGGTAGGAATCCTCACACCAGTGAACAAAATCATCAACTACTGGGCCGTGGCCACTCTCACCATCCTGGAGGAGACTGACAATGACTGAGTCATCAGCATACTTTATAATGTGTCTGTTGTCATGACTGCTCCGGCACATGTTTGTGTACAGGATGAAGAGTAGTGGTGACAACACACACCCCTGAGGAGAGCCAGTAGAAGAGCACTTTAGGTCAGACAATGTACCATTGACCCTTACTCTCTGCGTTCTGTTGGTTAAGAAATCCAGCATCCAACCCACCAGATTATTGCCCAAATCAAATTGTTGCAGGAGCCTTTCAACTAAAATATGAGGTTGGATTGTATTAAAGGCGGAAGAAAAGTCCACAAATAAAAGCCTGGCGTGTGTCCCATTAAAATCCAGATGTTTAAAAAGCATGTTAAACATAGTGACAGTGGCATCCTCCACTCCTCTGTGAGGCCTATAGGCAAACTGCAGAGGATCCAATGCATGTTCAGTCTGCCTTAGGACCTCACGTCTGACCAGTTTTTCAAAAATTTTCATTAAAATTGAAGTCAAAGCAACTGGTCTAAAGTCGTTTACCGTTTTAGGACAGCTGGATTTTGGAACGGGAACAACCACGGCATCTTTCCAGATCTTAGGCACATGTTGTGTCTGTAAGGACTTATTGAAAATGTAATGAAATATAGGACTTAGTTCATGTGCACAGGACTTTACCAAGCGCCCACATATATTATCAGGGCCCTGACTTTTGCTCACTTTTACAGCGCAGAACTCCCTTTTAACATCCTGCACCTCAATATTAAAGTGCTGATTGTCTTTGAGTTTCTGTTTCAAATCTTGAATTTCTGTACTGAAATCAAAGGAGTCAAAACGACCATAGAAACAATTAAGAGCATTAGCCAGCTCTGTGTCTGAATTGAAACCATCTAAAAACACATGATTACTGCGCTCTGTGCTCTGAAGGCCTGCAATAGTTTTCATACTGGCCCAGGCTGAACCAAGTTTCTTTGTTGCCATCTTGCTTTCCAACTCTGATTTATAATTCTGTTTTGCTCTTAAAATTTCGGACTTCAGCTCCTTAGTGGCAACCTGTAGCTCAGAAACAGACTCCTGTTTAAAAGCAAGTGCTTTCCTCTGTAAGCAGGATTTAACTGATTTAGTAACCCATGGCTTGTTGTTGGGATACATTTTGACACGTTTACGTGGAACAATCTTATTTTGACAGTAAGCCATGTATGAGCATGTGAGCTCAGCCAGAGAGTCCAAATCATCCCCGCAGGCCATTATGAACATCTCCCAGTCTGTACAGTCAAAGCATTCCTGGAGGCTGTGCTCTGAATCTTCTGTCCACACGTCTATGTCTCTCATCTCCACCTTGCCTCTTCTGAGAGCAGTTTTATATGTGGGCAGCAAATGTACACAGTTGTGATCTGAGGATCCTAAAGGAGGAAGGGGGAGTGATTTATAGGCCCTTTCTATGGATCCATAGCACAGGTCCAATGTCTTTTTTCGCCTGGTTGGGCAGGAGACATACTGATAAAAGTTTTTAAGTGTCTTCTTTAAAGAAACATGGTTAAAATCCCCAAGAATTAAGTTTGGCGCCTCTGGAGAAATTGACTGCAGCCGCTGGACCACATCAAAGACGGTTCTGGAGGCGGAGTCAGCGTCTGCCCTCGGATGAATGTACACAGTCGTGATGAAAAGTTGGGGAAACTCGCGAGGCAAATAAAAGGGGCGTAGTGACACAGACAGCAGCTCCACATCGGGTGTACAGATGCGCTCTCTGACCGTGACAGATGTGCAGTACTGCTTATTAATGTATAAACATACTCCGCCCCCCTGACGCTTCCCCGTTACCTCTTCCTGCCGATCCGAGCGCAGCGGGGCTCCAAAGCCGTCAATCCACAGGTCTGTATCTCGATCATGCGCAGTAAGCCAAGATTCAGTGAAAGCCATGACGCAGCAGTTCTTAAAATCCTTCTGGTAGCGTACGTTCCCTTGAATTTCATCCACCTTGTTTCTCACAGACTGTGCATTCCCAAAAATTATCGAAGGAAGAGGAATGTTACCAAACTGACATCTCCTAAGGCGCAATTTCACACCTCCACGCCTTCCACGCTTCCTTCTGCTGTCTCTCCCGTCTCTCTTTTCACCGCTGTGTCCGTCTCTCAAAATAAAGTCCGGCAGTTGCAGCTTAGGCTCAATCACAGCCATTGAATCAGCCATATTTAAATGCAGCAACACGTCCCTGGAATATTGTATTCTGCCCGCTATTCTGCCCGCCATGGAGCCGAACGCGTTTACTTCAGGGACAAAGAGCCAGAGCACAGAAAGCAGCAGTGCGAGAAAGGAGAATAAATCCATGTTGTTGATACCAGGGAGCTCTTCGCCATATATTCCACACCCCCTCCAAGGCAGAAACGACACAGAGGATTTTATAAAACGTATAAAAGTATAAAAAACACACACACACACACACACACACACACACACGCACTATTTCACCAGCTGCTGGTCGCTGCGTGCGCATGCGCCCCCAGCCACCTGCTCCAGCTCTTCAGAGAGGATACCAAGGTGTTCCCAGACCAGCTGGGAGACATAGTCTCTCCAGCGAGTCCTGGGTCTGCCCAGTCCTCCAGTGGGCTCACCAGCTGCAGGAGGGATCATGGGGGTCCGGTGCTATGTGGATCAGGTGGCGGTCAAAGGCGGAGACCTTAGCAGACTGATCCCAAGCTTCCTTCCTAAACATTTATTTATGGTAATGTTAATTTGTCCAATTACTTTTGAGCCCCTGAAATGAGGAGATTTTTTAATGGCTGTAATTCCAAAACCATAACTCCAATTTGGATGTGAATACCCTCAAATTAAAGCTGAGATTCTGCACTTTAAGCCCATTGTCATGTTCTGGGTTGTTCAACCCCGTCCACTACCTGTGGCTGTAGGGTTTGATTATTGCTTAATTTATTATTAATTCCAGCTGGCAGATTGAGCCTTGCTCTCCACCAGTCCTACAGCCATGCCTCTTCCTCTCACCAGACATTCACCAGCTGTATGGTTCACCACACGCACACGCACACACACACACACACACACACACACACACACACACACACACACACACACACACACACACACAGTTTCAACCAGTCACGCACCTGCTTGCCACACGGCTGTGTCCTCTTGCCTTCGTTAGTGTATTGGGTACTTATAGGGAGGCAGTGTGACCAGTCAGTGTGACAGCTTAAACTCAATCTTGGACTTCCTGGCTCACAGACTGTTGGTTTTAGCCCCTGGACTGAACTGTGTAGTTACTCCAGAGCCTTTCCGCTCCTACACATATGTATGTCCTTGTATTATTGCCTTTCCCTTCGCTCCTGTTCTGTTTGGAGCACAATTGGCTTTTCTTCCCCACCAACAAGGCTTGAAGCCGGTTGTCTGCTCATTTATTCGTGACTGTTATATGAATATGTGTACATTTTCCTTTCATTAATAAACACGCTACATTACTGCACGTTGGGCTCGCACCAATTTATATGTCCACTGCTAGATTACGCAGCGGACATGACAGCGGACATGACACCCATATTATATATTATATAATATAGATTATATAACTGCATCTTGGATATTGGTATACGGTTAAATAACAAACTTGTGTCAGTGTCCAAATACTTATGGACCTACTGTAACTGAATTCTAGTTTGACAGTGAATTTTTATTCTTATACCATTCTTCATGCAGCTCAGAGCCATTCATATTAAAGGAAATAACATGCACGAAATGCCTGACAAAAAAACAGATGAAACAGTGGAGGGCCAATTCTTTACAATGCTACATCGATGAACGCAACTCTTCTGCCATGAGCAGGCTCTGTTTGAGACAGAGGAAAAGTTTCCTGTCACAACATATCAGTGAGCATGAGAGCTATTTTCCATAATACATCAGTGTGTGTTTGAATGCAGCAATATCTTTCCAAGAACTCTTGAATCCATATACACCATGGATTGCAGGCCACTCCACATCTGTGGGGCTGCTTCTTTTCATTCACCATATGATTAAGTCATCATTTGGCACTGGATGCAGGAATCAATCAAGCAACAGCACTCCAGTGTTTGTCTAAACATCCCGAATCCTTTAGTGTGTGCCACTTCTGTGGCTTCAGCCTATAATTAGCTGAGGAGGTGATCGACAGGGATACCACTTTCTTCAGGGTTTTTTGTCCACATCCATCCATCCATCCATCCATCCATCCATCTTCTACCGCTTTTCCGGAGGTCCAGGTCGCGGAGGCAGCAGTTCAAGCAGAGAAGCCCAGACTTCCCTCTCCCCAACCACCTGCTCCAGCTCTTCAGAGGGGATACCAAGGCGTTCCCAGACCAGCTGGGAGACATAGTCTCTCCACTGAGTCCTGGGTCTGCCCCGGGGTCTCCTCCCAGTGGGACGTGCCTGAAACACCTCAAGTGGGAGGCGTCCAGGAGGCATCCTAATCAGATGCCCATACCACCTCAACTGACTCCTTTCAATGTGGAGGAGCAGCGGTTCTACTCTGAGCCTCTCCCGGATGACTGAGCTCCTCACCCTATCTCTGAGGGTGAGTCCAGCAATCCTACGGAAAAAGCTCATTTCAGCCGCTTGTATCCGCGATCTCGTTCTTTCGGTCATTACCCAAAGCTCGTGACCATAGGTGAGAGTAGGAACGTAGATTGACTGGTAAATCGACAGCTTTGCCTTAGAACTAAGCTCCCTCTTAACCACAACAGACCGGTACAACGTCCGCATCACTGCAGATGCTGCTCCAATCCGTCTGTCGATCTCTCACTCCATTTTCCCCTCACTCGTGAACAAGACCCCAAGATACTTAAACTCCTCCACTTGGGGCAGGAGCCTGTCCCCAACCCGGAGAGGACAATCCACCTTTGTCCGGCTGAGGACCATGGACTCGGACTTGGAGGCGCTGATTCTCATCCCAGCCGCTTCACACTCAGCGGCAAACCGTCCCAGCAAGAGCTGTAGGTCATTGCTGGATGAAGCCAACAGGACAACATCATCTGCAGACAACAGAGATGAGATCCTGTGGTCACCAAGCATGACACCCTCCATTCCCTGGCTGCGCCTAGAAATCCTGTCCATAAAAATTATGAACAGGATCGGTGACAAAGGGCAGCCCTGGCGGAGTCCAACTCTCACTGGGAATGACTCCGACCGAGTGTTGGCAATACGAACCAAACTCTCACAACGGTCGTACAGAGACCGAATAGCTCGTAACAACAAGCCCGATACCCCATACTCCCGAAGCACCCCCCACAAAAATCCACGAGGGACGCAGTCAAATGCCTTCTCCAAGTCCACAAAACACATGTAAACTGGTTGGGCAAACTCCCACGAACCCTCAAGAATTCTCGAGAGGGTGAAGAGCTGGTCCGATGTGCCACAGCCAGGACGAAAACCACATTGCTCCTCCTGAATCCGAGGTTCGACCAACGGCCGGACTCTCCTCTCCAATACCTTGGCATAGACCTTCCCAGGGAGGCTGAGGAGTGTGATCCCTCTAAAGTTGGAGCACACCCTCCGGTCCCCTTTTTTGAAGAGAGGAACCACCATCACGGTTTGCCATGCCAAAGGCACTGCCCCCGACCTCCACGCAATGTTGCAGAGGCGTGTCAACCATGACAACCCAACAACATCCAGGGCCTTGAGGTACTCAGGGCGAATCTCATCCACCCCCGGGGCCCGGCCACCAAGGAGATTTTTAACCACCTTGGCGACCTCAGCCCCTGTGATAGGCGAGTCATCCCCCTTGTCCCCAAACCCTGCTTCCTCTGTGGAAGGCGGATCAGTGGGATTGAGGAGATCCTCGAAGTATTCCTTCCACCGCCCGACGATATCCCCAGTCGAAGTCAACAGTGTCCCATCCGCACCATACACAGTGTGGACGGGGAGCTGCTTTCCCCTCCTGAGCCGCCGAACAGTTTGCCAGAGTCTCTTTGAGGCCGACCGAAAGTCTTGTTCCATGGCCTCACCGAACTCCTCCCATACCCGGGTTTTTGCCTCAGCAACCACCCGAGCTGCACTCCGCTTGGCCTGCCGGTACACCTCAGCTGCTTCGGGAGTCCCACAAGCCAACCAAGCTTGATAGGACTCCTTCTTCAGCTTAATGGCCCCCCTCACCACTGGTGTCCACCACTTGGTTCGGGGGTTGCCACCACGAGATGCACCGACCACCTTGCGGCCGCAGCTCTGGGTCGCTGCTTCAACAACAGAGGTGGAGAACATGGCCCATTCAGACTCCATGTCTCCAGACTCCCTCGGAATGTGGCTGAAGTTCTTCCGGAGGTGGGAGTTGAAGACCTCCCGGACAGGGGCCTCAGCCAGACGCTCCCAGCACACCCTCACTATACGTTTGGGTCTACCAGGTCTGAATGGCTTCCTCCCCTGCCATCGGATCCAACTCACCACCAGGTGGTGATCAGTTGACAGCTCTGCACCTCTCTTTACTCGGGTGTCCAAGACATACGGTCGCAGGTCTGATGATATGATAACAAAATCGATCATCGACCTGCGACCTAGGGTGTCCTGGTGCCAGGTGCACATATGGACACCCTTATGCTTGAACATGGTGTTCGTTATGGACAGACTGTGGTTAGCACAGAAGTCCAATAACTGAACACCACTCGGGTTCAGATCGGGCAGGCCGTTCCTCCCAATCACCCCCCTCCAGGTTTCACTGTCTTTGCCCACGTGTGCATTGAAGTCCCCCAGTAGGACAATGGAGTCTCCAAGAGGAGCACCCTCCAGCACCCCAGTCACAGACTCCAAAAAGGGTGGGTACTCTGAAACATCATTTGGTGCATAGGCACAAATGATGGTCAGGACCTGTTTCCCAACCCGAAGGCGCAGGGAAGCAACCCTTTCGTCCACCGTGGAAAACTCCAATATAGAGGCAGCAAGGTGGGGCGATACAAGAATACCCACCCCTGCTCATCGCCTCTCGCCCAGGGCAACTCCAGAAAAGGCCAAGCTCCAGCCCCTCTCCAGGAGACTGGTTCCGGAACCGGAGCTGTGTGTTGAGCTGAGGCCGACTATATCTAGCCGGTATCGCTCAACCTCGTACACCAGCTCAGGCTCCTTCCCCACCAGAGAGGTGACATTCCACGTACCAAAAGCCAGTTTAGAAAGCTTGGGATCAGTCCGCCAAGGTCTCCACCTTTGACCGCCACCTAATCCACATAGCACCGGACCCCCATGATCCCTCCTGCAGGTGGTGAGCCCACTGGAGGGCGGACCCATGTAACTCCTTTGGGCTGAGCCCGGCCGGGTCCCATGGGTGGAAACCAGGCCACCAGACGCTAACCTTCGAGCCCCTCCCCCAGGCCTGGCTCTAGGGTGGGGCCCCGGTAGCCCCATACCGAGCGGGGTACACTGAATCCTTGATATACAATTTATCATGAGAGTCTATTGGATCGTTCTTAGTCTGGCCCTTCACCCAGGACCAGTTTGTCTTGGGAGACCCTATCAGAGGCAAATTGCCCCGGACAACATAGCTCCTGGGATCACTGGGGCACGCAAACCCCCCCACCACGATAAGGTGACGATCCATGAGGGTTTTTTTGTCCACAATAATATATATATATATATATATATATATATATATATATATATATATATATATATATATATATATATATATATATATATATATATATATATATATATATATATATATATATATAATATATTACATATTATATAAGTATATATATAAGTATTTATATATATATAAATAGTTCCTTATTTTTTAAAGAAAAGCACTGTTTTTTTCAGTGAAGATAACTTTAAACTAATCAGAAATACACTCTAATATCTAATATACAGTACATTGCTAATGTGTTAAATGACTATTCTAGCTGCAAATGTCTGGTTTTTGGTGTAATATCTACATAGGTGTATAGAGGCCCATTTCCAGCAACTATCACTCCAGTGTTCTAATGGTACAATGTGTTTGCTCATTGTGTCAGAATTCTCCAGATTACCTCAACAAATTAACAGCTAGAATGCCAAAGGTCTGCAATGCTGTAATTTCTGCAAATGGAGGATTCTTTGACGAAAGCAAAGTTTGAAGGAAAAAATTATTATTTCAAATACAAATCATTATTTCTAACCTTGTCAATGTCTTGACTATATTTTCTATTCATTTTACAACTCATGGTGGTAAATAAAAGTGTGACTTTTCATGGAAAACACAAAATTGTCTGGGTGACCCCAAACTTTTGAACGGTAGTGTGTGTATATATATATATATATATATATATATATATATATATATATATATATATATATATATATATATATATATATATATATATATATATATATATATATACAGTATATATATATATATATATATATATATATATATGTCAAGCCATTTCATTTAAAAAACAGAAGTAACTCATCAATACCTGTTGTCTCTGAGACAGCCCTTTGAGTTCTGAAGTGGCATGACTTGATTGGTTCTTCATGTCATCCATGTCTTTAAACAAAGCATTGTAACCAGTGAGGATGCAATAAAACCACATTTTCTTAGTTTGTGCATTACATGAGAAGAGAATAGGTTTAACTGCATTATTTCCATGGGGATGCCAAATAAATTTAACATATGAGTCAACCATCACAGCAGCTTGGAAATGACTCACAAGAGCAAAAGGACTTATGATGAAAAAAATGGGGGGGGGGGGGTCTAAAGCCTACAATTATAATCTTGAAGCAGATGAACATATTTCCAGTATTGCTGAGAAATGCGTGAAGGCAATTAAAGCCGCATGTTTTAGTAGAGTAGATATATTCAGACTATCTGCATCCCTGCCTCTGTGGAAGAAAGTCAACAGCCTGAAGGTTATGATAATGGAGCACTCCTCGTCTGCACTAAGCCCGTGTGCCACTGGGGGGCAAAGTAGCACTATCAACGCTCGGCAGCAGTGACCCATTTTTTCCCAAATGCAGTGTGCTCCATCTCATGCATTTGTTGTTGCCCCCTTTTGAAATGAAAATATGTATGTGAGCATAAACATACAATGCATTACCATATCAATTGGCGCCCACTTGAATGCTGTGTCACCACGGCGGAGGCTAGGCATATCATTAACAAGACACGGACATGGAATTATGACTCCCCATTTGTCCTCTCTTGTCATTAGCAGAGACACAGAAAGAGACAGAAAATGATTGGGTGGTGGAGGGGGTGTCAGGGGCAATAAGATCGATGCTTTCAAAAGTGCCCTTACCTGATTATCATCCTGGTGTGCTCACCAGGGTGATGTGCCACTGCAATACTTCTATTTATTTACCAACCGCCCAACATTACAGTCAGGGACTAAACAGGATTTAAGACTACAGTTATGTGGCCACAAATAATCCACCTCAAGGATCCTCTTAGACTTCAAAGAGATGCTATCTGAAGATTAGCATTTTGCTTTCACCGCTGGGGAAAGTGGTTAAAAATAGTCATGCTCGGGGGGGGGGGGGTATGCATTCTTTGGTTTTGGGGCCTGGGTTGATCTTGTCTGAGTTTCTGAAAAGGACATTGGGGAGGTGGAGATACTTGTGCATCTTCCCTTTAGTCTGCCACCAAGTTATTCCTCATTCAGTAATAACTGCCAGTGTCCTTGACTGAAGCGGTGATGAAGCCCACAGCAAAAACCCCTTGGGGAGGTTAAGTGAAATGGGTTCCACTGCTTGCAACAGGGAAGAAATCACGATGACAAACCAGTAGAGAAGCAGCAGATAAGCTATTTATTTTCCAGTGCTGGTGCTCCCAGCCCGTCCTGTTTCCACAAAAACATTGTTCTGCTTATCAGAGTTTTCTAAGCAGTCAAGGCTGTGGCATCTTTTGTTTGTTTGTGCTGAGAGAAGACACTGGAGAAGCATAGAAATCAGACTGAAATATTATGTATGTGTTTTTGGCATTGGGGAGGCACAAAACTCAAAGCTTGAAACAGCATTGTGGGGATGAATAATCAATAAAGAAACATGCTAATGCAAATTAGACTGAGAGAGATTTAATGTCATTTCAGTTTTTATTTATATGGTACCAGTTTATAACATGAGCCATCATGATGCACTTTTAGGGTGTTTTCATGCTTAGATGCTTTAGTTTATTTCAGTTTAGTGCAGTTCATTTCATCAGGTGAGAACACAACAGTCACACTAGATTGTTTACCAAGTATCCTGAACCCACCCAAAAAGAGATGGTCTCAGTCGGAATTTTCTGAACTCCCTTGAGAAAGCATACTGAACCAAAATGGAAACAAATCTATGCGTTACATACAGTACCTGATGGATCTTTGGAAATAGCTTCAGTTATTGCGCACCACCTCCTGTGCTGTCTCTGTCACGGTTGTGAAGGGACTGGACCCATTCACTGGACGTAAGTTCAAATAGTTTATTAACGTGCACTGGTCACAGTGCACATTAATAAACTGCTCAAAGGATTTAAGAAATTAAAAAATGCAGCTCGTAAGCACAAGAAAAGCCATAAGAAGCCATAAGAAACTATGCCCCATCCATGAATGTCTGCAAACTCCAGAATTCATAGGAAGTGGGAGATTCTTACAAACCCATTGTTCATAAGAATCTTTGTGACCATAGCTTTAAGTGGCAAATGTAAGTTATATAATTTAAAAAAATCACCAGGGCAACGACAAACACAGGTAGCTCTACTGGTACTCCCTGTCGCAGAAATATGTTGTCAGCAGCACAGGATCTACTTCTTGTATTTATGTTTCTTCTTTCCATGGCAGACATCTGACCAATAAGTGGGGAGGGAGTTCTCATGGAGGTGGAAGTGATGCATTTTTGTGTGCATGGATATTTTCCTGAGTGAAAAGAAATCAAACCAGCGGGAAAATTCCTTAGTGATTTAGACCAAAAACAAAAGAACTTAAATGTAACAACACCTTTAAGGATTCTTCAATATTAGAGAGGGGATTTGCATGATTAACTGATTCCCTATGAGCAAGTCCGTGGCAACAGAACCAGGCTCAAGAGGGAAAGTGATCAGTCTCAGAAAGTTGAGGCATGAGGAGAAAGGAAAGCAAGAGAAAATGTAGAGCAGTCTCAGTGACCTGGGCCTATAGTAACAGAACCAAAGAATGGATCAAGGCTAGTTACAAAGCCAGAGATAAGAATTTTTTTTAGGAATCTAAACACATGATGGTATGTACATGGTAAGCACAACACAGCTTGCAAATAGGAACTCACCCACTGGTTGCTAAATATGCACATTACTCACTTGTACAATGTGCAAAGCCTCAGTCCGTCTCATGTCCATATCATCTCTGCTGCTAAATTACCATTGTACAGTCCACTGGGTATTATCATTACAGAGAAATTACAGAGAAATTCTCACACTGGGTGCTATTTTATAATTTGGGCATTGCTCATTTGCACATTGCTCATTTGCACACTGTACATAAGCTTATGCCATCTCAGGTTCATATTGTCTTTGATATTACTATACCAATATCCATTATAGTCACACAGTGAATTTTCAGTTTTTCATTTTTCTTGTTTCCCCTAGTTTAACTGCTTTAATATCATCCTAATTTTCATCCTAATTGCCTAATGTGTTTTATTAGTATTCATTAGTATTAGTCTTAGTATCAAGGTGTGTCTAAGGTGTCCTAACTGCCTAATGTGTGTTATTAGTGTGTGCTTTTAGTATTCATTAATATTAGATGTGTTATTACCTTATTAGTATTGATGTATATCTATTACCTTGGCATTCGTCGAAGAGCAGAGCAAGAATTTCATTGCTCAGGAAATGTTGCATTTCTTAACTGTACACATGATATAAAGCCTTTGAATCTTCAATCTTGAGCTGTGGGAAGTTTGTGCATCTATGATGTGTGTGCGCTTTGGACAAGGCCGGTATGTACTGGCTGTATATATGCTTCATTTTTTCATCTACTAGGCTCAGCGTCATCTGTAGTTTCAGGCCAGACCGATCAGTAGGGCAAATGCACAGTTTTGTTCTCTGGCTATGCAAAACAGGAGAAAAGCATGAGCCACACACAATATCAGCAACAATGGCAACTGCATGCAGGTGAGAAGAGAAGCTCCTGTCTTCACTACTTTTGGTGGAAGAAGAAGCTAAAAAAAGAGAAGGTATAATAGTGTGCTTCTGTGTCTTCATTTTAGGTTTCCTTATTCAAGATTCAAAGATTTTTATTTGTCAATACTACTATACGTACAGGACATACATTATCATCGTTTTTGTCGGCTTTGACTTTCTATGCTGTGTCAGCAGCGTTGCCTCATGGATGGGAGGTTGGGTCTTGCTCATGTGTCGTCAATGCGCACAGGCAACACGGTCACAAAATTTGGGCTGCACACACTCAGCCGTGGAGAGGCCGCATGGTGCCTAGCGGATTGGAGACAATGACGTAATTTTCATCACACAAGCCTGATGCTCGAACAGACATGTAGAACTAAAGCAGAGCCTAAACTCAGTTTAAACCAGTGATTTTCAACTGGGGTGCTGTAGCACCCCCTGGGTGCTATGAGAGGATGTTTGGGGTATTCAAATGGTCTCATTTCACTTAATTGGTCCAAAATTTTGTAAATTATTTGTCATTGTTGTGCATCAATTCCTGTAGTGGCTCTTCCATGTCAGTGGGTGGCAATGTGAACA
The DNA here is from genome assembly GCA_020510985.1 of Pholidichthys leucotaenia. NCBI lineage: Eukaryota > Metazoa > Chordata > Actinopteri > Cichliformes > Pholidichthyidae > Pholidichthys > Pholidichthys leucotaenia. The sequence goes on along the minus strand of CM035839.1, from coordinate 249,349,494 downwards.
CAGTCTTTCTTCTTCTTTTTGTTCCAGATGGATAAATTTGCCCTGCAGAGATACAGGGTTACCTTCCGAACTTCTGCAACTGTTTCGTACTTGTTGTGGAAATTCCCAAAACGCCGTCATGTTTGAGTTCACAACATTGTCCAGAGGGGCACACAGTTGGGAAAATATCACAACCAGAAACTGCAACTTAATGTAGGCTGTTTTCAGCACTGTGGTGGAAACTGTCACGAGCTCCGCTTGTCTAAGCTTAGTGGTGGTCTCAGTTTCAAACAACTTTATTCTCCCAATAACAGCAGAATATCAAGGATGATTGGCTATTGAAACCAAGCATCAAGCAATTTTTTAGTGGAGGTGAACAAAATTCAACTTGTGCTGATGTGAATTTGAGTGTATCCCTTCCATTGACTTTGTATGTAATCGCACCTTGTGTCACACTATTTATTTATTTAGCGAATGCAAAGTCCTTAAGCCAAGCAGTTGCCTCCTGGTTTGCTGTATGGAGGGTGTGTAATCCTCCTTCCAGTCTTTGGAGCGGGCAAGCCTCTATGATGTGTTCCATTGTTTGCTCCTCTCCACATGCGCACAGTGGGCTAGGGCTACTGCCCCATCTGTGAAGGCTGGCCAAGCAGGGGCCATGTCCAGTCCTGAAGCGATTGAGTGTAGACCACTGTCTCCTTGGGAGGTTGGTGCCCGGGACCTGTTGGTTGGGGTTTATCACCAGCTGTTTGTTTGGGACCTCCTTGGTCTCCCATTCCTCTTGCCAAGCTGTCTGGATGGTAAAGTCAGCTGGGGGAGGGTTTTTCCAAATCGGCCGTCTGGATGAAAGTCGGGCAGTGGGTGGGGTGTAGATATCTGCATGGATTGGTAAGTGAGGAGAATCTTTAACTTTTTGGAGCATCCTTTGAGTTAATGCTGCTCGCCGGATGTGTGGAGGGGCTATGTTTGACAGTACAGAGAGCCAGGGGAGTGGTGTTGAGCGGATTGTTCCAGTTATAGTTCTCATGGTTGAGTTGAGCTGGGTGTCTACATGGTGTGTGTAAGATGACCTGGACCAGACAGGGGCACAATATTCTGCTACAGAGTATGAAAGGGCCAGTGCTGAGGTGCGCAGGGTGGAGACTGCCGCCCCCCATTTTGCACCAGCGAGCTTGCAGAGCAGGTTGTTTCGTACCTTCACCTTTGCAGCCGTCCCCTTTAGATGTTCCTTGAAGGATAAGGTCCTATCAAGGGTCACTCCAAGATAAGTTGGATTTGGGGCATGCTTAAGCTTGAGTCCGCTCAGGTGGATGTTTAGTTCTCTGGCAGCTTTTGCATTGTGGAGATGGAATACACTGGAGACGGTTTTTGCTGGGCTTGGTTTTAGGCGCCAGATTTTGCAGAACTGGTCCAGTTTGGCAAGATCTTCCGTGAGCACCCGTTCCAGTGGTTCAAAGTCTGGTGCTTGGAATGCCAAACAAATGTCGTCTGCATAGTGTCACACTGAGTTTAAACAAATTATAAGCCTAAACTGTCAATACATATGTCATTATAGGCTACAATGTGTCATTTTATAACATTTTTGGGTTGTGGTATACAGGTGACTCTTTTCTATGTAAAAAGAGTGCTGTGGCTCAAAAAAGGTTGAAAAACAATGTTTTGAACAGACAATTTGGGAATTTGGGGGAGGGGGCTCATTTAAAATCCTTCCTTTTCATCAGCAAATGCTATTTATTTTCTCTTTAGGACCAAAGATGTTGATGTTAACGTTCAAATTTCTTAATCACTCACTTCTATGTTGCAGCCAAAAGACATTTGACTTAAATCCCTTGGTCAGCCCCTTTTGTGTGAAGCTTGCATTGTCTTTCTGTGCATGTGTGGCTGTTTCCCCCCACACTCTGAATAGGTGCATGACAGATTATTTAGCAATACTGTGTTGGCTGTAGGTGTCTGACAATCTCAAACCTATAGAATACACAGTGATTGTAGCAAGTAGATGGTAATTATGATTTAAATAAGAACTAAATACAGTACACACATGTCTATTCTACTAACAGGCAGTATGATGTTGGACTGAGGTTCTCCATGCATGGGTGTGAACTCAGGTATGTGTAGTGTGACTGCATGGACTCTATGTTGGGCAGTCACAATGTGAATGGCTTGGGTGAATGACTTTTATTCTTATCTTTCATGTTTCGAGGGTTGTTTAGTTTAAGCCACGGTCACAAAAATTCTTACGAATGATAGGTTCATAAGAATTTTCCACTTCATATGAATTCTGGAGTTCACAGAGGGGGCATAGTTTTTATGGCTGCCATTCAATTCACAAGAGCAACTTGAGGCATTCTTGAGAAATGAGGTGCTTTTCTGTCGTATGATGACCCTAGAGTTCTTACATTCTTCGTAAAGGTGCCTTGGGATTTCCCTATGGCATCTTACATAAATTTTTGTACAACTCACAGCACTCTCAAGTTGTTGGTAGGAAGAGCTTACGGCTTTCGCTACATTTTGTTGGCACAAATGATGTACCTCTCCCTTATTAGCACCTTACTACTACCTTACACACTCTGTATGAATCTCCGTACAAATGGGGATTTGTACAGCGTCTCCTACGACTGCTGTAAGTGGCCCTCAAAAACAACTTAAGGTGTTGTTGAGGCATACTTATGGCCAACAACTTGCGTAGTTCTTACGTTGTTCCTATGGCATCTGTACAGCCGCCCTATGATAAGGGGTTTCCGTGAGGTGATTGTAGAAATCTTGGACAAGACCACTGACCTGGCTACGAACTTATGAACAGTTGACGAATGCTGGATTCTCCTATGGCCGCTTTAAAAAGGCTGTACAAAATGGTCCAAAAATCATTAGTACAGTGTTTACAGCTGTTCATAAGGGTATTTGTGATCATAACTTAACATCACTTGAATGATTTATTAAGTCCTGAATCAACTCATTTTATTTGTATCCATAGATATTAGTGTATAGGAGAATTTGATGTCACTCTGGCTACATCCTGAAAAACAGAGCTCATCGCCACACATTTTGACAGCAGTGAGAGGATCCCCATGAACTTCCAACTCCACACTGACAGTGCCAGAATGGTTGCTAGCCTATTATCATATTAGCTAGGCAACCACAGTTTTTGCCATACCTGCTGCTGTCTGTCATTGCAATACTGATTATGTGCAAACCAATCTGTCACTGTCTGCACCCCTGTTACCACACTGAACTTGCAATTTACCAGTATTACGGTTTACGGTATATAAGATTGCTGTGTTTTTACCGTTATGTGCACTATGGGTAGCATTACTGTACATAGATTGTTGTTGTTGTTTTCCATCTTTTTTCCTTCTTGTCTTATATATTGTGCACACCACAAAGAGAGAGAGAAACAGCATTTCAATTCTACTGTATGTCCCGTACATATAGAAGCAGGGTTTCCTCTGGTAACATTTCTTGGTGGCGGGCCGTCTCGCCAGAAATTTTACCACCTCGCCAAGGAGATATGAATTTATTAAGAAAAATATATGAAGCAATGACTTTCCGCAAGCGAGAACATGAAAAACGCGTGTGGCCGTCATCCGCGTGGAGTTTAGAAGCGCCCTGCTCACACGAGTTTTCCAGTCAGTCAGCAGGCAGTGTCTCGCTAAGCGTGACTGTCCGACAGAGACATGAGTTTATTAAAGTACTTTAAACGTGGAAAAAATCATAAGAGGTATGTAAGCACTGGAGGCGTTTATTATGGTTTTAACCCGCTGGAAACGGGAGCAATAATGTAAGGGTCGCTTAGCTAACAGATGTGGTTAGAATTCATATGCAGCCGGCTCCATATGAAGGGAAAGGCAAGGGGGACTGATGAATTGCTGAGGATATATTTCACCAGCCACTACAATATTAAGCTATGTTCTGTAGGAACTACAGGAATGAAGAGACTGGCAATTTCTCTCTTTTCAAGCACAAGCAGGCGTGCAGTTTTTATTCTCCAGTGTCAGTGACAAAAAGCAACAGCTAAAAACGCTAGCTCTATTCATTCTAAACTGAGGTCCTTCAGCGGCTGCCTCGAGAGGTGCCTGATGAGAAAGCCTGAAAGCACAACTATAACTGCCTAAGCAAATCATTCTGTACATGAACACATATTATGTCTTTAGAGTCCGCTGCACTTCCCTATTATGTATCTGGCAGGTTAAGATGACCGAAATTCACAAAGTCAATGACTTTAATCTGTCAGCAGCCTTCAGACAAAGTAAATGTGCCAACATTTGATTTCAAAATAAGGGAGGTTTTTCCTGCTGTCTGGGTGGTGAGGAGATTTCTGAAAAAAAAAAAACAAAACCTATAATTATAAAGAAATATTATAACAGAAATAATGGCATACTTGGTCATTTAAGTTAATTTATTTCATTAAATACAATTTTACTAATATTTTTCTTTGTAATCAGAGTTAAATCATTGTTCTGTTCTGATTGCAGAATTATGGTCAAAAATGTAAATTGTTATAAGGAAAAATTTAAAAAAAAATACCACAGTCTGTTTCAAATTTATCTGAAAAAAAAAACAGTAATTTTATTTTAAAAAACAGACAAAAATTAGTCATAAAAATAATCCACAAATTTATAATAAAGTTTCAAATGTACAAGGAAAGTCAATTTTACAAGAGGAAATTACAAATTTGAGGAACATGGTTTCAACTTTAAATAGATTTACAGAGAAAAGTGGAAAACTATAAGAAAATTATTATAAATTTTTGAGAAAAACCTCAAACCTTCAAGACTGAAGTCATTACTCAGGTTTTTAAGTGGCTGCTCTTTGTACCCTTAACTCAACTAGAAATTTTTGATTGTCTACTTTTAATTATTAATTTCAAAGCACTGCTTTTACATGAGTAGAATTTCTGGTTACTATACCCACCTGATCATATAATTTAAGTATGCATGAGTACATTACTATTATGAATGTTTCTTTCCCTTCCCTACTCTCTCAATGGAAAAAAAGAAACACTAGAATAAAAATACAAAAAATACACATATTTTTGTCATTTATGTAAACCGTGACAAAAAAAATCCTACGGGACAAAACATGACACGATATTTTCTAACCCGTTTGTATACCACCATAGACAGAGAGAGAAGCTGAATTAGACAGAGCTCAGAGAGGACAAGATGAGACAGAAGAGAGGAGCCAAGGAGAGGAAAGTGTTCAGGCAGAGGAAGGAGAGAAGGATAACACCACTAAAAAGTCTAAACACAGGTTGTCTGGGTGGGACCCCAACTGGCCCAATAATCAAGCCTCGGTTGTACAGTACTTCAAATGGTAAGTTCCATATGCAACGTTACTGTGTAAAATTTTGAAAAGAAATAAATAGTATAAAATTAACATATTCTGGTATGTTTACTGCCCCTCCCCCCACCGGGGGAAAATATGTTGCCACCGCGCCGAGGTCTTTAAGCCAGAGGAAACAATGTAGAAGTATTGACAAGTAAAAATCTTTGAATCTTATTGTTGTTTTCTTTAAATTCTTGTCACTCCACTAGATATCCCTATTCTCACCTGGTTCAGTAATTCACAGTCGATAACATATTGTCTGTCATTCTGGCTCATTTGACTTATTTTGGCTATGGTACGCTGGCATATCGATCTACTAGCACCTTGATTATCTGGCCAAGGTTAGTCGGAGTTTGAGATGACCTCGGTTGGAAGAAACTAATGGATAAGACTGTTTAATGCCTACTTAGCTGTCGGCTCGGTCAGGTCTAAAAACTCTTTCTATATTCTATCTACTCTCACTAGACACCCATGTTCCTATGTGGCTCAGTCATTATTATGTCTCATATCATTCTGGCTTATTTTATTATATTTTAGCCAGTACATTTGCCTGTAACCTCCTAGGCTGCCCTTCCAAAGTCAGTCTGTCTAACACTGTGGAGATCACTTTGGTGAGGAGAGAGCAGTAGATTATTCCACCTATTTTTTGCAGAGTTAGCCAGTCACTCTTTCAGGGTTATTTCAGTGCTTTTTGTACCCCAGAGACTGGTCATATTTGTTCAAGCTCTTACAGCACACTCCTGTTCCCCGATAATGTGTTATTCAGTGTTTTACATAACCACATTCATCTATTAGTTACATTGGTTAACTGAGTCTGTCTTTACATGAAATCTGTAAAACTCTTATATAATGTTAGACCAGTCACTGGTACCTTTACTATGAAGAGAGCTTGCCCCCTGCCACCCTTTGGCCAGAAACCTACGTATATGAAGCCACATTAAATATAAATAAACCTTTCAGCATTAATATCAGGTTTAAATGAGCACAAGCTATTTTCTTTTGACACATGCAGTGCTGCAGTGAGATCTTAATCTCTTCAATTTGTTTCAAATTCAAATTACACTTGTTTTAACAAATCATATTAACAAATGATATAATGATATTCTGAAAAAAGAAACAACTTATGATCAAATTTAAAATTTCAGAAGCTCAAAATTTTAATTTTACTTGTTTGATTCTTCGGTAGCTAGAGTATCGTTTAGGGGTGGGACTCACCAGAGACCTCATGATACAATACAATTGCAATACTGGAGTCATGATGCAGTACTATCACAATACTGATTCCTTAATTATTGCGATTTCATGATAGATTGAGTATTGACACCATACGTATACTATATATTTTATTTTCCCCACTATTCATTTTCAAATTATGTCCACAAAGTCAAACTGTCAACATCTCTGTCACATTTTTCCGGTTCCGGTTCCGCCGGACCGGTGGCGCCACACGAGTAGGCTGCCCGTTGCAACAGCCTTTTTTTTATCTTCCTTCTTCTTTCTACACCTTTCACTCTGTATATACAGTATATCACGGACGCACGGATCGCCCCGGGGGTCTCCCGGGTCGGCGGACGGAGCCACGGTTTGCAGCGGGAGACGCTACAGCGGGGAGGAGCTAGTGCTAGCTAGCACTTGGCCGCCGCCCGGTGCTAATGGGAAACTCGACATACCGGGAGCTGTAGCGAAAACGACGCGGGTGCCGGGCTGGAGTTTAGGCGGCGTGCAAGAAATATAAGACAGAATAATAAAGAGCGATGGCATGAACCAAGCAGACCGCCCGTAAAATCTACTGGAGGAAGAAGCCCCCCAGGAGACAGCTAGCCACCAGGGCTGCTCGGAGAGGCGCTCCGGCCACCGGCAGAGTGAAGAGGCCTCGCCGTCACAGGCCCGTGGCTCTGAGAGAGATCCGTCGCTGCCAGAAATCCACGGAGCTGCTCATCCGTAAGCTGCCCGCCCAGCGCCTGGTGAGGGAGATCGCTCAGGACTTCAAGACCGTCCTGCGTTTCCTGAGCTTCGCCGTCATGGCTCTGCAGGAGACCAGCGAGGCCCACCTGGTGGTCTCTTCTTCGCTAAGGGGGTCACCATCATGCCCAAAGACTTCCAGCTGGCCCGCCGCATCCGCGGAGAGAGAGCTTAGACTTTCTGCTGCACATTCACCAACCAACCATAATGCTCTGCACTGTGTGTCTATATATATACATTTATAGTAATATGGACATATGTTTACTAGATGTTGTTTTTTCTTGCCTTCTGATTGTTGCTCTGAGTGTTGCTATCCCTGTGCTGTTGCAATCCTGGAATTTCCCCATTGCGGGACTAATAAAGGCTTATCTTATCTTATATAATAATGTGTTCAGTCTGATTCACAATGGTTGCTTTTGTTTCGGTCGCTGGAGAATCTCAGTCCTCCATGTCATTGTGTGCTGTTGTGGTCACATGTGGGTTCACTCCCCTGGAAGTCGATGTTGGTTGGTGTGGTCTTTTCTGCTGCACCCGGTGATTCCTTGGCTACAGTATCTGCTTCACTTTGGTCAGTTAAACTTTTTTGGGTGCATTTCTCAGTTCTTGCTCAGTGACTTTTCTCTGTCTGGCATCTGTCCTATGACGACATGGTGTTGCTACGTGTAGTCATGCAGATCTTTTTGGCTTATATCGATGGTTACGATATTGGTGCAGTTAATGAATGCATGTTGCATGTTGTATTTTGTGATGGGCACACCGGGAAAAGTTCCATTCAACTAAAAAATTGGCATGGCATTAAAGAATTGAATTTACAGGTCCTGGAATTTTAACATATTTATGATGATGAAAAAATAAAAAAGGAGAAATCATTGTTTAATCAAAGACACAGAGCGCTACTAGAAGTGGTGGGTGGATCAATCCAAATATAGATAAAATTGATACCAGCGTTGGTATTGATATTCTTCTTCTTCTTTTAGATTTGATTGGCTGTTGGTAACCAGCTTACAGGTGTATTACTGGCAGTGACTTGATTATCATCACTCTATATCTTTGTATAAGGAGTTCTGAATATTGATCAATAGGCACACATTGCTTCTCTTCTTGTAGTTTTACGGCGGTTGGCAACCAGCATTTAGCTCAAGTAGGTTCATTTTGTCTTCTTTTAATTATTTATCTTTTGTTCTTATTAAAGACAAGAATAGAAAGGAGATGTATTTACCTTCTTAACATGTTTCGACTGTACACTGCAGCCTTCGTCAGAAAGACTAAGCCTTTCGAAGCTTTTAATAAGAACAAAAGATTAAAAAAAAAGTATTTCGGTGCATTACTGCCATCTACTCCTTACTTCCTCCTCCTCCCTCTTATGTTTTTTATGTTGTACCATCACATGACTCAGAAGCACCAGGTAAACAAGCTAGCAAGCAGCAGCCACTGGCTGCACGCACGCACACACACACACACACACACACACACACACACACACACACACGCACACACACAAACAGCACAGAGACGGAGCAGAAGAATGGCAGAGAGGAAGAGGAGCGCTGTGTTGCTATATTTTCAAATTAAGGGAGACATTTTATTTAATTTTTGTATTGTAGTTTCTGAACACTGTTCCTCAAAAAAGAATTTGTTTTTAATTGCTCTTGAGTGATACTTGTGTGCAGTTTGTTTATTTAAAGATGATAGAGACAAGATTCTGACCACCTGGCCTATACTGGTCGCACTCACTGTTGACTCACTATAATCTCGTACCGGTTGCCAGGTAGAGAGATAAACAGCACTTCCTGGAGGCTAACATCAATATACTGCAGACTGCTAAAATCTCACAACTTTGGTTATTATGAGTTAGACAGCATGTCAAGCAAGGACTCTTGTGGTATAGAATCGTGAATTTAACATAATCCTCTCTGATGCACATCTCCGGGAAACATTTTCAAATAACTATTTTGTAGTGTCATTGACAGTAATGCTAATGTAGCACAGCAATGATTGAACCGGATTGCTCCCTAGTTTTGACAATGTAATTATGACAACACTTTAGTTCATATTGTAAGGACTTTGACTGCTGTTAGTAGTTGTGCAGATTCTGTAAATATGCTGAATCACACTTTTATGGTCCCTTTATTTTCATCTGTTTTAAGCTATGTATCCTTCAAAAAAAAAAAAAAAAAAAAAAAAAACGGTTATTCCTATTAAGCTCCAGCAGTCGTTTATGTCACTTCCAGTTCATTTTAGGTTGTAAATGTGTTTTGTTTTTATTGTTTTAAAATAAATAAATAAATGTTGTGAAACATTGGATCCCTGAATTCATTTGCGCCGTTTCAGTTACCTGTATAAGATGAAATCTATTGTTGATTCAGTGTAACACCCTGCTGGAAAAACCAGCACGGACAAGTATGCTGGTCACCAGCATGAAGACAAACATTTGTTGTGTTTTGAAGATGGTAATACCAGCAAACGATGCTGGTTTGGTGTTGGAAACCAGCATAGACTAGCATAAACAAGGATAGACCCACACAGACCATAATGAAAATCATGCTGGTCTATGCTGTTTATTTCAGCAGGACAGATTCACAAAGTAATGGTTTACCTCACCTCTGCAAAACTAAAGTATCTTCAACCTTTTCATAACATAGTTATGAACAAGAACCTAAAATCTACTGTATGTAGAGATTAGATAAATACAGTGCATCCGGAAAGTATTCACAGTGCTTCACTTTTTACACATTTTGTTATGTTACAGCCTTATTCCAAAATGGATTAAATTCATTTTTTCCTCAAAATTCTACACACAATACCCCATTATGACAATGTGAAAAAAGTTGTTTGTTTTTTTTTAGATTTTTGCAAATTTATTTCAAATAAAAAACTAAGAAATCACATGTACATTAGTAATCACAGCCTTGTCATGAAGCTCAAAATTGAGCTCAGGTGCATCCTGTTTTGACTGATCATCCTTAAGATGTTTCTACAGCTTCATTGAATCAGAATCAGAATCAGATTTATTGCCATTGTTCATGTAGTACACAAACTAGGAATTTGTCTCGGTGCAATGCTGCAACATTAAACATGATAAAATAAAAGAAATAAACTATACATGCAATAAAGTGTAGAATAAGAGTGAGTAATACTGGTCAGCAGTTAAAATATATTAGCGAGCAGCAGATAATGTGGAGAACCATATAGTGCAGTTGGTAATGCAGGAAGAAAACAGTGATGAATGACATGAGTCTGGTTGAGCTGCTGTACATAGTGCACGAGAGTCAATAAGTCACTTAGTGTTCAGCAGTCTGATGGCAGAGGGGAAGAAGCTGTTCATGTGACGGGAGGTTTTAGTCTGGATGGACCGAAGTCTTCTACCTGAGGGGAGGGGGGCAAACAGTACGTGACCAGGGTGAGAGGGATCGGCTATGATCCGGCCAGCACGCCTCCGGGTCCTGGAGATGTACAGATCCTGGAGAGATGGGAGCTTGCAGCCGATCACCTTCTCAGCAGTGCGCACGACGCGCTGCAGCCTTAGTCTGTCCCTGGCAGTGGCTCCTGCATACCACATGGTTATGGAGGTGGTGAGGATGGACTCGATGATGGCTGTGTAGAACTGCACTAACATCTTGGTGGGTAGCTTGAGCTTCCTCAGCTGCCGCAGGAAGAACATCCTCTGCTGGGCCTTTTTGATGAGGGAGCTGATGGTCGGCTCCCACTTGAGGTCCCTGGTGATGGTGGTGCCTAGGAAGCGGAAGGAATCAGCAGTGGTGATGGGAGAGCCTGTGAGGGTGAGGGGGGGGCAGAGGGGTTGTGACTTTCCTGAAGTCCACAATCATCTCCACTGTCTTCAGAGCGTTCAGCTGCAGGTTGTTGTTGTTGCACCAGGACGCCAGCTGGGCCACCTCTCTCCTGTAGGCGGACTCGTCGCCATTGGAGATGAGCCTGATGAGGGTGGTGTCGTCCGCAAACTTGATCAACTTGACAGACTGGTGGCTGGAGGTGCAGGAGTTGGTATAAAGGGAGAAGAGTAGGGGGGAAAGTACACAGCCCTGGGGTGATCCGGTGCTGATGCTAGCAGAGTCTGAGACAGTCTTTCCCAGCCGCACATGCTGCCTCCGGTCCGTCAGGAAGTCGGTGATCCACCTGCAGAGGGAGTCAGGCACGTTGAGCAGGGACAGCTTGTCCCGGAGCAGAGCGGGGCGGATGGTGTTGAATGCGGAGCTGAAGTCCACAAACAGGATCCTGGCATAGGTTCCCGGGGAGTCCAGGTGCTGCAGGATGGAGTGGAGGGCCAGGTTGACTGCGTCGTCTACAGACCTGTTGGCTCGGTAGGCAAACTGCAGCGGGTCTAGGAGAGGGGTGGTGATGGACTTGAGGTGGGGCAGGACCAGGCGCTCAAAGGACTTCATGACTACAGAGGTGAGCACTACAGGTCTGTAGTCGTTAAGTCCAGTAATCCGTGGTTTCTTGGGGACAGGGATGATGGTGGAGGATTTGAGGCAGGACGGCACGTGGCATAGCTTAAGGGAGGTGTTAAAAATGTCTGTGAAGACAGGAGCCAGCTCTTTCGCACAGTGTCTCAGGGTGGAGGGAAACACGCCGTCTGGACCGGGGGCCTTGCGCGGGTTCAGTCTGGAGAACTGTTTGAGCACGTCCTGCTCACTGATGACAAGGGCGGGGGGGGGGCGCCTTTGATGAAGTAGGGATCGTGGAGGCTGTGGAGCTGGAGAGAGGGGGGGAGTTGGACACAGATGACGAGGTGTCAAAACGGGCATAGCGTTGGGACAGTCTTTGACAAAGGGCTTTGTCATCCTGACCTTTAGGAGCCTGAGGCCGATAATTGGTGATTTGCCTCAGTCCTCTCCACACAGAAGCCGAGTCATTAGTAGTGAACTGCTGCTGGAGTCTCTCAGAATACACAGATTTAGCTCTCCTCAGCTCTCTGTTAAACCGATATTTAACCTCCCTGTAGCAGCCCCTGTCTCCACTTTTCAACGCTGCTTCCTTCTCCTTCCTGATCTGTCTGAGCTTAGCTGTGAACCAGGGCTTATCATTAGAGTACCTCACCCTGGTGCGCAATGGAAGGATGCTCTCCTCACAAAAGTGGATATAAGAGTTCACAGTGTCCGTATATTCATCCAGATCATGCGTGGCTCCTTTAAACATGCCCCAATCAGTTATTTCCATGCACGTTTCCAGCTTCTCCTCAGCTTCACTGGTCCATTTCTTCGTAGTGCTCACAACAGGTTTAGTGAGCTTCAATCTCTGTCTGTATGTGGGAATGAGGTGGACCATCACGTGATCAGATAATCCGAGCGCAGCGCGGGGAACAGCGCGATATGCGTCTTTCACTGTGGTGTAACAATGATCCAGCATGTTTATTCCTCTGGTGGGGCATTTAATAAACTGTTTGTAGCGGGGGAGATCGTGGCTCAGATTGCTCTGGTTAAAGTCGCCAACCACAATAACCAGAGAGTCTGGAAAAATCCGCTCCGTGTGTTGGATGTGATCCGCGAGCACGTGCTGAGCTTCGCGCGTGTCCGCGTCGGGAGGGACGTACACAGCGGCGAGGATGAATGAGGCGAACTCCCGCGGGGAATAAAATGGCTTGCAGTTAATAAAAAGAAATTCCAGGGCGGGAGAACAGTGTTTGGAAATTACCGTTACATCAGAGCACCAGCTGCTGTTGATGTAACAGTAATTTCCAAACATTGGAGTCCACCTGTGCTAAATTCCGTTGACTGGACATGATTTGGAAAGGCACACACCTGTCTATATAAGGTCCCACTGTTGACAAATCTGGGGAAGGGTACAGAAAAATTTCTGCTGCTTTGAAGGTCCAAAGGAGAACAGTGGCCTCAATCATCCATAAATGGAAGAAGTTCAGAACCATCAGGACTGTTCCTAGAGCTGGCCGGCCATCTAAACTGAGTGACTGGGGGAGAAGGGTCTTGGTAAGGAATGTGACCAAGAACCCGATGGTCACTCTCTCAGAGTTCCAGTATTCCTCTGTGGACAGGAGAACCTTCCAGAAGTTATGAGCGGTGCCTGGTGTCCTCCAAACATGATGCCTGGCATTCACGCCAAAGAGTTCATTCAGACCAGACAATTTTGTTTTTCATGGTCTGAGAGTCCTTCAGGTGCCTTTTGGCAAACCCCAGGTGGGCTTCCATGTGCCTTTTACTAAGGATTGTCTTACGTCTGGCCCCTCTACCATACAGGCCTGATTGGTGGATTGCTGCATAGATGGGTGTCCTTCTGGATGGTTCTCCTCTAACCACAGAGAAACACTGGAGCTATGACAGAGTTACCATCAGGTTCTTGGTCACCTCCCTTACTAAGGCCCTTCTGCCCCGATTGCTCAGTATAGATGGTTGGCCAGCTCTAGGAAGAGTCCTGGTGGTTCCGAATTGCTTCCATTTACTGTCAGATACTCCTTTGGAAGGCAGTTGTGTTTCTTAAGTGGGACCCAAGAGCGCAGGCAGGACTTGGTGCAGTAATGATTTATTCACAAACAAAAATGAACAAATGGAAAGCAGACAGGGGCTGTCTAACAAAAAAAAAAAAAAAAAACATACTAATAAACTTCCCCCCATCAGGAGCAAGGCAAGTATTTTCGAAAATAATGGTGGAACATAAATGAAAAGAATCTTGCCTTAACTCCTGGTCTCCTGCTATTGGGGTGATGACCTCAGGATAAACTGTGGGAGAGATGGCTGGTGGAGCTGGTACTGGAGCTGGAAGGCACCTTGGAGCAGGAACTGGAGCTGAGAAGCGATGAGGAGTGGGCATTTTCGCCGGGAGTCCCCTTGGAGCAGGTACTGGAGCTGATGGGGCAGCGGACGTGGGCACCTGTGCAGTAGAAGTTGGAGCCGGCGCTGCAAGTGGAAAATGACATGGAGCCAACATTACTGCTGACACAGGAGCCGCTGCTGGGGAGCTCTCTTCTGGCACGTGAGGTAGTTGTGGAGCTGGGGAGAGGCACACTAAAACTGGTGAGTAAAGGGAGACTGGAGATGTCATCAAAGGCTCCGGGCTTTCCACCAGTCTGTGGAGAAAACTCAGCAAGTTGAACATCGAGTTGAACAGTTCAGTCAGACTGGAGTAGTCCCATAGACTGGGGTGATCCATAACCATCCCGACCACATCATCCAAGAACATCATGGGCTGCTTCTGAGTGTAGCATGACTGGGCTTCAGCAACGTACACTTCGATCAGCTTAATTGTTCCACACTCAACCTCATTCAACCAAAACCCACTGTAGTCCATGCCTGCTGGGTCCCATGTTGGTTGTGTCATTCTGTCAGATACTGCTTTGGAAGGCAGTTGTGTTTTTAAGTGGGACCCAAGAGTGCAGGCAGGACTTGGTGCAATAAAGATTTATCCACAAACAAAAATGAACTAAAGAAAAGCAGTACAGGGTCTGTCTAACAACAAACATAGTGATGAATTTTACAGACTAGAAGACGATGAAAACTATAACAGACAATGAGGATGGTAACCGACAGCGACACCACAATAACACAAACTCAGGCTGACAAATATAAAGGGAGCAGGATAATTAAACTAATGTGAGACAACTGGGGTTAATTAGGAAGTAACAGAAGCAGCTACAAACAGGAAGGGCGGGGCTGTGCAGAGAGAGGACACTGGAGAACACAGAGAGCAAATAATGCAGACAGTAATCATAAATAAACCAAATCAGGGGAAAAAAAAAACATGACTTAACTAAGAACTGAGGATAACCCAACAAACTAGTGATAACAGAATTGTGTAAACTTTTCAAAAGTAACAGAAGGCGAGGACAGAATGTCCAGATCATCACATTTATGGATGATGGAAGTTGCTGTGCTCATTGGGACCTTCAAAGCAGCAGAAATTTTTCTGTACCCTTCCCCAGATTTGTTCCTCGAGACAATCCTGTCTCGGAAGTCTACAGACAATTCCTTTGACTTCATACTTGGTTTGTGCTCTGACATGCACTGTCAACTGTGGGACCTTATATAGACAGGTGCGTGCCTTTCCAAATCATGTCCAATCAACTGAATTTACCACAGGTGGACTCCAATGAAGCTGTAGAAACATCTCAAGGATAATGAGATGAAACAGGATTCACCTGAGCTCAGTTCTGAGCTTCACGGCAAAGGCTGTGAATACGTGGACAAAATTGTTGGCACCCCTCAGTTAATGAAAGAAAAACCCACAATGGTCACAGAAATAACTTGAATCTGACAAAAGTGGTAATAAATAAAAATTCTATGAAAATTAACCAATGAAAATCAGACAATGCTTTTGAATTGTGGTTCAACAGAATTATTTTAAAAAACAAACTCATGAAACAGGCCTGGACAAAAATGATAGTACCCTTAACTTAATATTTTGTTGAACAACCTTTTGAGGCAATCACTGCAATCAAACGATTCCTGTAACTGTCAATGAGACTTCTGCACCTCTCAGCAGGTATTTTGGCCCACTCCTCATCAGCAAACTGCTCCAGTTGTCTCAGGTTTGAAGGATGCCTTCTCCAGACGCCATGTTTCAGCTCCTTCCACAGATGTTCAATAGGATTTAGATCAGGGCTCATAGAAGGCCACTTTAGAATAGTCCAATGTTTGGCTCTTAGCCATTCTTGGGTGTTTTTAGCTGTGTGTTTTGGATCATTTTCCTGTTGCAAGACCCATGACCTGCGACTGAGACCAAGCTGTCTGACACTGGGCAGCACATTTCTCTCTAGAATACCTTGATAGTCTTGAGATTTCATTGTACCCTGCACAGATTCAAGACACCCTGTGCCAGATGCAGCAAAGCAGCCCCAGAACATAACAGAACCTCCTCCATGTTTCACAGTAGGGACAGTGTTCTTTTTTTGGTATGCTTCACTTTTGTGTCTGTGAACATAGCGCTGATGTGCCTTGCCAAAAAGTTCCAGTTTTGTCTCGTCTGTCCATAGGACATTCTCCCACAAACTTTGTGGCTTGTCAACATGCAGTTTGGCAAATTCCAGTCTGGCTTTTTTATGATTTGTTTTCAACAGTGGTGTCCTCCTTGGTCGTCTCCCATGAAGTCCACTTTGGCTCAAACAACGACGGATGGTGTGATCTGACACTGATGTACCTTGACCTTGGAGTTCACCATGAATGTATTTAGAGGTTGTTCTGGGCTCTTTTGTTACCATTTGTATTATCCATCTCCTCCTGCTGCCACATCCAGGGAGGTTTGCTACAGTCCCGTGGATCTTAAATTTCTGAATAATATGTGCAACTGTAATCACAGGAACATCAAGTTGCTTGGAGATGGTCTTATAGCCTTTACCTTTAACATGCTTGTCTGTAATTTTCTTTCTAATCTCCTGAGACAACTCTCTCCTTTGCTTCCTCTGGTCCATGTTTAGTGTGGTACACACCATGTCACCAAACAGCACAGTGACTACTTGTCACCCTTTAAATAGGCCGACTGACTGATTACAAGTTTATAGACACCTGTGATGTTAATTAGAGGACACATCTTGGTTGAACATGTCCCTATGGTCACATTATTTTCAATCTTTTCTAGGGGTACTATCATTTTTGTCCAGGCCTGTTTCATGAGTTTGTTTTTTAAAATAATTCTGTTGAACCACAATTCAAAAGCATTGTCTGATTTTCATTGATTAATTTTCATAGAATTTTTATTTATTACCACTTTTGTCAGATTCAAGTTATTTCTGTAACCATTGTGGGTTTTTCTTTCATTAACAGAGGGGTACCAACAATTTTGTCCACGTCTGTATGTACCTGTGATTTCTTAGTTTTTTTATCTTTAATAAATTTGCAAAAATCTAAAAAGAACAAAAAAACAACAACGTTTTTTCACATTGTCGTTAGGGGGTATTGTGTGTTGAATTTTGAGGGAAAAAAATTAATTTAATCCATTTTGGAATAAGGCTGTCACATAACAAAAAAAAGTGAAATAAGGTGAATACTTTCTGGATGCACTGTAATTAATAATCCAAAGGGAAAAATCACAACACTTAAAGGTCATGAAAATTCATTCAGGTTTAGTAATTTGATGATGCATCCACCTTAATTCTTAAAAAAGTATTGGTATCATATTAGTATCAGCAATACTGGCCCTGTATTTACTTGGTATTGAATCAATACCAAATCTTGCAGTATTGCACACCACTAGCTACTAAATATATGCAAGAGGAGCTGCAGGATTGAAACTCCAAGGCTAGAGTTTCTGTAAAACCCCTTAACATTCCAGCCAGTTTCCCCAAAAATGCCTAAAAATAACATACCCAAAGAAAATCAAAAGCTGTTCTTCAGCCATTTTCAGTATATTCATCAGGGTTGGTCTCATTCAAATAAAATGTTTTTGCAAAACAGAATGACTACCCTAAGTGCTCCTGCCACTGAGTAACTGTGGTTTAAACATGCTGAATTTGAAGAAAATAAAGCCCTGAGTATTTTTAGATACATATGTCCGAAAATAACATATAGCAGTGATATATCCATCCATCCATCCATCCATCCATCCATCCATCCATTCATCCATTCATCCATCCGACCATCTAAAGCTTATCCAGTGCTCCAGGTTGCGGGGGCAGCAGTCCAAGCAGCCAAGACTGGTGAGCCCACTGCAGGACTCACTGATGTGGGTCCTTTGGGCACACCGGGTCCTTGATGTAACTTTTTTATAGGGAACAACTGGACCGCTCTTGGTCTGGCCCATTATCCAGGACCAGTTTGTCTTGGGAGACCCTATCAGGGGCAAATTCCCCTGACAAAAGAGCTCCTGAGATCATTAGGGCACACAAACCCTTCCACGACGATATGGTGGCAGTCCATGGAGGGGTGTTCTACCTTCCAGCGTTGGGCGTTGGTAGGATTCAAGCCTGGGCAGGAAGATATGGAGGACAAGATGTTGCCCATGCAGCATGTCCCCCCTCTCCACGTCACTGATGAATCCAAAGGAACAGCAGGGCTGCTACAGTCTGGCACCAGTGCCGTTGCAGGAGCTGCCAGAACGATGTTGAGCACAACATAGAACTGCCTTAGGGGCTCCGACTCCGGATTTTTCCTCAGGGTTGACTCCTGAAGCCTTTCCCGTGACCGGGTATGCCGCAAGGCAGCGGAGGTTTGAAATCAGGGTTTACCACGGAGGGGAAGCTGTGATATATTAGCTGGGAAACACAATAGGAATGTAGCACCAAGTGTTACCAAGTTCAGTTTTAAATTCAGGAACAATACAGTACCACAAAAAAGGAATATGCTGTGTTTTGTTTTTTTTTTTTAATTTTCTTTCATATGGGAACAACCTAGTGTTTTTAAACTGTGTTACAAAACATGGAAAAAACACCCATAACTTTCGAATTCTTACTGTAGGTTTTATTTATTTAAATTTGGCCATTTTCTCAAAAAAATTTGAAAGATGCAGCACTATTAAAAATGGTAGCTTTTAAAATAGCAGCCCTTTAAATCTCTTCCAGTTGTAGGGATATTTAATAAAATATCGTAATAAGGTACAGGAATTATTTATTTTATATAATAGTGGGTGTGCAAGGGGACAACGTTAAACCGTCACTCCTGCACTCACTAAATAAAATAAACACTAGTAAAAAGGGGCACCACTCCTAAAGGACACTTATATTAAACTTAGTTTTAATTAATTTTGTACCTTCAATTACTTAATGGATCAGTCTCAAAATTTAAGGGAGTTCTTTTCCTGCCGTGATCTAAGATTAGATTAGATTAGATTCAACTTTATTGTCATTACACATGTATGAATACAAAGTAACGAAATACAGTTTAGCATCCAATCAGAAGTGCAAAGGACAGCAGTGCAGTATATACAATAATTAACAATATGTGCAGTTTAAGCAGATATATACAGATAGGTCAGTGTAGAAGGTTGGAGTACAGTTATGTGCAATAATGTACAGAGAAGTTAGGTGGGTAGTTATGTACAGGTAAGGGTGGTAAGATGTGAGAATAAGTTAGCATAAGTTACAGAAAAACAAAGTACAGGTGAAGTGAGGTAAGTAGCAGACAATCTATCTAACTATACAGAGTGGCAATATACAGGAGAACAGTATGTAGATACATAAGTATTGACAATATAGAGAACAGTTTGTAGTTAAATATGTGATGATAATATACAGAAGACCAGTATGCATCAATATATAATGACAATATGCAAATGTGACATATATATATATATATATATATATATATATATATATATATATATATATATATATATATATATATATATATATATATATATATATATATATATATACGTATATATATATATATATATATATATATATATATATATATATATATATATATATATATATATATATATACAGTTTGAGAAAGCGCTGTGAATAAACTATAAGAAGTTAAAAACTATAAGAAGAATATAACTGTGTATGTACAATAATGTAGATGAGCTGTGAACAGACTATAAGAAGACTACCACAATATATACAGTATACAGTAATATAAAGAGCTATGAACAGGCTATAAGAAAAATATAACAATGTATCTACAGTAATGTAAGGAGCTGAACAAACTATAAGAAGACTATAACACTGTATGTACAGTAATCCAGGAAAGCTGTAACTGACTGTAAGAAGACCATAACAATATATATACAGGAGAGTGATCTGGCTGGTATATCCATGGGCGGGGCACGGGGGGGACGGCGAGGGTGTCAAAGGGGAGAAAAGTGGAGGTTCAGCGGGGAACTGAGTTCAATAGCATGACAGCTGTTGGGAAGAAGCTGTTCCTAAACCTGCTGGTTCTAGTCCGAAGGCTTCTGAAACGCCTTCTGGAGGGGAGGAGCTGGAACAGTCCATGGGCAGGATGGGTGGAGTCCCTAAGAATGCTGCGTGCCCGACGCAGACATCTTTTCCTGTAGACGTCTTCTATAGCTGAAAGTGGAGTCCCTGTGATACGTTGGGCGGTTTTCATCACCCGCTGCAGTGTCTTACAGTCAGCGACAGAGCAGCTCCCATACCAGACTGTGACACAGTTGGTCAGGATGCTCTCTATCACGCAGCGGTAGAAGTTGCCCAAGATGTCAGTGGACAGGTGGTACTTCTTCAGCGTCCTCAAGAAGGAGAGGGAGAGCCTTCTTGATCAGGCTGGTGGTGTTAACTGACCAGGACAGGTCCTCCGAGATGTGAGTCCACAGGAATTTGAAGCAGGAGACACGTTCAACAGCCATGCCGTTCATATGGATGGGATCATGTGTCTCTCCCCTCTCCTTCCTGTAGTCCACTGTGAGCTCCTTGGTTTTGCTGGTGTCAAGGAGCAGGTTATTGTCAGCGCACCAAGTAGCCAAGTGCTCAACCTCTGCCCTGTAGTCTGACTCATCGTTGTCTCTGATGAGTCTGATCACCGTGGTGTCGTCTGCAAACTTTATGATGGAATTGGATCCATACATAGGCCTGCAGTCATGGGTGAAGAGTGAGTAGAGAAATGGGCTGAGCACACAGCCCTGTGGTACACCAGTGTTGAGTGTGATGATGAAAGAGCGGTTGGGGCCTGACCTAACATACTGGGGTCTGTTGGTCTGAAAATCCATAATCCAGTTGCAAGTGGAGGTACTGATTCCTAGGTCCCCAAGTTTAGTGATCAACTTGGAGGGGATAACTGTGTTGAATGCTGAGCTGAAGTCAACAAACAGCATTCTTGCGTAGCTGTTCTTGTCATCCAGATGTGAGAGTACACAGTGCAGCACTGTAGAAACTGCATCTTCTGTACTCCTATTACTCCGGTAGGCAAATTGGTGAGGGTCCAGTGTGAGGGGCAGACATTTTTTGAGCTGTGTCAAGACCAGTCGCTCAAAGCACTTCATGACTATGGGCATCAGTGCCACAGTGCGATAGTCATTTAGGCACGATGGTGCTGAGTGTTTCGGCACTGGTACTATAGAGGTGGTCTTGAAGCACACTGGTACCACCGCCTGGGCCAGGGACAGATTGAAGATGTCCGTAAAGACCCCTGCCAGCTGCTCAGCGCATACCCTTAGCACACGCCCAGGAATGCCGTCAGGGCCAGCAGCCTTACGTACGTTGATATGACTCAGTGCATTACGGACATCGGTATGGGTGAGTGTGAGATAGTGGAGGTCGTCAAAGGGTGGGGAATTGGTATTCTTTTCGTTATTGTCCTTGTCAAAACAAGCATAGAAGTCATTTAGCTCATTGAGAAAGGACACAGTCATGGCTGTAGGTGTGGAGTTGCTGGGCTTATAATCAGAGATAGCTTGAATGCCCTGCCACATGCGTCGGGGGTCAGAGTCCACAAAGTGTTCCTCCACCTTCAGCTTGTAGCTGTGCTTAGCCTTCTTGATGCCCCTCTTCAGATCTGCCCTGGATGAACTGTAGGCCTGTGCGTCACCAGATCTGAAGGCTTTGTTACGTGCCTTTAGCAGAAGCCACACTTCTCTGTTCATCCACGGCTTCTGATTTGGGTACGTGGTGATCTGTCTTTCCATGGTGACACTGTCAATAGTGGTGTTGATATGGTCCAAGACTGAGTGGGTGTAAGAATCGATGTTTATGTTGGAACCACAAGTAGCCTGAGAGGTGAACATACTCCAGTCTATGTTCCTGAACTTTTCCTGGAGTACAGAGTCAACCCCCTCTGGCCACACTTTGATGGTCCTCACTGATGGGTTCACCCGGTTAATGAGTGGTACATACTTGGGGGTGAGGAACAAAGATAAGTGGGCTGCACGGTGGCGCAGTGGTTAGCACTGCGGCAGCACAGTTTACCCTTGGCCGGGGGATTGTGGGGATCATGGGATCGTGGGTTCGATCCCAGCCCCCGACCAACAGTGATCTGTGTGGAGTTTGCATGTTCTCCCCGTGTTGCGTGGGTTTACTCCGGGATTTCTCCGGTTTCCTCCCACATGCCAAAAACATGCATGTTAGGTTAATTGGCTGTTCTAAATTGTCCCTAGATATCTGTTTCCTATAGGCCCTTAGAATAGAGGGTTAGTATTAATGAAAGCGCTTTGAGTGGTCTTTGTGACTAGAAAAGCGCTATATAAGTGCAGGTTAGTTAGTTAGTTAGATAAGTGATCAGACTGACCTAGGTGGTGGTGGGGGGGGGGGGGTTGCTATGTAGGCTCCCACAATGTTGGTGTAAACGTGGTCCAGTGTTTTGCCCCTCTTGTGTGACAAGAGACATGCTGGTAGAATTTAGGAAGCACTGTCTTGAGGTTAGAGTGGTGAAAAATCACCCGCCACAATAAATGCTGCCTCTGAATGTGCAGTTTGTTGTTTGCTAATAGCTGCATGCAATTCGTTCATAGCAAGCTTAGCATTAGCATCTGGAGAGATATAAACAGCTGTTATAAAGGTACAAGTGAACTCCCATGGCAAATAGAAAGGTCTACATTTAACCATGAGAAACTCCAGGTTAGCTGAGCAGTGTCTCCCAATAGTGACAGAGTTTGTGCACCAAGCTTTGTTAATATAAATGCATACTCCCCCACCTCTGGTCTTACTGGAGTCATCAGCTGCTCTGTCTGCCCGGAGAGTGTGTTGTCCAGCTAGCTCAATAGCATTGTCGGGTATTCCACTATGTAGCCATGTTTCCGTGAGAATCATAATATTGCAGTTCATAAGTTTCTTATTGTTGGTGATCCGAAGCCATAGCTCATCCATTTTGTTCGCCAGTGACCATACATTAGCGAGGCAAATGCTGGGTAGAGAAAGCCGGTGCGGTGTTAGCTTTAGCTTAGCTCTTAACCCTCCGTGCTTCCCCCGCCTTTGTTTATGGTCTCTACGCCGCCTGCGAGCACTTCCGGTGGGCCGGGTAGCTTGCCTAGCGTCAGGTGTTCTCCAGAGCTCAAGGATGAGAAGTAGGTTGCTGATAAAAAGATCGTTGTTTTGTAATCCAATGTCCAAAAGTTCATTCTGGGTGTAGGATGTGAAAGCGAATCTGTTCTGAACGAACAGACCCGAAATGAGCAGAAATATCACTGCTAATCCGCAAAATCTGAAGAGACGCTGGGCCTCGCATTGTGCACGCACCACCATCGAAGAAACATATATATGCGAAAGGAAAACACTTCATCTTCTCTCATTCACCCTTTTATTAAACTCATTCAGGTTACATGATATGGCATTCAAATGATGGATAAACAGATTCAAATGATAACAGGTGTCCAATATCACATCAACTGTTAGTGGATTCCTGAACATAAAATCTAGCATTAAACCTTTGTAGAACCAAGGAGAAACCAGACTTATGTTTCAACGGTAAATGAAGGCCGAAATGTCTAACAAAAACAGAACGAAATTTTATGGGGAAAATTCATAAACTGATTATCTAAAAATGAACTTCTGAATTAATCTACAAAAATGAAGGGAAGTTACTTAAAAATGACTAAGAGTCTTCCTTCAGTTTACAGCTTTATCCTATGGCTGAGAGACTAATTGTACCATAAAATACTGGTTATGTTCAATTGTAATTTAAATCTTAAGGACATCACGTTTAACCCAGCAGACAGGAAAATGGGAGTCTCACTTACAAACAGCTGTAGGTCCATGTATTCAGCGGGTCAGTGCCGGCTGGGGTTTGATCATTGGGACCCAGAGATGGAGCGACCACTGCAAGGCTCCTTGATGTTCACAACCAACCGTAAGAAGTGCAGACTCAGCCAGGGGGGCTCATGTAGACAGCAAAGAGCAGCAGTGGAGAGCTGTCTCAGAGCAGCGTGAAGATGTCATGGTTCGAGCGCTGATTCCGTCCACGCTCGAGCCATGCACTGTCCTCACCCATTTGACAGCTGTGTGCCCCTTTTGGCTCCCCGAGCCTTTATTGTGACAGCGCTCGGAGGGGCTTCCGGCTGTCAAGTTTGACAGCTAAGCTGCATTTCGCCTCATCAGCGGCTCTCCACTTAAGAGGGCAGCTGGGAGTGAAAAGACGCGGCAGTCTTGTCAAAACCCTGCTCATTGTCAGACGTGAGCGAGCATCCCTCTGTTCGTATGCTGACCATTCTACTGCTATGATCGTAAGTGTGCTTCCTTATTGCCCTATGGTCATCTGTATGTAGTGTAGTATGTTTTAGCCTACCGTGGCTTGTTATTTTGTGTTCCTTTTCTGTTCATCAATAAACCGTGCTAACTCACCGGTGTCTTGTGGTGTCTTATGATGGTTCACGAGGGCCATCCATGACAGAAGAGTCCTTGGGCAACAAGTCCGAATTTGTGAGGTCTCTGGCCGCGGGATAAACCAAAAAAACTGAAGGAGAAACTTCTCAGTTAGGCGGGTATGAGGCCAGAAAGAAAGTCCAAAACACAATCTCTGTTCACTTTAAATTAGGAAAATTAAAGGTCCACTTTAACGTCGTGAAAAGTCAGAAAATCTAAGAAAAACATTTACTAGGATAAGAATGGCTTCTGAGGTGAAGAAAAAAAATTATTTTGAGAGTTTGACTCTCTCTTTACGACGAGCTCGTAAGAAAAAGATGGTTTCTCCTCAGCAACCAGAAAAATGAAAAAACTAACGCAGGATTTGACAAACTTCACACAGAACAATTTAGATAAAAGAAAACTGCAAAGAACTTTGAAGAAGTGAAACAAAACTTTTCTCTGAGATCTAGATCGCTATTCTGCTTCTTTAATCTTAATCTTAAACTTCTTCTTCTTAATCTATTCTTCTCTTTCATAAATTCTTCATCATCATCTCTCTCTCTCTCTCTCTCTTCTCTACTACTTGCGGGGTGGCTCCTGTGCATTTTTAACTGAGCATGCCGTTGGGTCATAAAACAGGGGCCGGTCGCAAGACAGACCAATCAGCTTTCATAAAGAGGAGTTTGAACGGGCCTTTGTCCAATGTGAAAACATTTCTTTGTTTGGGAGCAGCCAATCAACTGAAAAGGGCATTATCCCGTGAAAGGGAGAGAATGCCGGGGATCAGGAATGATAGTGGACAAGAATTAATACCCATTCAGTTCTTATAAAATTAGGTGCTCAATATAAGATCTAACTAAATTAAGTGACTTGGCTAATATTCAGTGATCATGCATTTATACCATTACTACTAATATTAACATTCATTTGACTAACACTCATGAACATAAACATTTCTTATACATGTTTATAATACAAGCACTCATATTTGAATCAAGGATTAATGATTTACTGCAAACCCTGGTCGGTGATCAAAAGAATGATTTTCAGTCTCCTTAGGATCCTGGGGAGATGATAGGTAGAAGAAACTTAATGTTTTAGTCAGAATTGACAGTCAGATTATACAATGAAACATATTCCGTAGATATCCACTAGGAGATACTGTTGAGCTGTAGATAATTTCTTTAGGTCTGTGATATCTGGAAAGGGGTCTTTAAGTCTCTGGTATCAAAAGGAAAGGAAGGCCATATACCTGTCTGGTTAAGAAGTTTATGACCTTTTAAGAGCATTAGTTTCCTGTAGGGCGGATGCTATCCACGTGAACTGTCCACGGTGGGGATCTGGACTCCAGAGTTTTTATGGTCCATTTAAGCCTTTAAAAGCAAATTCTGATCCTTACCATCTCTGCAAAAGGCAACTGTTTACATTGGGGTCCTGGAAAAGCACAGCAGGCCAGGACAGACCTTGGGTGAGGGTTGCTTTAATATGAAGAAAGTGAGATTCCTGTAGAATGAAGAAAGGTGAAATTCCTGTAGAATGAAGAAAAGTGAAATTCCTGTAGAATGGAGGAAAGTGATCTTCTGGATTGGTTTGAGGAGACGTTGATGCTACACAGTGAACAGGTGTCAAAAAGTGTGTGCATGACCAAGGCAGTCATGTGACATATTATGTTCAGAAACCTATTGTGTACATGATACTTCAGTCATTAACAGAATCAGTTGCAAATGGCTTGCTTTGTGCGGGTGAGAAGAGGGACTGGTACTTTGCTTGTAAGTGGACACTCACTGGCTGATTGAGTCAAATTAAGAGTCAATCAAAACCTGAGAGTCACGTGTATCTTTTCACCTTCTTTTTCCAGCACTATTTCCATGGGAAATGTAGTTTTTATAGTGCCAAAGCAGAAAATCAAGCAGAAGCCAGTCAGTTTATTTCAAACAATGTGGTGATTTTATGGACATTTATTGTATCCCCACAACCATGTAGATGTTAAAAAATCTTACTTGAATTGATCTATTGAACCTTTTGTAATTAAAAAAAAGCACTGGATGTGTTGGGCTATTATTAATTCTAGATACTCAAGGAAGCTTGAATGGTGAGTCACAGCTGTATTGCTTTTCTGTGCTAGCTCATTTGATGCACTATTCACTTCTGCTGTTCCAATTTTATCTCAAATCTTGTTTTTTTCCCTTGTCCCATCAGGCAGCTAGGTGAGCAGAACAGAGATCTGTTACCCTAATTGTGCCAAAACAGATTTACTTTGCCAAAAGGAGCTTTATACAGTACCTATCTATGCACTGTATATTGTTGCAAACTCCTCCTGTAATAACTTTTAATACTTTATTTAAATTATTTTGCCCATGAAGGACCCGACAGGATGGGGAATGGAGAAAGGAAGTGTGTGGAGGGGGAAAGAACACCAGGCATCTGCCCCCTGCTGGAAGGCCGAGAGAAGAAAGGCCGCCAGGTGGCCGGCATGGCCGGCCCACAGCCCCGTGCCTGTCAAACCACACCAAGGGGGGCCAACACCAGCCCCTGGGCCCCGAGCGCCAGAAGGCCAACGCTCCCACCCCACAGGCCGTACACCGGCCTGCGCCCCCCGGCATGAGCCCCCCCCAGGCACCCCCCAGCGCCCCCCCAGCACCACCACTGCACACCCCAGGGACCCCCACACCCAAAGAAGTCCCCCACCCCCATTCACGGGTGCCCCCATAGCCTAGAGACCTCTCAACTAACAGACACACTCATTTCCACCACACACTTTTGCTGCGGCTGCAAGCTCCCATCCCTCCAGGACCTGTACATCTCCAGGACCCGGAGGCGTGCAGGCCGGATCATAGCCGATCCTTCACACCCTGGTCACGTACTGTTTGCCCCCCTCCCCTCAGGTAGAAGACTTCGGTCCATTCAGACTAAAACCTCCCGTCACATGAACAGCTTCTTCCCCTCTGCCATCAGACTGCTGAACACTAAGTGACTTATTAGACTCTCGTGCACTATGTACAGCAGCTCAACCACACTCATGTCAATTCACTGTTTTCTTTTTGCATTTCCGACTGCACTATGTGGTACTCCACAATATCTGGTACTCTCTAATATATTTAAAATTGCTTTGACTAGTATTACTCATTCATATTCTACATTTTATTGCATGTATAGTTTTATTTCTATCTTTTATTTTTTCATGTTTAATGTTGCAGCATCGCACCGAGACAAATTCCTAGTTTGTGTACTACATGAACAATGGCAATAAATCTGATTCTGATTCTGATTCTGCTCTCATATGCACCCACAAGCACTCACTCACCCTCACTCACCCACTCTCCCACACAGTCCCACTCTCGCACTCCCGGACCCACCATTTTCTCTCACTCCTTTACCCACTC
Organism: Pholidichthys leucotaenia; assembly: GCA_020510985.1. NCBI lineage: Eukaryota > Metazoa > Chordata > Actinopteri > Cichliformes > Pholidichthyidae > Pholidichthys > Pholidichthys leucotaenia. The sequence goes on along the minus strand of CM035839.1, from coordinate 249,321,717 downwards.
AACCCCACTCCAACTCGCCCTCAGGATCACCCACACTCTCTCACTTTCACCAACGCATGCACTCTTACTCCCACTCCCACTCCGACATACTCACATCCATGCTCTCCCCCTCACACTCACCCATCCTCATTCACCCCTATTTCTTAGGGTGGCTGCGATGCAGATGCAGCGAGCCTGAACGTGCACCAGCTCCCGGCAGTGGCCAGGGAGACCGCCGGCCACCACCCCACCAATCCACCTCTTTGCGGCCGCAGCCACAGAAGCAGGCGCCCTGAAATGCCACCCGACACGCAAAGCGCCACACAAAACTGACCCACCAACACTATCTCCATTCATCAATCCCTCACTCTTGCTTACTCTCTTATTCAATTCCTCTCTCACTCCCTTGCTTGTATCTATTCATTCAGCAGCACCCAGGGATTTTGACAGCATCATAGGTCCCAGGCCCCCCGCTGGGTCCCCACGCCCCTGGCAGAAGGAGGGCAACTCCCCACCCCCACCCACATCCCCCTTGCACAAAACATATGTATGTGTCAGTTGTATGATGTGATTGTGTAGGTGTATGAACTACCATAGTGCAGTTAAAATTGGGGCGATGGTGGTTGGCGCACCACTAGCCAATGCGATAGGCAGTGGGGCCCCCATCCCCCCAAGCCCTCAGTGTCTAAAATGCGATTAATCCTTAAGCTGTGTGATTCCGTGTGCCCCTAGTGGCAGAGTGCAGCACTTCGCCTGTCAACTGATAAAACATGCCAAACACTCCCCAGCTGGACTGAGGATTTGTACTGATCATGCCAGTTCTTAAGGTGGCGGGCATGTGTTGGAGGATTCATGGATGACAAGTAATACACCAAAGAGGAAGAAATCCTTCTTCTTCTTCTTCGTCTTTGAGATTACAAAACAAAATGGACGGTACCCATTGTTGTGGACATATGCGATTGCAGACAGAGGAGAAAATTTGGAGGATTTGGTCCCGAATTTGCCAACTTTGATTTTAAAAAGAGATTATTTAGCTTATGAAGGTAAATATTTACATGTTCTTATAACACAGGGAGCGCAAAGCTTGTTGATTTCACCTGCCAGCGCCTGGAGCACCATGTGACTATAGAGCAATTGCCGATTGCATGTCGTTATATAAGATACATTGCCATGGAAAAAAAGTGAAATTAAGATGGAATAATCAATAACAGTTTCTGGATGTAGGAGAGAAAGCTAAAATGACCAGGAGAGGACAAAATAGCAACCAGAATGCCGCAAAAGGACGCCGCCTTGCCAGCGGTAAGTGTCGAATGTCTTTGTTTGTTTGTATGCAAATTAAATGCGTAAATTTACTTCTATCTGAAACTTTGGATCATATTCTACATCTTTCTAATTGACAGCAAGGAATTATCTCTTACCGCTTTCAAGTTATAGCCTTGGAAAGTTCTGACATCTGATCTGAATATTTTCTTGAAAAAAATCTTTACCACTGTTGACCACTAGGGGTTATGTCTCAGTTCAGCAACATACACAGTTAGGAGGTTAAAACTGAGGTGAGGGCAGCCCCAGTGTGCAGCAGAGGTGTCCCCTTCACCGACATAGTGTGGCACACCCCCGCCCCAAAGCCTTAAGTGTATCCAAAAAGATGAATATTCCACCCAGAATCAGGGGAAGGGGGGGCGGAAAATAAGACTGGGAGGGAAGCGGTCCAAAAACAAGGCTGCTTCCCCCCAGAAACCCGCTCGTAAACTGGTTCCGGACGCCACCCACTGGACCCAAATCCCAACCCAGGGCGAGATCCGCCAGGCCGAGCAGTCCAGGACCCACAAGCGTTGCGCCTCCAGCACCACAAACATGATGGAGCAGCCACACCCATTCCCACTCATCTTGCACACACAAACAAGTACAACAACAATAATCACAATAGTGAACAATGGGCCGGACCCATACGGCAACCCACACGCCAAGGGACACCCCCGAGTGCCCACCGCAAGCCCACTGACTACCCACCCCAGACGCACATCAACAGCAGCAGGCCGCCCCGCAGCCGCAGCCACCCCGAAGCGGCCCAACTGTAACACAGCCGCCAACCCGCACTAACGGTCCCCCCGAGCACCCACACACACGGCACCAAAGACCCCAGGGGCAATGAGACAAAGTGCCCCGCCCCATGACACAGCGGCAGGGCGGCCGGGACAAGTAGACCAACCCCCATACCACTAGGTGGTCCGTCCCACTCTGCCACCCAACGAGGTTCCCCCAGCCATACACACATCCTCCACCCCCACACATTCACCGACAGGTATCCGCACCCATACACACCCACCCTCATGTGCACACACACACACACACTCACCATCACACATGTCCGCCTACACCCACACACAGCCCCACATGCCCACACACAACACACACACATTCACGCACCCACTCTCACACACACACACACACACTCTCTCACACACAGACGCACACACACACCTGCACACACACACACACACACGTACATGCACACCCACACCCACAGGCCCTGGAGGACGGGGAGGGCGACCCACCCAGGACGCACACGCAAGGGCACGCCAGGGTCGGCCCGCACCAGCAGGGCACACCCAACCCCAACCCAGGGGGGAACGCCCCCCCAGCACCAGTGTCCGAGGGCCAGACCCAGCCCTAAACGGGAGGCAAGACCAACCAGCCCAGTGCCACGCGCCCCCCCCCCCCCCCCCATAGGAAGGACCATCACTTTAACGGTTGCGACTCTTCCCATTAATGATATAGGTCATGTCCTCCAGCACAGAAGGTCGTCTTGTATTGTTTTTTAAAAGGGGGATGTGATTTAGTCATAATAACTCTGAGAGCTTTGGGGAAATATTTATTCCTAAATATTTAATATTACCTGATTGTAGTGGAATAGTGGATGTATTTGAGTAAATTACAATTTATAGGTAAGACTGTTGATTTACCCCAGTTAATACAGTAGTCTGATAAAGATGAAAATTTATCAGTGAACGCTACTGTCTGAAGAAAAGATCTTTGTGAGTTTTCTAGGAAAATCAATACATCAGCATAAAGACTAATCTTGTGTTCTTTTTCTCCAGTTTGGATACCTCTGATATTAAGATTTTGTCGTATGGCTGCTGCTTATGGTTCGATAAAGATGGTAAAAAGTGAGGGAGAGAGTGGACACCCCTGCCTAGTACCTCTCTAGAGATTAAAGCTTCGGGAATGCTCATCATGTCTTTGGACAGACGCAGCTGGACAGCTATATAGTGTTTTAATCCAGTTTATGAAAGATGAACCAAACCCGAACTTATTTAACACCATAAAAAGAAATTCCCAGTTAACACGGTCAAAGGCTTTTTCTGCATCCAGGGACAAAATTGTTGTTTGTAAGTTATTAATCTTGCAGTAGTCTATTAAATTAAATAGCCTGCTTTTATTATTAGCCAAGTGCCTACCTTTAATGAAGCCTGTTTTAGCTGGGTGTATAATAAACAGAATTATCCTTTCCAGTCTTTTGGCGAGAGCTTTGCAAATTATTTTAAGATCAACATTCATAAGTGAGATGGGGCAGTAGCTGGATGGAAGCATAGGTTCTTTTCCAGGTTTAAGGAGCAGGATAATACTAGCCAAATTCATATTTGGAGGGAATACATTATCTTCTTTAATTTGGTTCACCATTTTAAAGAAATTTGTTGCCATCACAGGCCAAAATTCTTTATAAAATTCTACTGGAAAACCAATTGGTCTCGGAGCTTTGTTGTTGGGGATGTGTTTAAGTGCCTCTTGGAGTTCAGACACCTGAAGATGTGCATCCAGAGCTGCAATCTCTTCATTATTTAATCGAGGTAAGTTAATCTCATCCAAAAATGTATTTATCTCTGAGTCAGATGGGTTAATTTGAGATGAGTAGAAGTTTTCATAAAACTTTCTGAAGGAGTTATTTATTTCTTCAGGCTCATGAGTAATATTTCCAGTCATATCCTTAACAGAGTGAATAGTTGTTTTTCTTTGTTCAATCTAAGCTGGTTCGAAAGATATCGCCCCGATTTATTACTGTGTTCAAACTTCTCAAGACGTAGTCTTTGTATTAAAAACTGTTCTTTTGTTTATAATTTCTTTTAATTTCAGCTTTAATTTTCCAAGATTGTAAAGTGTCTGTTCCTGTGGATAAATGGCACAGGCCGTCTCCAGTGATTTAATTTTCTGTTCTAACTCCAGTACCAGTGCTTTTCTTTTTTATTCTTATAAGATTGTCCAAACACTCATCTGTACTTATTCACCTCATGATGGAGGAAGTCCTTACAAAGGGTGAAAAAATGTTATGGTTTCTTACTTGAATAGTCAAAAATCTGACATAAATTTCTATATACATAATTACAGCTACTTCAGGGACTCAAGAAATCCCGTGGCTAATGCTGTGCAGTAACATTAGTTAGAAAATAAATTAAGATCTGTTTATTCTACTATTACAACTTAAACTATTTTTAACCTCAGTTTCCACCATCCATCCATCTTCTTCCGCTTAATCCTTTTCGGGTCGCGGGGGGGCTGGAGCCTATCCCAGCATCTTTGGGCGAGAGGCAGGGTACACCCTGGACAGATCGCCAGTCCATCGCAGCTCAGTTTCCACCATGGTGATCAATAAAGTTTTACATTATTATCTTAATCTGTAACAACGATAAACAACTGTAACTTTTTTCACTGTACACCATATTATTAAACTGAGCAGCTGCACATCAAAGCTGATCATTTAAAAAAAAATATGTAAAACATGACTGCTGCACAATTAGTATGTGCTGTTACATTCATAGATGCAAATGTTGATCATATCATGAACCTGTCATATGTGTCAGCTTGGTATGCACTACACAAAGAGCAGAGATAAACAAAGCTATCATCTGGTCAGTCACTGCAACAGATACTGGAGTCAGTTTGTCTTGGCCTGTCCTTGCCACTGATAATACCTCTATCTGCCAAGAATGTGCCGCTAGTCCAGCAAAAGCTAGCGGTACTCAATTACTTTGCAAGCAGTTTCATGAAATGGTCAGTCAGAAAGCAACTCATACCGGCTTGGACGTCGCCTGGGTTAACAAGGCCAGGAGTTCCTGGCAGCGGAGGGCGAAGGACAGAGCTGCGTGAAGGAATCTGATCAGACCTAAATGAAACAGTCATTGTCGCCCCCGACAGACTGCTATGATGATGATGATGATGAAGATAAGATAAGATAAGATAAGATAAGATAAGCCTTTATTAGTCCCACAATGGGGAAATTCCAGGATTGCAACAGCACAGGGATAGCAACACTCAGAGCAATAATTTAGAAGATAAGAAAATAAGAGCAGTCAATATACATATGTACACATAAATACATAAATATATATACACAGTACAGAGCATTGTAGCTAGATGGAATAAACAGTATAACCGTCTATTTAGTTACCCCACGTAGTATGAATATGTACCCATATATATTGTCACCCTCCGTAGCGATTGATATTGTCCTAGTTGTATACTGGAGGGGACCATTTTGTGTAAGTCTGTTGCATCTTTTGCATTCAATACTATTAGGTCGTCACGTTGTTTTGCTATATCTGCACGCAGCCCTGCTTAGGTTCTAAAGTCTGAAAGCTGTAGGTAGGAAGGACCTGCGAAACCTCTCGGTCCCGCACCTAGGATGATGTAGCCTACTGCTAAATGAGCTCCTCAGTGCGTTCAGTATGTCCTGCATAGGGTTGGACTCAGACTCAAACAGAGATGACAGCTTAGCCACCATCCTTCTCTCTCCTATCTCCTCTACTAGGTCAAGGCGCTGCCCCAGGACAGAGCTAGATTTCTTGATCAGTTTGTTCAGTCTCTTCCTATCAGCTGCTGTGATGCCACTGCCCCAGCAGACCACTCCAAAAGTGATGGATGATGCCACCATCGAACTGTAGAAGGTCTTCAGGAGCACCCCTTGTACACCAAAAGCCCTGAGCCTCCTCAGTAGGAACAGCCTGCACTGTCCCTTCTTGTAGAGTGTGTCAGTATTGTGTGACCAGTCTAGTTATGGCGCATGTTTAGGGCGCATATATTGTATCCATATTTCCCACATATACCTAGCAGGCATGACGGTGCATATTTTGGAGGCTTCACGTCTTAATGGACAAAGAGGACCTGACCCTGCAGAGACCTACGGGAGGTGTGAAGTTGGTCTGGCAGGAGATGGGAAGTTGGAGAGAATGTTCCTGCACGGTGGCGCAGTGGTTAGCACTGCGGCAGCACAGTTTACCCTTGGCCGGGGGATTGTGGGGATCATGGGATCGTGGGTTCGATCCCAGCCCCCGACCAACAGTGATCTGTGTGGAGTTTGCATGTTCTCCCCGTGTTGCGTGGGTTTACTCCGGGATTTCTCCGGTTTCCTCCCACATGCCAAAAACATGCATGTTAGGTTAATTGGCTGTTCTAAATTGTCCCTAGATATCTGTTTCCTATAGGCCCTTAGAATAGAGGGTTAGTATTAATGAAAGCGCTTTGAGTGGTCTTTGTGACTAGAAAAGCGCTATATAAGTGCAGGTTAGTTAGTTAGTTAGTAGTTAGTCCCAGCAGGAGCCCCGGAGGCTAGAAGGATAAGAGACAATGGGGACGCCAAGGAGTCTCGGGGGCTGTATGTTTGCTAAAGGACTGTAGGTTGGGGGTGTGTGACTTGGGGAGAGTATAAGAACTGTGAAGGACGATTGTTCTGCCTCTTTTCAAGATTCTGTGATTGATAGAGGATGTAACCCTTCAATAAACCTATCCTGAGAAATAAACTCAGTCTCGTCTGTGAAAGGCATCCTCTACACTGGTGACCTACGACAAGTATGGTGCACTGAAAGCCGCCCTCATTCGTGCCTTCACCCCCTCGCAGGGAGAGCGAGCAGAGAAGCTTCTGGCGCTAAGACAAGGCGAGGCAGACAGGCCGGCAGATCTGATGGCGAGGATGATGAACCTGAGAGGCGAAGACGACGACAATTTTATCTTCGCCCACCTCTTCCTCAGAACACTACCGCCAGCAGTGAGAGTCACCCTGGCCAGCTCACAGCTGCTCAACAACCGTGACTACCACGGGCTAGGCCAGGAAGCACAGCGGCTCGTCGACGCCCATAGACGACACACAGCCACGACGGCAGCAACGGAGCTGAACGCATCCCCGCGAGACGAGGGGAGACCAGAGGCCGCAGCACCCGACCCACTGACGTCAGCAGCGGCAGAGACCAGGAGAAGCGGAGCGGACGGCACCCTCTGCTTTTACCATCAACGTTTTGCCGAGAGGGCGTGCAGATGCATCCCACTGTGCCGATACAAGCGCCAGGGAAACACCAAGACCGAGAGTCGGTAGCCGCTGCTGCTCTCGGCGCAAAGAACAAGCTGCTTTTCGTGACGGACGCAAATTCAGGGAAGGATTTCCTGGTGGACACAGGCTCCCAGCTGAGTTTCGTTAAGCCTTCCTACGCGGACCTGCTGGCGCCTTCCAGTGGACCCCTGGTGCTAGCAACAAACGGCTCGACGATCAAAATTTATGGGGAGAAGACGCTCCTCCTATCCTTCCACGGTCGCACCTTCGAGTGGACTTTCGTCGTAGCTGCAGTTATCAATAACATGCTAGGTGCTGATTTTTTGTGCTCAAATGGTTTATTAGTTGATCTTACTAATAGACCTATGGCAAATGCACTGTCTTTCCACTCTATCTCCTGTACAGCTCGGGTGGCCCCGCCTTCTGCACATCCCAATGTCACAGCTGCGGGTGGTAAGTTTCATGCACTACTCAATCAGTTCCCAGCACTCACGGTCCCAACATTTTCAGCGTCAGTAGCCAAACACGGGGTCGAACACTTCATAACTACCTCTGGCCCCCCTGATTTTGCAAAAGCTCGGCGCTTGGACCCAGCTAAACTGGCCATCGCGCGTGAGGAATTTGCCAACTTGGAAAAACTGGGCATCATTAGGCGCTCTAACAGCCCTTGGTCTTCACCACTGCACATGGTTCCTAAGGCCGGCGGCTCGTGGCGGCCTTGCGGTGATTTCCGCAGGTTAAATAATGCTTCAGCACACGACCGCTACCCGATTCCGCACATCCAGGATTTTTTGGCACATTTGGCGGGGGCGCGCATCTTTTCCAAAATAGATTTGGTGCACGGTTATCACCAAGTCCCAGTCCGCGCTCAAAACATACCCAAAACGGCAGTAATAACCCCCTTTGGGCTTGAATTTTTGCGCATGCCTTTTGGCCTCAAGGGCACCGCACAGACGTTCCAACGTATGATGGATGCGGTGTTGCGCGGCCTCCCTTTCGTGTTCGTCTATTTGGATGATATTTTAGTAGCCAGTACATCCGAAGACGAACACAAACGCCACCTCACAGCGGTTTTTCAGAGGCTGACAGAGCATGGGTTAATAATTAACTCAGCAAAATGCCAGTTCGGGGTAGCGCAAATCGATTTTTTGGGCCATCGCGTTTCTCCAGAAGGAGCGGTCCCGCTGCCCGATAAAGTACGCCCGATAACGGAGTTTCCCCAACCGCAGACAGTTAAACCATTGCAAGAATTTTTGGGGATGGTCAATTTTTATAACCGTTTCCTCCCCAGCGCGGCACAGCTCATGCACCCACTGTACGCGGCACTAAAGAAGCAAAAACCTGCAAATAAGGTCGAGTGGTCCCCGGAACGGGAGCGCGCTTTCTCCCAGGTCAAATCGGCCCTGGCGAACGCTGTGTTGTTGGCACACCCGGTGCCAACAGCTCGCACGGCGCTAACCACGGACGCTTCCGACGTAGCAGTTGGGGCAGTTGTCGAGCAACTGGTAGCAGGGAGCTGGCAACCGCTTGTGTTTTTCAGCAAAACATTGCGCGATAACGAGCGGAAATACAGCGCGTTCGATAGGGAACTTTTAGCCCTGCATTTGGCCATCCGCCACTTCCAGTTCTGGCTGGAAGGGCACCGTTTCACCGCGTTTGTAGACCACAAACCATTAACATTTGCAATGGCCAAGATTGCAGAGCCTTGGTCGGGCCGACAGCAGAGACAGCTGGCCGCGATTTCGGAGTTTACCACCGACATTCAACACGTGGCGGGTAAACACAATGTAGTGGCAGATTGTATCTCGCGCGCAGTTGCAACGCCAGGCCCCCAGGGGGCAGACACGGTGGCCGTGGACGCGGGCCAGGCTTGCGGCGCGGAAGCGCTCGCAGCCCCGGTCTGCGTGGGCTTAGATTATGCAGCCATGGCCGCCGAGCAGGTTAGCGATGCGGATGTGCGCGCGTTCCAGTCTGGGCCAACAGGGCTAAGGCTGGAGCACAGGGTGCAGCAGATAGGTGTGCCCCCTCTAATCTGCGATGTCTCCACGGGGCGCCCCCGCCCGTGGTCCCAGCTGCGTGGCGCCGCCGCGTTTTTGATTCAATCCATTCGCTGGCACATCCGGGGGTTCGTGCATCGATCAAAATGGTGGGAGAAAAATTTGTTTGGCCAGGGCTGCATAAACAGGTCAAAGAATGGGCCGCAGCCTGCGCAGCGTGTCAAAGAGCAAAGATACACAAGCACACGCGGGCCCCCTTAGAACCTTTTCACATCCCGGCCAAACGCTTCGACCACGTGCATATCGACTTGGTGGGACCCCTCCCGCTGTCGCAGGGGTTCACACACCTTCTAACCATGGTGGACCGCACCGCGCGCTGGCCAGAAGCGGTCCCCCTGGCGTCAACTACAGCAGCAGACGTTGCGCGCGCGTTTTTAACGGCTTGGGTCGCGCGTTTTGGAGTCCCGTCAGACATAACGTCTGACAGGGGTCTCCAATTCGTTTCCGAGCTCTGGTCATCCATGGCACTCAGTCTGGGGGTGAAAATTCACCGCACTACCGCTTATAACCTCCAGGCCAACGGTTTGTGCGAACGCTTTCACCAGTCATTGAAAGCAGACCTCAGAGCGGCTCTCACGGACACAAATTGGGTTGATAAACTTCCATGGGTTTTATTAGGGTTGCGTTCAGCACCTAAGGAAGATTTGCAAGCCTCTCCAGCTGAGCTTGTTTTTGCCCAACCCCTCCGGTTACCGGGCGAATTCCTTCCAGAGAACCCTGCACCAAATCGCCCACCCGCTCAGCTGCTGCAGAGCGACACGGGATCAAACACCCTCCCCGGCCCAGTTCATCACAGTTTCCCACGCGTTTTTGTGCCTAAGACCTTAAAGAACGCAGAATTTGTCTTTGTCAGACACGACGCTCAGAGGCCAGGTTTAAGACCGCCTTATGATGGACCGTTCAGAGTGTTGGAAACTGGGGAAAAACATTTTTTGCTTGATTTGGGTGACAGGAGGGAATTAGTCTGCATTAACAGACTCAAACCCGCTTTTGTTTTGGCTGATGAACAAGTGCAGTTAGCCAGGGCCCCCCGTCGCGGCAGGCCGCCGGGGAGACACTGTTCTAAGCCTTCACAAGGATGTACTAATGACTCTAATCCACAGATGCAAGAAACGGCTACAGTCAGATCGAAACCTGCTTACAGCAGATATGGCAGGAGGTTGAAGCCCAAGCAGTCGGAAGTGTGATATGTTGTGCCATTTTCTGTTCTGTGTGATATGAGATGATTCTATGCATATTGGGGTGTACTTTGTCCTTATTTAGACGTTTGGGGGGGGTTATATGGCGCATGTTTAGGGCGCATATATTGTATCCATATTTCCCACATATACCTAGCAGGCATGACGGTGCATATTTTGGAGGCTTCACGTCTTAATGGACAAAGAGGACCTGACCCTGCAGAGACCTACGAGAGGTGTGAAGTTGGTCTGGCAGGAGATGGGAAGTTGGAGAGAATGTCCCAGCAGGAGCGCCGGAGGCTAGAAGGATAAGAGACAATGGGGACGCCAAGGAGTCTCGGGGGCTGTATGTTTGCTAAAGGACTGTAGGTTGGGGGTGTGTGACTTGGGGAGAGTATAAGAACTGTGAAAGACGATTGTTCTGCCTCTTTTCGAGATTCTGTGATTGATAGAGGATGTAACCCTTCAATAAACCTATCCTGAGAAATAAACTCAGTCTCGTCTGTGAAAGGCATCCTCTACATAGTTATTATTCAAATGAACACCCAGGTACTTGTAGGATGTTATACGAACAGTAAGAGATTATTTTACCTCGCATGACCACTTTTGCTGCTTCCCAAAGAACACACGGGGATATTCTTGGCTTAGCATTATATTCCAGATATGATTCCCACTCTTTATTAAAGTAGTTAATAAAGTCTTTGTCTTTTAGTAGTGATATATTAAATTTCCAGCTCAGAGTGTTCCTTGTGGCTTTCCTATTTACTAGTGTAAGAGATACTGGATGGTGATCGCTGATAGCTTGATTTGAACATATTTCAGTGTCTGTGATGTCCCTCACAATAGAGTTCCCGGCTAAAAAGAAATCTAGACGTGAATGTGAACGATAAACTGATGAAAAAAAAAAGTGTATTCCCGAAGAGTTGGGCGAAGAGAACACCATTCATCGCAAGGACCAAAATCATTCATGTATTGTTTGAGAGTGTAAGTAGCCTGCCATTTTCGATAATTCCCCGATGCACTGAGCCTGTTGATTGCTGGGTTTAATAACAGGCTGAAATTTCCTCCTATTATTAGTGTTGTGTCCAAGTGCTCAGAAAGAGAAGTGAAAAAAGTATGAAAACAGGATGGGTCATCAACATTTGGGCCATAAACACTTGCAATACATAGAATTTTTGAACTGAGATTTTTAATATTATAAATCTACCTTCCGGATTTGCTATGGTATTATTCACAACAACGCGTATTCCTCTGTTTACCAATATAGCTACCCCCCTTTGTTTAGAATTAAAGCCAGCTGAGTACATGTGGGGGAATTCCAGGGAGGTGAGCACATCTACAGATGACTTAGAGATATGTGTTTCCTGTAATAAGACAAAGTCTGCCTGTAGATCTTTTAGTCAATTAAAAACTTTAAGCCTCTTCTCCCTGGTACCAATTCCACCTATGTTCCATGTGACAACCTTAAATGTGGACATGTTTTCATTAACTGGTTTTGTGCTAAACGCTAACTAAATGTGCCTATGTGATTATATGTCTATAATGTATGTATATGTGTGTATATGTATGTAGTGAGTAAAATATATACCTACGCATGTATGCTTGGGTGTGTGCGCATGATGTCTCTGTTCCATTGCTGTGGTGATCTGCTCTGCGTGCCTGCTGTCCTAATTGCCTCCACAGCTACGCGCACACCTGACCCACTCATCTACAGCCTACTTAAGCAGTGCTGCCCTTTGGTCTGCACGGAGACATCAGTGCTCCTTCGGACTGAAGAGATCTTTTCGTCTACATTTTTGAATCCTTTATTAGTCCCACAATGGGGAAATTACAGGGCATCCACATGAGTGGATGAGGCAGCCACCGGTGCGGCGCCCAACCCTTTCACCATTCACACACATTCACACCTGGGGCCACTTTAGAGTCTCTAATTAACCTAACTTGCATGTTTTTTGGCATGTGGGAGGAAACTGGAGAAATCCCATCTCTTCCTCCTGCCTCTTCAGAGTTTCGCCTCCTTCTCCTCCTCCGGCTCCGTCAAGTCTTCTGGGAGCCAGCTCTCCCCAACTTCAAGTAAGCAACCGGGATTCCATTCCCTTTCTCCTCTTCACCTCTTCTCCCCTGTGCACAGGTGGAAACCTCCAGGCAGCGGACCACCTCCTCCTGGCGGTGGACCAGCATTCCTCTCTACACTCTGCATGAATACTGAGAACTTACCTGCACGACTTCACCTTACCCCTCGGCGATGGCATGGGCACAGAATGGACAGCAGTGAGCAGACGGAACCGCCTGGGAGTCCTTCTGCACCTCAGCTCCTCGCCCGCCTACGTTGCCAGTTCGATCTGTGCTCTGTTCGCCCCGCTGCTCACATCTACACTCACACGCACACACACACTCATTCACTCTACAATAAAGGATAATTGTGTTTATTCCGAGTCTGAGTCTGTTTCTGGGTTTACCAATCATGTCAGTACGTCTCCGTCAGACAAACCCAGCAGACGGTGCTCTTGCACAGTGACTAAACACTATCGAGGCTCGTTTAGATCAGTTATCCTTTGAGCAGCCAGTCACACTCACACAACTCATGCAGATTAACACTCATCTGGATCGCCTTACTCTGTCACAGCCTGCTCCTCCTGCTCCGGGGGGCGCGGCCGGGTCAGCTAGTTCCACGCCTCATCTCTCCCAGCAGTCCCGGCTAACTCCAGTCCCCACCCCCACATGATTCAGTGGTAAGCTAGGGGAGGCACGGGGTTTTCTACTGCAGTGCGATATTGTTTTTCAGTGAGTGCTGGGGGACTTCCCCATGAATCATAGCCGCATAGGATATGTAGTCAATTTCTTGGAGAGGCGGGCCTTAGCTTGGGCTTACGCCGTAATGGCTCGGCCCAACTACGCTAATATTATGTATGATCAGTTTGTGGCAGAGTTTAATGAGGTTTTTGACCACTATGTGTTATGGATGGCTTTCACGAGCCATCAGTGAGACGCTATAGGCAGCCGTGGGTTTGTACATTTATTAAATAAAGACACACAATGACAAAATAACAAGCCTCGTGGGGCAAATGCAAATAAATACAATACTTACATATGCACAGCAAGGGCGGAATCTGACGCTGTAGGAACTGACCTCAGGGTTGGGGAAGCCAGACTGGAAAGAAGACATAGAAATGTCCATGTAGGTCGCAGCCCTGAGCAAACAGAGCTGCTCCCTTAAAAAGGGAGGAATAGATTGATCAGCTGATGAAGGGTCATCAGCTGATCAGAAACAGGTGCTCAGCGGAGCTCCACTGACAGCCGGAAGCCCTGCTGAGACGCTGTCAAAATAAATGTCTAGAACTAACTACTAACTAACTAACCTGCACTTATATAGCGCTTTTCTAGTCACAAAGACCACTCAAAGCACTTTCATTAATACTAACCCTCTATTCTAAGGGCCTATAGGAAACAGATATCTAGGGACAATTTAGAACAGCCAATTAACCTAACATGCATGTCTTTGGCATGTGGGAGGAAACCGGAGAAATCCCGGAGTAAACCCACGCAACACGGGGAGAACATGCAAACTCCACACAGATCACTGTTGGTCGGGGGCTGGGACCAGGACCAGGCCAGAGGAGAGAAGGGAGACTACCGCACAGCCCGAGTGCCGACAGAGTCAGCACACGACCAATGACAGTTGCCCCCGTTTCCGACGCGGATTCTAGACGTGGTGTAACACCGCACCCCCCCCCCCAAACTGGGAGGCCAACAAAACCATCCCAGGGAGGGAGAAGGGGGAAAGAAAAGGCCGTGGAGGGCTAGATCCTGGCGACCAGAGTGGAGAGAAAAAAAAACAAAAAACAACAGGAGACACTACAGAGTATGAAAAAAAAAAAGCACAGCCACACTCCATAATGTACCAACAGGCAGCATACTATGTCCAAATAAGGAACAACTAAGCCTACTGGCCATAAACAGAAACTTGGGTCAAAGAACCAAGATACATAGTTCCACGGAAAAAACACAAATCATCCCCCACAAAGGAAAGGGGGGAGAGAAAAAAAACACTACAAACGTTGAAACCCTGCAGTTGTAAATCCACACACAAACTGTACAGGCAATGAATGGATATTTGAACAGAGGAAAAACAAAAAACTCACAAGGAAGCGGTGACATAAACAATCTCATCCATATAAGATTTCGTACATATACAATTTCATACATATACAATCTCGTACATAAGACCCCCGCACATACCAAAGTGTTACAGGAGAACCCAAATAGAACTCAGGGATGAAAGCAGTCTAAACACCACGGCATGAAAGCCGATAGTTCGGGGGGCCGCTCTGCATCTAGCGTCCATACAGCTGGCAGGGGGAAAAGGAACAGTTCGGGCTGCCTACCCCAGTCCCATGCCAGGAAACACAATCCTTCTGGCGGCCGAGCCAGATCGCCGAACGGACATGAAAGCTTGTCGGGTGGCCGACCCAGAATGCCAAACAGGCGGGGCAGTCCTCCAGGCAGCCGTCCCGCATCACCCAACCCCCAGGATCGCAGGGGAGAAGTATGGTGATGATTATGATGATAACGATGATGAAGATGATGAGCCAGTCTAGCGTCAGGTGGCAGAGGATGTGCAGCTCCCTCACTGACCTTGGACCAAACTGGTGCTGCACCCCCGTTGGACCCCGACCGGGTCAGCGCGGCACCCACGACGGACCCCGACTGGGCCGGAGCAGCAACCGCGATCGACCCTGATTGGGTCTCGTCGGTACCCACATCGGACCCCGATTGGATCGGAGCAGCACTCACGATGGACCCCGATTGGGTCTCGTCAGCACCCTCGTCGGACCCTGATTGGGTCTCGTCAGCACCCTCGTTGGACCCCGATTGGGTCAGTGCCGCACCTGCGATGGACCCCGACTGGGTCGGCACAGCACCAGAAACGACCTCCAGCCCCGGACCCGGAACCTCCCGCACAGTGACCAGGAATGACTCCACACCGGTGACCCTGGGAGAAGGCTCAGGAGAAGGAAAAGAACCGGGATCAGGATCACCAGTAGCGACAGAGCCCAGTGAGACGGGCTTGGATGCAGCGGATGGCTGCACCTGGCTCGTCTCCCCGAGAGGCAGGCAAAAATGCTCCAGAATTGATAGAAGGAAGACAAAATAGAGCACTTGCCTTCACTCGAGTTCTGTCACCATCCAGGACTTCGTCAATCCAGGCTCAGGACGAAGAAGGTCGTTGTCTGGCTCCCACTCGGCTGTGGCGGGTTCCGCATGGTGTTCTTCATAGCCCGAGGAACCTCCAACGCTGAGGTCCACGCTGACGACCCACACGGCATGGTGGCAGGGGTTCCTCAACCTGCTAGATTGGACCGCTCTTCCGTGGAGACCCGTGGATGCTTCATCGTCGGCGCAGGCTCCAAACTGCAGTCCGCTCTCCTCCTCTGCCCATGACGTGGCTGCGGGGCTGGAACCAGGCTATCCAGGGCCGCAGGCTCCCACCTTGTCCGGCAGCGTAGGCCTGGCGCCACGGAACGCTCAGAGGAAGGAAACACAGAGGTAGCAGGTCCGTTACTATTTACTGCAGCAGGTGGAGGGAGTTCAGGGGACTGTGAACCCCGACTCCGCCGACAGGAATCAAGCAAGACAATTCATCTAATATGGAAACAGAATGAAAAGTTACTTGCCTAATCCGAGGAGGCCCGATTGAACCCGCTGCAGTGGACTTCGTTTCTCCCTTGCCCCGCTGGATGGTAAAGGAGGGCCCCTTGGGAGGATGAGGAGGAGCCGCTCGTGGTGGATCCATGATGGGCGTCGCCGAAGCAGGACTCATAGCCTTCACAGGTGCTGAGGAAGATGTCAAGGAGGAGGGGATGACAGCCGAAGCGATCCGGGCACCAGGAGCTGATGGAACAGTGGGATGAGATGACCCTGGGAGAGAGGCTGCGGGAATTCCCTCCTGACGAGACGTAGGAGTGGCAGCTGTCAGAAAGGTAGAGTCTTTGTGATGACCCGGAACAGGATCCGGACGGGGTTCTTGCTGATGCCTCTTGTTAGCTTTGTGACGACGGTAACCGGCAGAGGGCGAGGCGAAGGAGAGACCCGGAAACGCCGCTCCTGTGCGGAAACAGAAGCGAGCAGGTCGGCGAACTCTGGATGGTCCTTTAACGCTGGATTCCTCTCCACCAGCCAGTCTGCCACCGTCACATGCTTTATCACCTGCGTAGGGTGAACGGCAGAGTGAGCAGCTGCCACTCGGTCCCTGATGGAAACAGCTGTCAGACGTAGCGTCTCCGGCAAAATTCTGACTGACGACACATTCTCTCGGGGATCACCCCTGGGTGGTGCGAACTCCTGGCCTGGAGAGGGGACAGGAATGGGATCCTGAAGCGAGGAGCGAGGATACCTCCTCTTCGGCTTCCTGCCAGTGTTTCCCTCCAGCCCACGGAGTCTCTCGCACTGCACAGCGATTTCAGCCTTCCTTGCCGTGACTTCCAGGTGGTTGGAATAGCGGGGAAGGCGATTAATAGTGTCCTCAGCAAGGTCCAGGTACCAGCGCAAGCCGCTGGGAAGGCGATGGCTACAAGCGTTGGAAAGGATTCCGTCGACCTCAATGAGAGCCATAATTAGCTCATAGCTCAGGCTTGTGGCGTAGCTCTTCAGCGGCGACGCCATCTCCCAGCACGCTGGTACGCTGAACAAGGGAACTGTCAAGTCCAATTAAACAAGCTACGGCCACCGGCGTCTCTTTGGGCTGTGACCTACTGTTATGGATGGCTCTCACGAGCCATCAGTGAGACGCTATAGGCAGCCGTGGGTTAAGATAAGATAAAATAAGCCTTTATTAGTCCCACAACGGGGAAATTCCAGGATTGCAACAGCACAGGGATAGCAACACTCAGAGCAACAATCAGAAGGCAAGAAAAAAAAGCAAGCAAGCAAGAGCAGCTAATATACATATGTACATATTACTATAAATATATATATATATATATATATACACACAGACACACAGTGCAGAGCATTATAGCTGGATGGGATAAATATATGAGTATATAAACACACAGTGCGGAGCATTGTAGCTAGATGGAATAATATGTAGATATATAAACACAGTGCAGAGCATTGTAGCTAGATGGAATGAATATATAGATATATAAATATAAGCATAAGCATAAACACACCCAGTGCGGAGCATTGTAGCTAGATGGAATAAATACGTAAATATATAAACACACACAGTGCAGAGCATTGTTGCTAGATGGGATGAAACAGCACAATCGTCTACTTAGTTATCCTACATGGTATGATTATGTACCCATACATATTCTCACCCTCCATAGCGACCGGTATTTTCCTAGTTGTATGCCGGAGAGGACCATTGTGTAAGTCTATTGCATCTTTTGCATTCAAAAAAACTATTAGGTTGTTATCTCTGCGAGCAGCCCTGCTTAGGTTGTACAGTCTGACAGCCGTTGGTAGGAAGGACCTGCGAAACCTCTCGGTTGTGCACCTGGGATGATGTAGTCTGCTGCTAAATGAGCTCCTCAGTGCATTCAGTATGTCCTGCATAGGGTGGAACTCGGACTCCAGCAGAGATGACAGTTTAGCCACCGTCCTTCTCTCTCCTATCTCCTCCACCGGATCAAGGCGCTGCCCCAGGACGGAGCTAGCTTTCTTGATCAGCTTGTTCAGTCTCTTCCTATCGGCTGCAGTAATGCCACTGCCCTAGCAGACCACTCCAAAAGTGATGGCTGATGCCACCACCGTGTCATAGAATGTCTTCAGCATTCAACAGGTTTGTACATTTATTAAATAAAAACACACAATGACAAAATAACAAGCCTCGTGGGGCAAACACAAATAAATACAACACTTACATATGCACAGCGAGGGCGGAACCTGATGCTGTAGGAACTGACCTCAAGGTTGGGGAAGCCAGACTGGAAAAAAGACATAGAAATGTCCATGTAGGTCGCAGCCCTGAGCAAACAGAGCTGCTCCCTTAAAAAGGGAGGAATAGATTGATCAGCTGACGAAGGGTCATCAGCTGATCAGAAACAGGTGCTCAGCGGAGCTCCACTGATAGCCGGAAGCCCTGCTGAGACGCTGTCAAAATAAATGTCTAGAACCGCGCCACAGGAGAGAAGGGAGACTACCGCATAGCCCGAGTGCCGGCGGAGTCAGCACACGACCCATGACACTATGACCAAGATAATGTACTCGCCACCCAGTTACCTAATCTCAAACAAGGTACTAAATCTGTCGCCGATTATTTGGTGGACTTCCAGGTGGTGGCAGCGGAGGTGGGGTGGGAGGATGCCGCTCTCTGCAGCATATTCACGTGTAGTCTTAGCCCTAGCCTGCGGGATGAATTGGCCCGCATGGAGAAACCTCACAAGTTCCATCCATCCATCCATCTTCTACCGCTTTTCCGGAGGTCCGGGTCGCGGAGGCAGCAGTTCAAGCAGAGAAGCCCAGACTTCCCTCTCCCCAGCCACCTGCTCCAGCTCTTCAGAGGGGATACCAAGGCGTTCCCAGACCAGCTGGGAGACATAGTCTCTCCACTGAGTCCTGGGTCTGCCCCGGGGTCTCCTCCCAGTGGGACGTGCCTGAAACACCTCAAGTGGGAGGCGTCCAGGAGGCATCCTAATCAGATGCCCATACCACCTCAACTGACTCCTTTCAATGTGGAGGAGCAGCAGTTCTACTCTGAGCCTCTCCCGGATGACTGAGCTCCTCACCCTATCTCTGAGGGTGAATCCAGCAATCCTACGGAGAAAGCTCATTTCAGCCGCTTGTATCCGCGATCTCGTTCTTTCGGTCATTACCCAAAGCTCATGACCATAGGTGAGAGTAGGAACGTAGATTGACTGGTAAATCGACAGCTTTGCCTTAGAACTAAGCTCCCTCTTCACCACAACAGACCGGTACAACGTCCGCATCACTGCAGATGCTGCTCCAATCCGTCTGTCGATCTCTCGCTCCATTTTCCCCTCACTCGTGAACAAGACCCCAAGATACTTAAACTCCTCCACTTGGGGCAGGAGCCTGTCCCCAACCCGGAGAGGACAATCCACCTTTTTCCGGCTGAGGACCATGGACTCGGACTTGGAGGTGCTGATTCTCATCCCAGCTGCTTCACACTCAGCTCCAGTCTCCTGGAGAGGGGCTGGAGCTTGACCTCACAAGCTGAACGAGCAAATCTCCCTCGCCATTAGTATTGATAACCGCCTTAGGGAGCGAGCCAGTGAGCATCAGCCTCCTGGTCATTTGGGCTCGCAGTTTCACCGCTCCCCACAGTCCCCCTTGCTAGCCCTTCACCCCTCTGATTCCTTGGAGGCTGAGGAGCTCATGGTGATGGGCCAATCCAAGCTGCCTCCGGCCGAAAGGCAACGCCGCCAAGAGCTCGGGTTATGCCTTTATTGTGCTAGTGTGGAGCATGAGCTGGCTTCTTGCCCCATTCAGCCGAAAGGAGGGGTCCGTGCGTCACAGTAGGGGGACTCAAGGACTCACCCCGAGCTAAGACCCTTACTAAATTTCTGCTCCCCATTCATTTTCAGCATTTTCACAATGAAATTTCCACCCACGCACTCATTGATTCCGGGGCTGAGTAGAGTTTTATTTCAGAGAACCTGGCAATCCAGCTGGGGCTTCCTTGTTACCAGCTGAAGACTCCATTAAAACTGATTGCTCTCTCTAAAGTTCCGCTGGCCATTGTCGTTAAACAAACTGCCCCAGTCTCAGTGTTGGTTTCAGGCAGTCACAGGGAGCAGATCAGTTTTTTCATGCTTCCCGTCTCAGCCTCCCCTGTTATTCTGGGCTACCACTGGCTTCAGCTGCACAATCCTGTCATTGACTGGCGATTGGGAAGCATTGTCTCCTGGAGCTCTTTTTGCTTGAGTGCCTGCTTACAGTCCGCTGCCTGCTGCCCTTCTGTTCCCCTCTGTTCTCCTGACACGCCCCCGCCTGACTTCTCGTTAGTACCCCCTGAATACCATGATCTGGGCTCCCTCTTTATCAAGGCTAAAGCGCTGTCGCTTCCCCCCCCACCGCCCCTATGATTGCGCCATTAACCTCCTGCCGGGGGCTCCTTTGCCATCCAACCGGCTTTATAGCTTCTCTGCCCTGGAGCAGGAGGCAATGGATAAGTACATCAAGGAATCTCTGAGCTCTGGCATTATTAGGCTGTCATCGTCAGAGGTGGGGGCGGGATTCTTTTTTGTGGGGAAGAAGGACAGTTCACTTAGGCCTTGTATTGACTTCAGGGAGCTAAATAACATCACGGTCAAAGACAAATATACTCTTCCTCTCATTAACACCACCTTTGATTCTCTCCAGGGGGCCTCAGTGTTCACTAAACTGGATCTCCGCAATGCCTATCACCTGGTGAGAATCAAGGAAGGGGATGAGTGGAAGACGGGCTTCCACACTCCTAGTAGTCACTTTGAGTATTTGGTGATGCCCTTTGGTTTGACCAATGCCCCTACAGTTTTTCAATGACTGATCAATTATGTTTTGAGGGATTTTTTGGACTCTTTCGTGTTTGTTTATCTCGATGACATTCTTATTTTTTCCCAGTCCCTCGAACAACATCGGGTACAGGTCAGGAGGGTCCTACAGCACCTTCTAGAGAACAAACTGTACGTCAAGGCCGAAAAGTGTGAGTTTCACACCTCATCCACCACGTTTCAGGGCTTTGTCATCTCCCACAACAAGATCATCGCGGATCCGGACAAGGTGAAGGCGGTGGTGGAGTGGCCTGTTCCATCTTCCCGGAAACAGTTGCAGCAGTTTCTGGATTTTGCCATTTTCTACCGCCACTTTGTCAAAGACTACAGCATCATTGCGCTACCTCTCACTCGCTTCACCTCCACCAAGGTGCCATTCCGGTGGACTGTGAAGGCAGAGGCAGCCTTTGCTAAGTTGAAATCTGTGTTCTCCTCTCCTCCTATTTTGGCCCAGGTGGACCCCGCGCTGCAGTGTCTGGTGGAGGTGGATTCCTCTGACTCCTGGGTGGGAGCTGTATTGTCCCAGCGTTCTCCTGCCAACGACAAGAACCGCCCCTGCACCTTCTTCTCCCCTGCCTTTCCCCTGCAGAGAGGAACTATGACATTGGGGACAGGGAGGTGCTTGCGGTCAAGTTAGCCTTTGAAGAGTGGCGTCACTGGTTGGAGGGGGCCTCTCAGCCTTTTGTCATTTGGACCGATCATAAGAATTTGGAGTACCTCAGCACGGCCAAACGGCTCAACTCTCGTCAAGCCCGCTGGTCCCTGTTTTTTGGTAGATTTAATTTAACCATCACCTATCGCCCAGGGTTGAAGAACACCAAACCAGACGCACTCTCCAGACAGTTCTCCCCTGATGCAGCTGAGGTGCCGCCACATCCCATTGTTCTGCCTTCATGCATTGTGGGTGTCCTCTCGGGGGGAATCAAGGAAAGGGTTAGAGCACAGGAGACGAGGCTGACCCGAGCAGGGGGCCAGCAGGACGGATGTATGTGCCCTCTTCGGTTCGGGGTGAGGTCATCAATTGGGCACACTTCTCCAAGCTGCTGTGTCACCCTGGGATGGCGCGTACGGTGCCCCAGCTACAGAGAACTTTCTGGTGGCCTTCGCTACGGAGGGACATCTGGGAATATGTTCAAGCCTGTCCCCAGTGTGCCACCTGCAAGTCTTCCTCCTCCCCACCATCGGGGCTACTTAATCCCCTTCCCATCCCCAGGAGACCCTGGTCCCACATGGCCCTAGTTTTTGTCACCAGTCTTCCCCCCTCTGCAGGCAGCACCATCGTCCTCACGGTCGTGGATAGGTTCTCCAAGGCAGCACACTTCATTCCCTTACAGGGGCTCCCGTTGGCCAGGGAGATGGTGGACCTGCTCATGGTGTGGCTCCATGGCATCCCTGTGGACATCGTGTTAGACTGTGGACCCCAGTTCATCTCGCAGGTTTGGCGAACGTTCTGTAAGGCCATCGAGGCCACATTAAGTCTGTCCTCATGGTATCATCCCCAGAGCAACGGCCAGTGCGAGCGCACCAACCAGGGGTTAGAGGCGACGCTGCGGTGCGTTTCGACCTCCAACCCAGCATGCTGGAGCTCCCACCTACCGTGGGTCGAGTATGCTCATAACTCTATGGTTTTCTCTGCCACAGGTCTCTCTCCGTTTGAGGCTTCCCTTGGGTACAACCCCCCACTGTTCCCGGAGGAGGAGGGAGACATTGCGGTGCCCTCCATGCAGGCCCACATGAAGCGCTGTCACCGGCTGTGGAAGGCTACCTGGGCCATGCTTCGGCGCACGGCGGATCACAACTCGGACATCGCAATCGCTGCAGGACCCTGGCCCCGTCCTACCGGGTCGGGCTGCAGGTATGGTTGTCCACTAAAGACATCAGTCTTAAGACTGAGACCAGGAAGTTATCCCAGCGCTTTATTGGTCCTTTCTCCATTACCCATATTGTCAATCCCGTCACTGTGCGCCTGGCTCTCCCCCCCTCTCTCCGCATCTGTCCCACCTCCCACGTCTCTCAAGTTAAACTCTTTGTTTCCAGCCCTCTGTGCCCCCCTCCCAAGACTCCACCTCCACCAATGATGATCGATGGTGACCCCGTTTGGAAGGTCAACTGCATCTGGACATCCGACTCAAGGGTCGTGGTCTTCAGTACCTGGTGGACTGGGAGGGTTATGGTCCAGAATGGAGATCCTGGGTGCATCCCTCCTTCATGATGGACCCACAGCTCATTAGGGACTTCCACCAGAAGCGCCCGGGTAGGTTGGATCGGCCACCGAGAGGTGTCCCATAGGGGAGGAGTACTGTGGTGATCTGCTCTGCGTGCCTGATGTCCTAATTGCCTCCACAGCTGCGCGCACACCTGGCCCACTCATCTACAGCCTACTTAAGCAGTGCTGCCCTTTGGTCTGCACGGAGACGTCAACGCTCCTTCGGACTGAAGAGATCTTCTCATCTACATCTCTTCCTCCTGCCTCTTCGGAGTTTCGCCTCCTTCTCCTCCTCCAGCTCCGTCAGGTCTTCTGGGAGCGAGCTCTCCCCAACTTCAAGTAATCATCCGGGATTCCATTCCCTTTCTCCTCTTCACCTCTTCTCCCCTGTGCACAGGTGGAAACCTCCAGGCGGCGGACCACCTCCTCCTGGTAGCGGACCAGCATTCCTCTCTACACTCTGCATGAACACTGAGAACTTACCTGTACGACTTCACCTTACCCCTTGGCGACGGCACAGACACAGAACGGACAGCGGTGAGCGGATGGAACCGCCTGGGAGTCCTTCTGCACCTCAGCTCCTCACCCGCCTAGGTTGCTCATTCGAGCCGTGCTCTGCTCGCCCCGCTGCTCACATCTACACTCACACACACGCACACACTCACTCACTGTACAATAAAGGATAATTGTGTTTATTCCGAGTCTGAGTCTGCTTCTGGGTTTACCAGTCATGTCAATTGCAAGCAAATGGGGTGGATGGACATGGGTGCATGTACTTAAAGTTATTTCCTATAAACCAGAAGTATGAAAGAAAACAGACATAAAGGTTAGTAAATGCTGAAAAAATGCAGATAACATACAACAACGACCTAACAACTTTAAGAATATTAGCTACAACAGACAAACAAATAACAACCTCAGCAAAAAAGAAATAAAAACATTTTGACAATGTTCACAAATTAAACCAAGATCAAATAAGAGACCTGCACACAATGGCACTCTTTTTCCACCTGTAGCTAAGAAAAAAAAATAGGCTCTAGAAAAACCAGGGCATTATAGTTTCATCCATAAACATCTTGCCATCTATATACAATCTATTCACAGAAACAGTAGCTCATTTACCTTCTTGGATTTTTTTGTTTCCTAATGGGGAGAAGCTTCCTTCTCCTTTTCAAGATTTCCTGTGGAAATTGATCATTAGACCATAATTGGCATTTTTAAGCTGCCTGCCCTGCCTCTGTAC
The DNA here is from genome assembly GCA_020510985.1 of Pholidichthys leucotaenia. Taxonomy (NCBI): domain Eukaryota; kingdom Metazoa; phylum Chordata; class Actinopteri; order Cichliformes; family Pholidichthyidae; genus Pholidichthys; species Pholidichthys leucotaenia. Next base: position 249,297,240 of record CM035839.1, on the reverse strand, counting down.
CAAAATTTTTTGCTTGAAATGCTCAAATTTGGCAACAATAGGTCTGGGACGTTTATTCTGGGGATCCCCCCCCCCCCCCCATTTCGGTGGACTCAGTGGAAGGTAATTGATTTTGTGACTTCAGTGGATAGTTTCAGTTACATTGACATAAATTCATGGACTGTAGGGAACCCACGCTGGGATATTCATCTCAGACGGGAAGCAGAGGGGAGGTGAATAGCCCCTCTGCCGGTAGAGCGTGGGGGATTAAACGGAGGAGGACAATATGTATTGTAATGGGAGAAAGTATGGTAATGCAGCAGGAAGGAGTAGCTGCGGGGACAGTAAGGGGTGGATGTGTTGAATGTATTGCAATGCAAGATCTCAGACAGTAGGGGAAAGGAATTGAGTGATATAAAAGGAGAGACCCTGGTATATTGAAGGATGGCTTTTTCTGTGTATGAATGAAGTGAGAGAGGAAATAAAGTTTGTCTGCCATGCAAGTCTGGTTCCTTTATTTGCACTCTCCACAGGACCAGCTGTTCTGGATTTTCATTATTTTTTTCAACGATTCCAGAAAAAAACAAGGTTATCCCTCATGCTGCGTGACGGCAAATTGAAAACTGTTTCCTTCATTTTTCGGTTTTCTCTTTCAACAACGCCAAGCTGTGTGGTTAGTGTGTTTACTGACTTTTTCAAGCTATTGTTTTCCTCTACGAGAGAGATGAACTGCGCCTGACTGTACTCCAGACTCTCCCGTACGCTCTGGAATTTTTTATGAAGTAGCTTGACCAACGCCAGTCTGCCATCCACGCTGGTGAGTTTATTCTCAATAGAGAAAAGGATGTCACTAACCTCGGTGCCCTCCCGTGATTTCTTGGATGGTAAATGTGGAGAATCCGCCGGCCAGGGGTGCTTGGACACAGAGTTGGAGGAAGCAGGACCAGGAGATACGTTCTCCTCCATGACACACCAGCGATAATAAAACTCATCTATATAATTCTCAAGTTCCTCCAGCTCCTTCGAGATGATGGCGAAATGAATTACGAATGAACAGATAATCAATTAGCAGATTAATTTCGAAAGAAAAGAAACGCTACCTGTAGAAAATTCTTGTTCATGCTCGGTCAACGCGAGTCGCCGTTTTAGATTATTGTGCAACCATCTCGGAACGTCTGGCAATCACAGTGTCATGCACCCCAACAGATCAAACTGTCATGGTTCGAACTCCGATCTCGTCCGCGCTCGAGCCATGCATCATCTTCACCAGGTTTGACAGCAGTGTTTACCTTCTGGCTCCCCGAGCCTTTATTTTGACAGCACTCGGAGTGGCTTCCTGCTGTCAATTCTGACAGCTGTGCTGCATTTCGGCTCATCAGCAGCTCTGCATTTAAGTGGGATCTGGGAGCAGAATAATGCGGCAGTCTCATCAACGATTCGTTAACGATTGCTCGTCAGAGAATTCTCCTTGCCAGACGTTAAGCGAGCGTTCCTCGGCTCAGACGTCAACTATGCCTTCATCGTCTGGCTTATCGACCATCCCTGGGTTATGATTGTAAGTGTGCTTCTTGTTTGCCTCATGATCACGTGTATGTAGTATTGTACGTTTTAGCCCACCGTGGCTCATTGTTTTGTGTGTTTCTTTTGTTAACAATAAATTGTGCAAACTTCACCGGTGTCTTTTGGCATTTTATGGTGACTCGCGAGGGCCACCACATGACAGTAGACTGCCGCCAGACTGAGACGCCAGTTTCGGGGAGTTCTGCTTAAAGTGGACGTTTGTTTTCCCTGGCTGGGTACCTGCACGTTGGGAGGTGATGTCATCTTTCAGGATCCGCGTTCGGAGCCCGGGTTATGAACTAGCGGAGGCCTTGGACTACGTAGATGAAACGCTCGTCACTGCGACTTTCTGCAACTTTTGCAGTGATGTACGCCGGTACCTGGACCTCACTGAGGATATCCTTCATCGCCTTCCTTGCTACTCCAACCACATTGAAGTCATCGCAAGGAGGGAGGACATTGCGGCACAACGCGAGATACTCCGTGGGCTGGAGGGAAACTCCGGCAGGAAACCGAAGAGGAGGCATCCTCGCTCCCCGCTTTGGGATCCCGTTCCTGTCCCCGATCCGGTCCAGGAGTTTGCACCATTCAGGGGTCGTCCCCGAACGAGCATGACGTCAGCCGGGAATCCCCCAGAGAGGTTGCAGCGGATAGCAATCTCCATCTGGGATCGAGTGGCTGCTGTTCGCTCCACCGATCACCCCGCACCAATCATTAAGCATGTGACGGCGGCTGTCAGGCTGGTTGAGAGGAACCCCGAGCTGAGTGACTATCCAGAGTACGCTGACTTGCTTGCCTCCGTTTCTGCTCAAGAGCGGCGCTTCCCGGACCTCACCTTCGCCTCGCCATCAGCCAGAAGACGTTGGTGCCATGCTCAAAGCGAACCTCAGCAAGACCCCCGTCTGAATCCGCTTCCGGCAAAGCCCGTTAGCGGACCTTCGCGAGCGGCTCCTCCTCGTCCTTCCAGGGGGCCCTCTGTTACCATCCAGTGGGGAAAGGGAGGAACAACGTCCCCTACAGCAGGCACCATCCATCCTCCAGTAAACAGGCAAGTGCAAGTTCATTCTTCTCATCATGGTTGTGATTTGCCTTGTCTGACTCCTGGGGGTGGAGTTCGGGGTTCACAGTCCCCCAAGCTCCCACCTCCTGCTGCAGCTCTTATCACTAAACCTGCTGCCTCTGTGTCTCCCTCCGCTGAGCGGTCCACGGCACCAGGCCTGCGTCGCCGGATGAGGAGGGGGCCTGCTGTTCTGGAGAGCCTAGTTCCAGCCCCGCAGCCACATCGTGAGCAGAGGAGAAAAGCGGACTGCAGCATGGAGCCTGCACCGACGATGAAGCGTCCCCAGGTCTCCACGTTGGAGCAGTTCGAGCCAGTGGGTCGAGGGTCCCCTGCCACTATGCTGTGTGAGTTATCGGCGTGGACGTCAGCGCCAGAGGGTCCTCAGACTGCAGAGACCATCATGCCGGCTGCAGAACCCACCGTAGCCGAGTGAGAGCCTGATGACAAACTTCTCCGTCCTGAGCCTGGATCGATGAAGTCCTGGATGGCGACAGAACCCGAGTGCAGGCAAGTGCTCTACTTTGTTTTTCTACTTTCTATCTTGGAGCATTTTTGCCTGCCTCTCGGGGATGTGAGTCAGGGGCAGCCGCCTGCTGCACCCGAGCTCATCTTGCTGGGCTCTGTCGCTACCGGTGATTCTGATCCCGATTCTTTCTTGTCTTCCGAGCCTTCTTCCAGAGTCACTGGTGCAGAGCCAGTCGCAGTCACTGTGCTGGAGGTTCCAGGTTCGGGGTCGGAGGTCGTCACCGGTGCCGTGCCGACCCAGTCAGGGTCCAACACGGGTGCAACCGAGACCCAATCGGGGTCCGACGCGGGTGCAGCCGCGAGTGCAGCATCGGTATGGGTCAAGGTCGGTGAAGGAGCTGCAGACCCTTTGACATTGGGAGGGGCTCGTCCTGGGGCTCGTCGTCACCATCATCCCCCTCGTTATAGTCACCAACCCAGCTTTTCACCGCCGGGGGCCATTGGGGGCCCTCTACCTTCGGCCCGGCTCTCCCACGTCTTCCCCCCGCCAGGGAGGCCACCGCCAATTGTCTCCCCACGGTTCTGGTGGCTGAGGGATACGGGTCGGCCCCCAGAGGAACTGTTTCGCTGGTTCGGCGCCCTGGGTCGGCCACCCGACATACTGTGCTTGCAACTGGGAGACCTGGTTCGGCCGCCAGAGGATCTGACTTTCCGGGCCTGGGACTGTGGTAGGCCGCCCAATCATGTCCTGTTTCCCGTAATCACCTGTTGGCCATTGAACGCAAGGAGACCACCGGAACTGTCTCCATTGTTTTTGGACTCTGCCTGTCGTCATCCTCTTGGGTTGTGTGGTCCCACTGAGGGTCTTTCGGTGTGATAGTTTTGCTCTGTGCTTTGCCTTTGTTAGCATGTTGTTATTGTTTTTTTTTTAAACTTGTGGGGGGGGGGGTTCTCTTGCCCTGTGTGTTTCTGTGCATTATGGAGTATCGTATTCTCTGTCAACCGTGCTCTGTAATTGCCTCATTTGTGCTCTGTTTAATTATGATTTGTGCATTAGGGAGTATTGTGTTTTTTCTCTGTTGATGGCCTGTTCCCCCATCCGCCCACCCTGGCGGGGGGGGGGGGGGGCCTTGGGTATCATTGGGCGTTCGGAGCTCGCCCTTGGGGGGGAGGTACTGTCATGGTTTGAGCGCCGATCTCGTCTGCGCTCGAGCCATGCATCATCTTCACCAGGTTTGACAGCAGTGTTTACCTTCTGGCTCCCCGAGCCTTTATTTTGACAGCGCTCGGAGGGGCTTCCTGCTGTCAAGTCTGACAGCTGTGCTGCATTTCGGCTCATCAGCAGCTCTGCATTTAAGTGGGCTCTGGGAGCAGAATAATGTGGCAGTCTCGTCAACGATTCGTTAACGATTGCTCGTCAGAGAATTCTCCTTGTCAGGCATTGAGCGAGCGTTCCTCGGCTCAGACGTCAACTATGCCTTCATTGTCTGGCTTATCGACCATCCCTGGGTTATGATTGTAAGTGTGCTTCTTGTTTGCCTCATGGTCACGTGTATGTAGTATTGTACGTTTTAACCCGCCATGGCTCATTGTTTTGTGTTTCTTTTGTTAACAATAAATTGTGCAAACTTCACCGGTGTCTTTTGGCGTCTTATGGTGGCTCGCGAGGGCCACCGCATGACACAAATCTGTTCTAATGATGACTAGGCTGACTATCCAAAGAAAGGGTTACCCAAATGGATGAAATTCTAAACTTTCAAATGATGCATGGCATGACCACCAGCTCCTAACAGGTTTACTACACTTCATTGTGTGGCAGCAGAAACATTAAGACTTTAGATCACCTTGAAAAATTATGACCCATATACCAGAACTTCACTGCCAAATAAAGTTAGATCCATCCTGTTTACCACCAATGTAATTAGAATTTGATCATACATATTAACTATCCTGTTTTATCAAATAATAAGGAATGATTATAACAATGTGCTGTGTTAGTCATATAAGTATATAATACATTTATGATCTGTTATATTATTTGAAGACTGGCTATAAATCACATCAGACTGATACTTTTAACTTTTCCTTGGGCTGTTTTTTTTTTTTTTCCTTTTTAATGGTCCCCTGTTTTTCCTTGGCTGTAGAGGCTGTTGTATAGGTTGCTCCATGCTGTCCCTGTCAGAATATTAGATTAGTATGGACCAAGACGTCCCCCCACCCACACACACACACTTTTGGTGGGCTCATATTCCATCCTCTCAGACTGTGTTTAATCTGTACTTTCAGTGACAAATCATTCTATCACTGCCTCTGACAGATGCTATTTCTGACTGCTACTTGCACATGGGAAGCATTTTCTTTGTTACTATGACAACTGGGGACTGTGAGCGGCTGCCAGTGGTCTCAGCAGCAAGATATCTGCACAATGAGCACACATTTTTTAAGTAAAGGCACTTTCTACTTCTGTTCCTTCACTCTTCAGTTTCTGCACATTCAAAGTCCTGATGAAAAAACACAGTTAATGTGATGAATGTTATTAAAAATGTACAATATCGGAAAACTAATGCACGCCTGCTTGTAAACACAAGAAAAAAAATCAGCTCTTTATCTTGCAGAGAGATGGATGGGACTCTTGCAGGTTCTATCAGCAGTAGATAGAGCCACCTACCACTCTGGGTTTGTCAACCATTTACAACTAAGTGGCATCTGATAAATGCAGAGTTCTGGACCTAAATCAGTTAGCCAGAGAACAAAGGAACTTAGTCATTAAAAATGTATAACCCCATTTCCAGTGATGCAGAGATGTTGTGAAAAATGTAAAAAATAAATAAATAAAAAAATTTAAAAATCCTTTTCAACCTACACTATTCACAAAAAGTTAGGGATATTTGGCTTTCAGGTGAAATTTAAGAAAGCACCTAAAATACACTATAACCTTTACAGGTGAACTGAATTTTACCTTCTCTAACCTTTTGAATGCACATGTCCAACTGTTAAATGTTTTAATACTTTTTGCATAACTTGCTGTTCTCTAACGAGGTGCTTAATGGCAAAATGATGAAGTCCTCTTCATCATGCTGTTCACATTTTGACATCATGAGATGACGATGACACCTAACAACTGATCAACAGTCCATTGCAAGGCTTCAAACAGGATGTTCTCAGAGGGAAGTGGCCACTGAGCTTAGAGTGTCACAGTGTCACAGAATGACACAGCGATTGTCACAGCGAGTGTCACACCAGCGAGTGTCATGGCCACCAACAATGCTGGAGACATCAAGGAGAGCGCTATGCATCAGCCACTGTTGTCACAAGACGAGCCTTTGGTGGTGGTGGTGGTGGTGTTACAGTCTGGGCAGGTGTGTCTAGTCAACACAGAACTGCCCTACACCATGTGAATGGTACAGTGAAAAGCTGACACTACCTGAATAACATCATTAATCCAGTCATTGTGCCCCTGCATGAACAACACAGGCCTAATTTCATCTTCATGGACGACAATGCTCCAGCTCATCAAGGTTGCATCATGAGGGAACAGCTGCTGGAGGCTGGGGTACCTCAAACACAGTGTCCTGCACTTTCTCCAGACCTGAATCCCATAGAAAACCTATGGGATCTGCTGAGTTGCCATGTGGAGGCTCGTAACCCTGCACCCCACAACCTCAATGGCCTGAGGGCCACCTTTGAAGAATAATGGAATGCCATGCCTCAGCAGACAATAAGTTGACTTGTGAACAGCATGAGACGTGCTTGTCAAGCTGTAATTGATGCTGAAGGGCACATGACAAGTTATTGAGACACTGACATTTTTTGTTGTGGTCTACCCACCACTGTTGTTGGCTTTTGTTTCAATAAATTGTTTGAGATGAGGAAATCACCATTGCATGCTTCTACTTAAATGCCCTACTTTCGTGATACACAGTGGTGTGAAAAAGTGTTTGCACCCTTCCTGATTTCTCATTTTTTTGTGTGTTTGTCACACTTAAATGTTTCAGATCATCAAACAAATTTTAATATTAGACAAAGATAACGCAAGTAAATAAAAAAATGCAGTTTTTAAATGAAGGTGCTTATTATTAATGGAAAATAAATCCAAACCTACATAGCCCTGTGTGAAAAAGTGATTGCCCCCTCAAACCTAATAACTTGTTGTGCCACCCTTAACAGCAACAACTGCAATCAAGTGTTTGTGATAACTGGCAATGAGAGTTTTACAGCGCTGTGGAGGAATTTTGGCCCACTCATCTTTGCAGAATTGTTGTAATTCAGCCACATTGGAGGGTTTTCGAGCATGAACCACCTTTTTAAGGTTATGCCACAGCATCTCAATCAAATTCAGATCAGGACTTTAACTAGCACACTCCAAAGTCTTCATTTTGTTTTTCTTGAGCCATTCAGAGGTGGACTTGCTGGTGTATTTTGGATCATTGTCCTGCTGCAGAACCCTAGTGCGCTTCAGCTTGAGGTCACAAACAGATGGCTGGACATTCTCCTTCAGGATTTTTTGGTAGACAGCAGAATTCATGGTTCCATTTACCACAGCAAGTCTTCCAGGTCCTGAAGCAGCATAACAGACCCAGACCATCACACTACCACAACCATATTTTACTGCTGGTATGATGTTCCTTGTTTTGAAATGCTGTGTTACTTTTACGCCAGATGTAATGGGACACACACCTTCCAAAAAGTTCAACTTTTGTCTTGTCAGTCCACAGAGTATTTTCCCAAAAGTCTTGGGGATCATCAAGATGTTTTCTGGCAAAACTGAGATGAGCCATTATGTTCTTTTTGCTCAGCAGTGGTTTTCAGCTTGGAACTAGGCCATGCAGGCCATTTTTGCTCAGTCTCTTTCTTATGGTGGAGTTATGAAAACTGACCTTAACTGAGGCAAGTGAGGCCTGCAGCTCATTGGACGTTGATGTGGGGTCTTTTGTGACCTCTTGGATGAGTCGTCGCTGCTCTCTTGGGGTAATTTTGGTTGGCCGGCCACTCCTGGGAAGGTTCACTCCTGTTCCATGTTGTCACCATTTGTGGATAATGGCTCTCACTGTGGTTCGCTTGAGTCCCAAAGCTTTAGAAATGGCTTTATAACTTTTTCCAGACTGATAGATCTCAATTACTTTGTTTCTCATTTGTTCCTGAATTTCTAGCTTTTGGGGATCTTTTGGTCTACTTCACTTTGTCAGGCAGGTCCTATTTAATTCAATTCAATTCAATTCAGCTTTATTTATATAGTGCCATTTCACAACAACAGTCATCTCATAGCACTATCAACTGTAGGGGGGACCCCCACAGTTGCAGAGAGACCCCAGCAATCAGGCAATCCCCTGTGAGCAAGCACTTGGCGACGGTGGAGAGGAAAAACTCCCTTTTAACAGGAAGAAACCTCCAGCAGAACCAGGCTCAGGGAGGGGCAGTCATCTGCTGCGACTGGCTGGGGGGTGAGGGGATAGAGAAGAAGAAAAGAACAGACATGTAGAGAGCAAACAGCACGATGGGGACTCAATCTATGGGAGAGAACAAACAAATGTTAATGACCAGCAAAAAAAAAATATTTCATAGAGAGTGAGGAAAGGAGTGAGGCCCAGTGCATTACTGGAGGTCCCCCGGCTGACTAAACCTATTAGCAGCATTTAAGTGATTTCTTGATTGAGAACAGGTGTGGCAGTAATCAGCCCTGGGTGTGGCTAGAGAAATTGAACTCAGCTTTCAAAAGGTGTGATAAACCACAGTAAATTTATGTTGTAACTGGGGAAGGGGGGATCACTTTTTCACACAGGGCCATGTAAATTTTGATTATTTTTTTTTTTTTTTACCCTTACACACCTTCATTTAAAAACTGCATTTTGTGTTTACTTGTGTTATCTTTGTTTAATATTTAAATTTGTTTGATGATCTGAAACATTAAAGTCTGACAAACATACAATAAAATGAGAAATGAGGAAGGGGGCAAACACTTTTTTACACCACTGTAATACCACTGTAGCGTGAACTTTTTACATTTTCCATAAATTTCACCTGAAAGTCAAATATCCCTAACTTTTTGTGAGTAATAATAATGATAATAATGTATTGCATTTAAGTAGCACCTTTCAAGATACCCAAAGCACTTTACAATATGTCCATTATTCATTCATTCCACAGACAGACACTGGTAGTGGTAAGCTACTAATGTAGCCACAGCTCACCTGGGACAGACTGATGGAAACATGGCTGCCAATCTGTGCCAACGGTCTCTCCGACCACTTCCGAACATTTATGCACATTCATACCTAGTATCATGGACACTGGAGGCAGTGTGGGTAAAGCGTCTTGCCCAGGGACACAATGGCAGGATGTTTGGAGAGAGAGAGATTCAAACTGCCAACCCTCTGGTTATTGGACGACCCAGTCTACCTCCTGGGCCACTGCTGCCCACATTTCCCTCCTCTGTTCCATTTTTTTCTGAGCACCAAGCTGGATGGCAGGAAGTTCCACTTTTATATGGGCTTTGGCAAGACTTGAACCCCAACCTCCCGGTTGTGGGGCAGATGCTCTACCTCTAGGACACTGTCGTGATTGTCGTGATTCTCTAAAGGACGCAGGACAAAATTAGCTCTGGAAAACCATGGACTGTGATAATTTTTCACCTGGCCTCATTTGAAGGAGTTATCATGTCAAAGTGCAAATTTGATGAAGAAGAGTATTTAAATGACTGGCACAAGGTGATTTACTAAGGTTTACGACAATTAACATCAAACGTCAATTTTCTGCTAATTACGCCAGGATTTAACACCCAGAAAAGCGTGTCTTAATTCATTTGTACCTGGCATGGCAGTGATAGTTGGTGCCAGGAGGAGACACTGGTGAGAACAGAGGGTGGTTGGCTTAAGAAAGAGAATCTTTTCTCTGTGTGTTACCTTATTTGGCCTGAGAGAAGATCAGATTATATGAATATATTAGGCAGGGACGTAGCAACAAATTTTGGCCCCCGGGAACAGCACTGTGTGTGTGGGCCCCTGAAACACAAACCAAATTTTATTTTTACATTCCAATGTCACAAACCGAGCCAGTGTTTTCCTGTAGGCTCGGTTCTGACCGTTCTCTATGTCTCAGCCATTGGGGTTATTAAGTATTGTTATCTTTTGAGTTCTTGGTGTTTTTATGTCTGTGTTCTTTTATGTCTTTTTGTGTCACATGGCACAACTGTGCATGTGTCAGCATCTGTTTGTAAACTCGGTCACTTCTACACGTACTGGTTATTTTGTCTGTTTTTGTTTGTTGTATTAGCTCCGTTTTAAATTTTTATCTCTTTTTATCTCTTTTACTGATATTAACTTTTTTACTTAGTGTTAGCTCAGTAAATACAACAGCCCATACTGGCTCACAGGTGAATCAGACCCTGATCAGGGCTGTTCACTGGGTTAGGCTAACCCATCTGTTTTAACTAGCTAGCTAGCCACTTCTGACCTGGAAAGCCATGGCTCTATCCCCAACCTGTGTCAGCTGTGTTTGCCTCTCTAAGAAGATTTCTGAGTTGGAATTGAGACTCTCTAACCTCTATAAGATCCGAGAGGCTGAAAACCATCTGGATGCTATCATTTTTGGACGGACATCGGTGCCAGCGACAGACTCGCAGCTAGCAGAGACGGCTACTTACCTGGGTGAAATTAGCATATCGCCATCCACCTCCACCCCTGCTCCGGTCACCTCAGCTGTCCAGGACTCCAGCTCCAAACACTGGCTTCAGCTCGGAGCTAAACCCAACACTCCAGGTTGTTCTTCACAGCCTCAATGCGCGCCCTGGACCATGGTTGGGCCCAATAGCAAACGTTGGGGATTAACCAGACATGGCCGTGCCTCCTCCCTTCCCCTTTTGCTGGAAAACAGATTCAACATCCTTTCCCTGGAAGATTTCCCCCACCTGGATGTTGATCTTCCTCCCATGGCCGCCCCTCCTCCTTCAGCAGCGGCCCAAACCCGCAAGCCTCGGATCAAAACTATACAGTGGTCTGCCTGCAGTTCGCTCATTGCGTCAGCCATTTTGTGTACTAAGCGGCCTTTTTATTAGTCTTTATTTTTGAACTGTCAACTCTTGTGTTAATAAATGGGTTGTGGTGAAACTCCGCGTGTAAATCCATTCTTCCTTTTCCTCCTCCATGCGCTGCGTAAAAGCCCACGAGGGGGTTCATGACATTCCCAGATTTAAGATGGGTATGGCGGATGATAAAATAAAGGCAGCGAAGTGAAGGTTTTAAGTAGGTTTATTAAATCATACTGCCATCATAGGAACTCCACACCAGCCCTTGTGCAGGCGGGCTGGTGTGTGTCCTCAGGCTCTCCAGCAAAGAGACACAGAGTGTGTGTGTCAGCAGCAGTTGAAGGAATGAGAGAGTGAGCATGGATTTCAGTGAGCTTATATACCCAGTCATAGACAATACATGAAAGGCATGGTATCATCAAAGAGACTGCAGACAGGCATGAGACATTTGCATTTGAGAGACACAGTAAGGACAGGATGCATGAACACAATGCATGAATGGCACATTAACATCACAGTAGTGAAACAATGCATGAATGGCACATCACAGCAGTGAAGCGGAAAAAGCCAGAAGGAGCGGGCTGTCTGTAGACATTAATACACACATTGCCGTGCCCGTCCCTAGTCTGTTGTGGGGGTTATCCCAAACTGCCACACTGCTCCCCCCCCAGAGGGCTCGGCAGGCGGCCGAGGCCTCGATAGTCCAGCTTTGGCAGCGAGCAGGAAAAGCTCTGTGCAGGAGGAGGTGGAGGGGGGTGGGGGGTAATAAGTGCCGGCCAGGGACGGTGAAATCATCTGAGCCACGCAAAAATTGCTTGTGGGTCCGCGATGTTGAAGGGCTGTCCCGTTGAACGTGCGGAGATCACAAGAAGAAGAATTAGTCACTGGCTCCTCTCGCGATTAAGTCCTACAAGGATTAATAGCGGCCGTGAAGAAAAAAGGAAGCGGCGAGGATAAACAGCAGCCATGAAGAAAACAGGGGCGGCTGTAAGAAAAAAAAATAAAAGCAAAGGGACTTGGCGTGTTGACTTTAGGTGCGGGCACAACCTAAAGCCCTCGGGAACCGCAAACTGCTGAATTCCCCTTGCGTGCCATGGCTAAGACCATTAGAAAATCCAGTGGGCGAGCTGCGTGCGTGCTTCAGGTGTGAGAGCAGCCCTGAAGGCTCTGTGTGCAGCGGCGAAGGATGATGGCGGTCTGTGGAGCCGTATGTGTCCCGTGCGTGGTGCGCCGTCCTCGTAACTCCCCGGTGCGTGTGCCGGGGCTCCGTGCGGTGTTGGGCCAGCTGGAGAGGAGACAGGGTCAGGAAGCGTAATCATCCCTGTTCAATGTGTTGGAGCGGTGAAAGGAAGTAGACGATCTTTGTCCCTCGCGCTCATGCAGATGCGTTGGAGTGGTGAGAGGGAGGAGACGATCTTTGTCACTCGCTCAGCCATGGTGCGTTCAGGTCCACGCGCTGCATTCTCCATCGGCCATGGAGGTCGCCGTCGTGGAGAGGGGACAAGGTGCATGCGCTCTCGTGTGGAGGAGCTGTGAGCGCGGCTGGTCCAGCGTGGATGTGCCGATCTAGGCATGCAGATCCCACCATGAAGTTTGCTGCGGCTTTCCCGGCCGTGGGTGATGTCCGGAGAGTTCCCTGAAGCAGAAGGGAGCTGCTGCGTTCGCTTGTCGTCGGAGCATCACCGCCGGGTGCTGCGTTCGCCGGCAGCATGGCTGTCCAAGCCAGAAAGTTGCGATGCACAAAGCGTGTGCATCCTCGGGGTCACCAATATGGCGGATGATAAAATAAAGGCAGCGAAGTGAAGGTTTTAAGTAGGTTTATTAAATCATACCACCATCATAGGAACTCCACACCAGCCCTTGTGCAGGCGGGCTGGTGTGTGTCCTCAGGTTCTCCAGCAAAGAGACACAGAGTGTGTGTGTCAGCAGCAGTTGAAGGAATGAGAGAGTGAGCATGGATTTCAGTGAGCTTATATACCCAGTCATAGACAATATATGAAAGGCATGGTATCATCAAAGAGACTGCAGACAGGCATGAGACATTTGCATTTGAGAGACACAGTAAGGACAAGATGCATGAACGCAATGCATGAATGGCGCATTAACATCACAGTAGTGAAACAATGCATGAATGGCACATCACAGCAGTGAAGCGGAAAAAGCCAGAAGGAGCGGGCTGTCTGTAGACATTAATACACACATTGCCGTGCCTGTCCCTAGTCTGTTGTGGGGGTTATCCCAAACCGCCACAATGGGGCCCATTCCCATTAAAGACCTTGGTTAGTAAGCTCCACTCTTATTGACAGTTTGATGCGAGTATATGATTTATTTATCTGTCTTTGGCAATGTATTTATGTTATCTGTATTTACAGATTTTTTGTCTATAATGCACTTTTTTGAGAATGGACCTGCAGTATTTTTAATTTACACACACACACACACACACACACACACACACACACACACACACACACACACACACACACACACACACGGACAAAATTGTTGGTACCCCTCTGTTAATGAAAGAAAAACCCACAATGGTCACAGAAATAACTTGAATCTGACAAAAGTGGCAATAAATAAAAATTCTATGAAAATTAACCAGTGAAAATCATACAATACTTTTAAATTGTGGTTCAGCAGAATTATTTTAAAAAACAAACTCATGAAACAGGCCTGGACAAAAATGATGGTACCCTTAACTTAATATTTTGTTGCACAACCTTTTGAGGCAATCACTGCAATCAAACGATTTCTGTAACTGTCAATGAGACTTCTGCACCTCTCAGCAGGTATTTTGGCCCACTCCTCATCAGCAAACTGCTCCAGTTGACTCAGGTTTGAAGGGTGCCTTCTCCAGACGCCATGTTTCAGCTCCTTCCATAGATGTTCAATAGGATTTAGATCAGGGCTCATAGAAGGCCACTTTAGAATAGTCCAATGTTTCGCTCTTAGAAATTCTTGGGTGTTTTTAGTTGTGTGTTTTGGGTCATTATCCTGTTGCAAGACCCATGGCCTGCGAATGAGACCAAGCTGTCTGACACTGGGCAGCACATTTCTCTCTAGAATACCTTGATAGTCTTGAGATGTCATTGTACCCTGCACAGATTCAAGACGCCCTGTGCCAGATGCAGCAAAGCAGCCCCAGAACATAACAGAACCTCCTCCATGTTTCACAGTAGGGACAGTGTTCTTTTCTTGGTATCCTTCATTTTTGCGCCTGTGAACATAGAGCTGATGTGCCTTGCCAAAAACTTCCAGTTTTATCTCATCTGTCCATAGGACATTCTCCCAGAAGCTTTGTGGCTTGTCAACATGCAGTTTGGCTAAGTCCAGTCTGGCTTTTTTATGATTTGTTTTCAACAGTGGTGTCCTCCTTGGTCGTCTCCCGTGAAGTCCACTTTGGCTCAAACAATGACAGATGGTGCGATCTGACACTGATGTACCTTGACCTTGGAGTTCACCATGAATGTGTTTAGAGGTTGTTCTGGGCTCTTTTGTTACCATACGTATTATCCGTCTCCTCCTGCGGCCACGTCCAAGGAGGTTTGCTACAGTCCCGTGGATCTTAAATTTCTGAATAATATGTGCAACTGTAGTCACAGGAACATCAAGCTGCTTGGATGGTCTTATAGCCTTTTACCTTCAACATTAGTTAATTAGTTAATTCCCTTCCACAGCATGTGGAACACCATTTTGGTGTATGGGGCGGCGCCTATCTCCGTTTCTCTGACCCTAGGCCACACAGCTACTGTAAGTAGTGAAAGCTACAGTGGGGGGTCAGTCCTCTGGTAGCTCTGTGCGTAACTTTCCTTTCCCCGTTCTATTATGCTGAGTACCATGCTAGAAGGCGGAAAGTACCATTTTTATATGGTCTTTGGTATGACCCGGCCGGGATTTGAACCCCTGCCTCCCGGGTGTGGGGCGGATGCTCTACCAACTGAGCCACCACTCCAGTTATTACCTTTAACATGCTTGTCTATAATTTTCTTTCTAATCTCCTGAGACAATTCTCTCCTTTGCTTCCTCTGGTCCATGTTTAGTGTGGTACACACCATGTCAACAAACAGCACAGTGACTACTTGTCACCCTTTAAATAGGCCGACTGACTGATTACAAGTTTGTAGACACCTGTGATGTTAATTAGAGGACACATCTTGGTTGAACATGTCCCTATGGTCACATTATTTTCAATCTTTTCTAGGGGTACCATCATTTTTGTCCAGGCCTGTTTCATGAGTTTGTTTTTTTAAAATAATTCTGTTGAACCACAATTCAAAAGCATTGTCTGATTTTCATTGGTTAATTTTCATAGAATTTTTATTTATTACCACTTTTGTCAGATTCAAGTTATTTCTGTGACCACTGTGGGTTTTTCTTTCATTAACAGAGGGGTACCAACACTTTTGTCCATGTCTATATATACTGTATATACAGTATATATATAGGCCGCCACTGCCCTGCGTGTATATATATATATATATATATATATATATATATATATATATATATATACCACTGCTCAGTCAGTGGTTGTACTGGGCAGCTTCGTGGTGTGAATGTATAACTGTCAGTTTGAACAGAGTGTCCGTGAAAAACAGAATTCCCCTCTCAATGGACCTCCCCTGTGTAAATAAAGATTAAATATTCTATTTTCTATTCGGTTGGTCTTATTCTTTTGTATACTTCAAATTTTTGGCTAGTAGAGAATCTTTAATAAATCCAGTTTCCAGCTGAGCTCAATATACATTGATGTGCACAGACATTTTGAGGAGCAAGTGGTCAACAACAACAACAATAAAGCACTCCTAAATAATGAAAAAAAATGCATACAGTAGCACAAAGTTTACTTGTATACCTACATATACTCTTCTTCTTCTTCTTCTTCTTCTTCTTCTTCTTCTTCTTCTTCTTCTTCTTCTTCTTCTTCTTCTTCTTCTTCTTCTTCTTCCGGCTGCTCCCTTTAGGGGTCTTCACAGTGGATCATCTGACTCCTTCTCACCCTATCCCTTCATCTTCCTCTGGAACACCAACCCTCTCCATGTCCTCCTTCACTAAATCCATGAATCTTCTCTGTGAACTTCCTTTTTTCCTCCTGCCTGGCAGCTCCATCTTCAACATCCTTTGTCCAGTATAACCACTATCCCTCATCTGCACATGTCCAAAGCATCTCAGCCTTGCCCGTCTTACTTTGTCTCCAAACCGCTCAACCTGAGTTGTCCCTCTGGTATCCTCATTTCTAATCCTGTCCCTCCTAAACACCCCCAGTGAAAATCTTAGCATCTTCAACTCTGCCAGCTCCACCTCCTGACTTTTTGTCAGCACCATCATCTCCAAACCATAGCAGTTCTCACTACCATCTTATAAATTTTCCCTTTCACTCTTGCTGGTATGCTTCTGTCAAAAATCACCCCGACCCTTCTCTCCACCCTACCTGCACTGTCTTCTTCACCTCTCTTGTGCATTTTCCATTGCTTTGGGTGGTTGACCCCAGGTATTTAAACTTATCTACTTTCACTACCTCTACTCCTTCCATCTTCACTATCACACTTGCCTCCCTCTCAGTCACACTTATGTATTCTGTCTTGCTTCTACTGACATTAATTCCTCTTCTCTCCAGAGTATACCGCCACCTCTCCATGTTCTCTTCCACCTGATCCCTTCTCTCACTAGTGATCACAATGTTGTCTGTAAACATCATGGTCCACAAAGACTCCTGTCTGACCTCCTCTGTCAGCCTGTCTGTCACCATGGCAAACAAGAAGGAGCTCAGAGCCGTTCCCTGATGTAACCCCACCCCCACCTTGAATCCATCCTTCACTCCTACAGCACACTTCACCACCGTCTCGCTGCCCTCATTCATGTCCAACACCACCCTCACATACTCCTCTGCCACTCCTGACTTTCTCATACAGCACCACACTTCCTCTCTTGGCACCTATCATATGCTTTCTCTAGATCCACAAAGACAGAGTGCAACTCCTGACCTTCTCTATACTTCTCCATTAACACCCTTAAAGCAAACATTACATCTGTAGTATTCTTTCTTGGCATGAAATCGTACTGCTGCTCACTGATTGTCACCTCTCCTCATAATCTGGCTTCAACAACTCTTTCCCATATCTTCATAGTGTGGCTGATCGACTTTAGAATGAATGAATGAATGAATGAATTTATTTCGGATAATACAGTACAGGTTAAAAGAAACTGAATAATATAACAACAAGGTCAAATTAGACAAAGACTCCTCTGATTATACAATTCCACGTAAGTTATCCGAAATGGGTGATGGCTGAAGCCGCAGCTTATATTGCCCACCCATATTCCATCCAGGAATTCAAAATAGAAAAAAGAGAAAACAGTCAAGAGCGATTACAATTCAAAACAAAGCTAAGACAAAATGTGACTGAGAGAAAAAAAGAAAACTAAGCTAGGCTAAGTTAAGCGGTTACTATTCAAAAACAAATCTAAGACAAAATGTGACAGAGAGAAAAAAAAAAAAAAACTAAGCTACAACACAGGCTGGATATGTCAATCCTTATGTGAGTTTACATGTTGTCTTGTAAATATGTTTGGAGTATTTCTTCCTTTAGTTTTTGTTTAAATTGTCCAAGCGTTGTACATGATTTTAATTCAGACTTTATGCCTCTGTAGTTACTACAGCTCTGAGCATCACCTTTGTTTTGGAAAATTGGTACCAAAACACTTCTTCTCCACTCCTAAGGCATCCTCTCACTCACCAAGATTGTGTTAAACAATCTGGTGAAAAAGTCCACTGCCATCTCTCTTATACATCTCCATACCTCCAGAGGCATGTCATCTGGACCAAGTGCCTTTCCATTCTTAACCCTCTTCACAGCTACCCTGACTTCCGCCTTGCTAATCCTCCGGACTTCCTCATTTACAATCTTTCCTTCATCCATCCTCCTCTCTTATTGTCTCTTCTCAGAAATAATGCTTTTCATGACCTTGGAAATTATGGGCAGTATGGATGTAGGTCTGTAGTCAGATGTGTCTTCCTTTTTACCCTTTTTAGGTACAGCAATCACACTGGCAGGTTTCCAGCCTGAAGGGACTGTCTTCATTTCAAGAGAAATCTGGAATAGCTTTGCCAGAACTGGTGAAAGTTCTGGTGCACAGTTCTTGGGTACAAATGCAGAAATCCCATCAGGGCCATTTGCCTTGGATGTGTCCAGACTGCAAAGTTTTCTAAGAATCTTTTTTGTTCAGAATTTCACGGAGGGCAGGACTACTTGTTTCTGTGGCAATTTTGGAGGTCATCATCAAGTTGAGCACTAGATGCAAATGGGTTATTGAGCAGCTCAGCTTTGTCTTTGGCTTTTTTCAGGGTTTGACCATTACTACTTAACAGGGGGACAGCAGAAGTCTTGTTGTTGTCAATAACAACTTTAACAAGTTTCCACCACTGTTTATTATCTGCACATTTCAGTTTCTGCTCTAGTTGGTGTAAAAACAGCCTGCGAGCACATCATATAGTACGCTGGCATTCGGATTTGGAATTCAGATACAAAATACAGCAGTCCTTTGTCCGATCCTTTTTCCACTTTTTGTAGGCCTTCTGTTTTGTATACTGTAGGTTCATGGCACTCTTCATTAAACCAAGGGTTAACAGAGTATTGGCGCTTATTTGACTTTGAAGGTATGAAGTAGTCCATAGCATCTGTAATGTCCCTTATGCAGGACCATGCTGCATTAACATCAGGCCTCTTTGGGAGAGAGGCAGGGTACAGCCTGGACAGATTGCAGTCCATCGCAGGTTTACATATAGCCTACTAAATGAATTTGTATCTCTAAAATCGGCTCAATGTCTATGTAGCCCTTCCTACCTGGAGGGGACATACACAATATGTCAGTGAACAGTGACTTTTTTTCTTCTCCTCTCCATCCATCAGACTCCCCCTCGCTGGGGTCTTAAAAAGTAGCAAAGCCTCTTCCACATCGTAGATTTTCTTTATATATATATATATATATCTACATGGCATCAATTTTCATAGCTATGCTGATGATACACAGCTGTACATTGCCATGTCTCCTGATGACATAAAACCAATTAATGCCCTTTTGAACTGTATTTTACATATAAAGTCATGGATGGCAGAGAACTTCCTTCAGCTCAACCAGGGCAAAACAAAAGTTTTAATCATTGATCCTGCAGACAAGAGAGAGAAACTTCTACCAAAATTGCTAGGTCTAAAACCTACACATTGTGACAAGAACCGGGGCGTTCTTCTAGACTCCGACTTTAATCTTATTTCACACATTAAAAATATAACAAAAATTGGATTCTATCATCTTAGGAATACAGCCAGAGTCCGCCCTTTTCTCTCTCTTGCGAGCATGGAGGTCTTGATGCATGCTTTTTTTTTTTTTTTTTTACCAGTCGTATAGACAATTGTAATGCACTGGTCTCTGGTCTTCCCCAAAAAAGGATATCACATCTCCAACTGCTCCAAAATTCAGCTGAACGAGTGTTGATGAGGACCAGGGGGCGGGCGCATATTACACCAGTTTTAGAATCACTGCATTGGCTCCCCATGCGTTTTAGGATCAATTTTAATGTTCTCTTAGTAGTTTTTAAATACCTCAATGGTCTTGGGCCTTCTTATCTATCTGAGCTGCCTTTATCTTATGAGTCCTCATGGATCTTGAGGTCCTGTGGTATTGGCCTTTTAATGGTTCCCAAATTCGAGACCAAGACCTTTGGTAAAGCTTCCTTTCACTATTATGGTCCTCGTCTGTGAAACAACCGGCTAGAGAGCCTCAGGGCTGCAGAGTCAATAGATGTTTTTAAGTACAGGCTAAAGAACCACCTTTTTAATTTGGTTTTTCACAAACCTGTTTACCTATTCTTGAAGTAGTCATTTATGTTCCATTGTTTTAGGTTCTTCTTGGTGCCATTTGTTTTCAGATTTTCTTATCTTTTATGATTGATGTGTTTTAGTCCAGTTTTTAAGTATGGTTTTTAGTTCTTCTTGTTTTATGTTCTTAGTTTCTTTCTGGACCTTTTTAAATTTGGCTTTACTACTTCAAACTAGTAAACTTTAAACTTTAAACCCTACTACTTTAAACAGGCAAACCTGTTTAAAATAGTAGTCATTTATGTTCCATTGTTTTACATTCTTCTTTGCTCCATTTGCTTTTAGATTTTCTTATTTTGATGTGTTTTTAGCTTAGTTTATAAGTATGGATTTTTAGTTCCCGTTGTTTTTTGTGTTCTTAGTTTTATCTTGTATTTGTGTCTTGTTTTATAACTGTTTCCTCAGTGGAGACCCTCATGCCGGATGCTGCCTGGCCCATCTGCAGGGGTGTTGGTCTCGTGGGTTGCTCTAGCTTGGGTGGGTGAGGGCTTTATGCCATTGCCTACAGCTGTGGTGTGGGCCCCGGTCTGTCCTGTTTGGGGTGGCCTCTGTGGCATGCCCTGTGGTTATGGGCTGTGTGATCTCCCTGCGTGGGGGGCTCCACAGGAAGGTTGCTTCTTCACATGGTGCTGAGCAATGTCTCTTTTATTTTATACAGTGCACCCGGAAAGTATTCACAGCGCTTCACTTTTCCACATTTTGTTATGTTACAGCCTTATTCCACAAGGGATTAAATACATTTTTCCCTCAAAATTCTACACACAATACCCATAATGACAATGTGAAAAAAGTTTTTTGAGATTTTTGTAAATTTATTAAAAAACAAAAAATTAAGAAATCACATATTACACATAAGTATTCACAGCCTTTGCCATGAAGCTCAAGATTGAGCTCACGTGCATCCTGTTTCCACTGATCATCCTTGAGATGTTTCTGCAGCTTAATTGGTGGCCTGTGGTAAATTCAATTGATTGGACATGAGTTTGAAAGGCACACACCTGTCTATATAAGGTCCCACAGTTGACAGTGCATGTCAGAATACAAACCAAGCATGAAGTCAAAGGAATTGTCTGTAGACCTTCGAGACAGGATTATCTTGAGGCACAAATCTGGGGAAGGGTACAGAAAATTTCTGCTGCTTTGAAGGTCCCAATGAGCACAGTAGCCTCCATCATCCATCAGTGGAAGAAGTTCAGAACCACCAGTACTCCTCCTAGAGCTTGCCGGGCGTCTAAACTGAGCGATAGGAGGAGAAGGGCCTTAGTCAGGAATGTGACCAAGAACCTGATGGTCACTCTGTCAGAGCTCCAGTGTTCCTCTGTGGAGAGAGGAGAACCTTCAAGAAGGACAACCATCTCTGCAGCAATCCACCAATCAGGCCTGTATGACAGAGTGGTCAGACGGAAGCCACTCCTTAGTAAAAGGCACATGGCAGCCCGCCTAGAGTTTGCCAAAAGGCCCCTGAAGGACTCTTAGACCATGAGAAACAAAATTTTCTGGTATGATGAGACAAAGATTGAACTCTTTGGCGTGAATACCAGGCATCATGGAGGAAACCAGGCACCTGTCATGATCCGGGGGCACGGGTGGGCATCATAAACAGCTTTCTGTTTAGTTTGGTGTTTCTCAATCTGTTGGTTTATCTGTTTATCTGGTCTAGTCATTGTCATTTTGCATTTGTAGTTTTGCTCACATTTCTGGGGTTGTGTTGTTGCTGTTTATTATGGTTTCTTTTTATGTTTTATTTTGACAGCGCTTTTCAGCTTCCGGCTGTCAAACTGGTCGATACTGCACACCAGTCATCCATTCTGTTATTTTCTCCACTCATGTATCCGCACCTGTCTTGGATTATGTCTTGCATATAAGGGCAAGGCAAACCTCTGTGGTTTGTCTTGTCCTTCTTCCACGTGGACCCGTCCTCAGGAGCAGAGCGATCATCCCGAGTGTCTTTGGGTCCCGCTGTTGGGGAGAGTAGGAGTGCGCCGTCCAGGTATGTGTTTCCCATATTTCCAGTCATGAGCCCCTGCAGCCTTTGTGAGAGCTCCAGCTGGATTACCGGCTTCATGTTCCCCTGTATGTCGTGCACCACTCTCCTCCAGCATGTTATTATGTACCTGTTTGTTAGCTCCATGCTTTAGTTTTTGTATGTTAATGGTCTTGTCTGTTTTTATGTTAATAAATGTGCGAACTCACAGAGAGGGCTTGGTGTCCTACATTTGCCCGTGAAACAGGCGATTCATGACAGAAGGACACGATCACCGTGACACCAGCTTCTGTGGGTTCTGCATTTTTTTCTTTTTCCTGAAATTACGGGGGGGGTGTCCTTTTTTCCCATCAGCAGGCAAAAGACAGTTTTCACGAGGCTTGGGGCAGGAGCTCTGCGCTATGAAATGGAAAAAGAAAATGGATGGATATATCGCCACCCCTCGCGTGTCTCCCACCCCAGCAGATGCTCTTTTGAACTTGATCCTGGCAATGGCGGCAGTACAGCATCACCCTTGGCTCCTGCTGCACGCCAAAGGAAGGGAAAGGGTTTTTCAGTTGGAGGATTTACAGTTTTGCAGAAGGAGCTCCGTCCATGAACTAAGGTCTGTGCCAGTGAGAGGGCGTTCCCGGCCCCATTGGCTCCTTCCTAGCCCCAAGCTCCGGCATCCCGCCTCCATCACCAGAGACCTGAGCCTCTGCCTCCTTCCCAGGCAACATCAGTGGTGGGCAGAGGAGCCTCATCTGATCCCACCGCAGCAGCAGGAACCATCAGGCACCAGGAAGAAAGGCAGGTGGGTTGTCATTCCTTTTTCTTTCATAATGATATACCTTGCCTTATTCCCGGTGATGAGGCTCAGCTACAGCAGCCAAGTCTAGCTGAGTCCTCACCACCTGCTGCTGTTGTCTCACCCTCGCCTCCCTCTTGTGTGTGTTTCTTTTTGACCTCCAAGAGTCCATTGCCCCTGGGAAGGAGCCGCCGGACAGCGGAGAAACCAGCTGCCCTGGGAGTTCCTTCTCCAGACCTGCGGCCACATCCGGGATGAGAGGGAAACGCCACCAATGCTCTGAATCCTGAGCCGACAGTTGGGTGTCCCCTGGATTCAGTGGCACTGGAGCTGGCGCAGTCAGTGTGGTCGCCTCCAGCAGCAGTCATCTCACCGGGAGATCCACCAACGGGGGGCATCAAGCCTGGAAGCCGTTTGGCTACACTAACCATCATGCCTGCTGCAGGGGTCATTGTAGCAAAGTCATCATAGTCCTGGACGGCGGTGGAGCTCGAGTCCAGACAAGTGCTCAGTTCTGTTTTAACATCTACAGATATTGAGAATTCTTGTCTTGCTCTGGGTGAGGAGAATTGTTTGCAGATGTCCTCTGCTTCTGAGCTCTCCTCACCTTGCTGCACTGCTGCCGGTGATTTCTCTCCGGTGTTTTTCCCCTTTCCTTTCCCTGAGGTTGCAGTTCCAGGTAGAGATTCCCAAACAGGGAAGGCCATGACGCCCCAGCCTAGATCGCCGGAGTCCTGGATAGTGGTGGAGCTCGAGCTCAGGCAAGTTCTCTTTTTTGTTGTCATTTTATCTGTGTTAGCAAAACCTTGCCTAGCTCTTGGTGGGAAGAGCCAGGTGCAGCTGTTCGCTGCACCTGAGCTCTCCTCGCCAGGCTCCACCGCTGCTGGTGACTCTGACCCAGTGTCTGTGTTTTGTGTGTGCGAGCCTTCTCTTGAGATCTCCGTGGGTGCTGCTCCCCCTCCATTCGATGTCTCCGTGGGTGCTGCTCCCCCTCCATTTGAGGTCTCCATGGGTGCTGCTTCCCCTCTGTTCGAGGTCTCCGTGGGTGCTGCTCCCCCTCTGTCTGAGGTCTCCACAGTCTTTCTCCCCCTCCGGTCGAGGTCTCCATGGGTGCTGCTCCCCATACGGTCGAGGTCTCCACGGGTGCAGCTACACCCCAGTCCGGGGCCTCCGTGGGTGCAGCTACGCCCCAGTCCAGGGTCTCCGCAGGTGCAGTCACACCTCAGTCCGGGGCCACCGTGGGTGCAGTGCCTCAGCCTGGGGCCCCATTGGTTGACCGCCTCCTTGGCCTGGTGCTCTCGAGGGTCAGCCTCGCAAGGCAAGGCAAACCTCTGTGGTTTGTCGTGTCCTTCTTCCACATGGACCCATCCTCAGGAGCAGAGCGATCATCCCGAGTGTGTTTGGGTCCCGCTGTTGAGGAGAGTAGGAGTGCTCCGTCCAGGTATCTGTTTTCCTTATTTCCAGCGGTGAGCCAGCGCAGGCTTCAGGAGAGTTCCGGCTGGATACCCCCCCCCCCCCAGGCTCGGTGTTCCCGGCTTCATGTCCCCCTGGACGTCAAGCCCCACCCTCCTCCAGCATTTGTTATTGTGTACTTGTTTGCTAGCGTCACGCACTCCATGCTTTAGTTTTTGTATGTTAATGTTCTTGTTTGTGTTTATGTTAATAAATGTGCAAACTCACAGAGCGTTTGGTGTTCTACTTTCACCCATGAATCGGGCGATTCATGACCATGCCAATGGTGGTGGCAGCATCATGCTGTGGGGATGTTTTTCAGTGGCAGGAACTGGGAGACTAGTCAGGATAGAGGGATCTTGACTTCAGACTGGGGCGACTGTTCATCTTTCAGCAGGACAACGACCCTGAGCACACAGCCAAGATATCAAAGGAGTGACTTCAGGACAACTCTGAATGTCCTTGAGTGGCCCAGCAAAAGCCCAGACTTGAATCCAGTTGAACATCCCTGGAGAGATCTGAAAATGGCTGTACATCGATGCTTCCCATACAGTTTGATGGAGCTTGAGAGGTGCTGCAAAGAGGAATGGGTGAATGGGTGTGCAAAATTTTGAGGAAAAACATGAATTTAATCCCTTTTGGAATAAGATTGTAACATAACAAAATGTGGAAAAAGTAAAGCACTGTGAATACTTTCCAGATGCACTGTATGTGTGTAAGAGAAGTAGGGGGTGGTATATCTGCCTATGCGTGCGTGCGTGCATGTGTGTGTGTGTGTGTGTGTGTGTGTGTGTGTGTGTGTTTTGTGGGTATGTTTATGGGAGGGTTTGAAGGGGTGGGGATGTATTGTGTAAATATATGTAACAATCTGTCTATTGTTTTTAATCTATGTTAAGCACTGTGCAGCATCTAATGTTTGAAAAGTGCTATACAAATAAAATTTGATTGATTGATTGATTGATTGATTGATTGATTGATTGATTGATTGATTGATTGATTGATTGATTCTACAATTGTTTCTTTTTGCTATCTGGTGCACAAAATGGTGATTCAGTTCCCTCGTCTTCTCACTTGTTCTCTCTCCCAGATCTGGACACAGTGTAATATTAGCAATGTTCGGAGTAATGTGTTACTTTGTAATGCGTTGCTGTAGCACTGCTACTTTTGCAGTACCATGCTCTGTAATGAAACTGCTGTTTAAAAATTCAGTAATGCATTACAGTTACTGAAATTTGATCAGATACTCATTACTCTTTTATTAATATGGATAGATATTTTTACCGCAAATAAATGAACATACAAACTTACCCTACCATAACTGAGACATAGCCGTCAGTCATCGTGACCTGTTGCAGAGAGCTGAGTCTTCACTACTGACCGGGGGAAAAGATGAAGCTACTTTGTTTTTGTGGAAATAGTCAAATTATTTTTTGAAGAAAATAATCTTTTGCTAAGATTTTCGTTAGGAATGACTAGGAGGGACAAGATTAGAAATGAGTTTATCAGAGGGACAGCTCATGTTGAGCAGTTTGGAGACAAATTAAGAGAGGCAATGCTGATATGGTTTGGACATGCGCAGAGGAGGGATAGTGGATATACGTATACTCACTCTCACACACCCACACCCTCATGCTCTCACACGCACTTGCACTCACAGGCACTTACTCACTCACACTCACTCACCGTCTCACTCACCCTCTCCTTCACACAATCTTACACTCGCACTCCCCCACTCAGACTCATTCACTCTCACCCCCATCCATACTTGTTCAGTCTCGCTCCCATTCCCCCTCACAGTTATGCACATTCACACATACTTCTTTCCACTTACGTTCGCTCATGTATACACTCTCTTTCCCACTCTGACTGACTCACATTTACTTGTGTTCTCGCTTACACTCTCACTTACGCTCATTTACCCTTAATGCTAGGGGCGTCTGCGACGCAGAAGCAGTGGGAACAAATGTGCTCTAATGCCCGGCAGCAGCCGGAGAGAGCGCCAGCGCAAACAAGCAACCACAACCCCACCAACCCATCCCAGGGCACCTGCGGCCACAGAAGCAGCCCACCACAACCAATGCCCACCCCGAGCAAACAAACAATGGACCCACCACGAGCGCTCCGAGATGCCATCTAACATGCAAAGCACCACACAAATCCAACCCACCACTATCACCCACTGACTCTCACTTACTTGTTCACGGCTCCTCTTAAGGGCAACAGTGGCTCAGGAGGCAGTGCGGCCTGCCCAACAACCAGAGGACCGGCGGTCTGAACCCTCCCCCCCCCAAGCCATCCCACTGCTGCTCTCCCAGGCAAGCCACTCCACCCACCCCGCCCCCAGAGCCCATGACACTGGACACGAAAGCGCACAAATACCTGGCACCACTCCTGAGATGGACCAGCAGCTTTGCGGGGGTTCACTGCTCTCACTTGTTTCTTCACCTCCTGCACCTGTAGAGAGAGTGGGGAGGGGAGGGGAGAGAGAGGGGGAGGAGGGGGAGATGGGGGGATGAGTTTGGGGGGAGGTGTGCTCAAACCGGGCAAAGAAGCTGTTAAGCTCCTCTACCAGAGTGAGGCTGCTGTCTGATGCTGGGGGTCCCTGGTCCCTGTAGTTGGTGAGGGCCTGAATGCCTCTCCACATTTGTTGCGGGTTGTTGTCTGTGAGGAAGCCCTCCACCTTCCTCCTATTGGCGTTCTTAGCGAGTTTTATGCCTCTTCTCATGTTAGCTTTGACAGTGCTTTACAGAGAGCAGTCCCTCTGTCTGAAGGCTGAGCTGCGGGCTCTGATCAGAGCCTGGACTTCACTGGTCATCCAGAGTTTGTGGTTTGGAAATACTCGGATGTGTTTGGTGACTGTCACATTGTCGGCACAGCAATTGATGTAGAATAGGACAGATTCAGTGAAGGAGTCCAGGTCCTGCTGTTCAAAGATGCTCCAATGAGTGCAGGCATTGCAGTCTTGTAGCTGGAGAAGAGCATTTTCAGGCCAGGTTTTAATTGTTTGGTTGGGGGAGAACCCTTCCTCGGCGGGGGGGGGGGGGGGGGGGGTGTAGGCAGGAATCAGAAATAGAGAAAGATG
Source organism: Pholidichthys leucotaenia (assembly GCA_020510985.1). Taxonomy (NCBI): domain Eukaryota; kingdom Metazoa; phylum Chordata; class Actinopteri; order Cichliformes; family Pholidichthyidae; genus Pholidichthys; species Pholidichthys leucotaenia. Next base: position 249,269,969 of record CM035839.1, on the reverse strand, counting down.
GTCTGATTGTCCAAGGTGGGGAAGGGAGGTGGCTCTGTAGGGATGCTTAATGTTTCTGTAAACATGATCCAGTGTTCTTTCCTCTCTTTCCTCTCTTGTGGGACATTTAACATCCATCCAGCCAGCCATCTTCTACCGCTTTTCCGGAGGCAGCAGTTCAAGCAGAGAAGCCCAGACTTCCCTCTCCCCAGCCACCTGTTCCAGCGTTTCAGAGAGGATACCAAGGCGTTCCCAGACCAGCTGAGAGACATAGTCACTCCAGCGAGTCCTGGGTCTGCCCGGGGTCTCCTCCCAGTGGGACGTGCCTGAAACACCTCAAGTGGGAGGCGTCCAGGAGGCATCCTGATCAGATGTCCATACCTCCTCAACTGGCTTCTTTCAATATGGAGGAGCAACAGTTCTACTCTGAGCCTTTCCTGGATGACTGAGCTCCTTACCCTATCTCTAAGCATGAGTCTAATAATCCTACGAAGAAAGCTCATTTCAGCCACTTGTATCTGCTATCTCATTCTTTCAGTCATTACCCAAAGCTCATGACCATAGGTGAGGGAAGATGGACCGGTAAATCGACAGCTTTGCCTTCGAGCTTAGCTCCCTCTTTACCACAACAGACCAGTACAACATCCACATCACTGCAGATGTTGTTCCAATCCGTCTGTCAATCTCTTGCTCCATTCTCCCCTCACTCGTGAATATGACCCCAAGATACTTAGACTCCTCAACTTGGGGCAGGACCTTATCCCCAACCCGAGAGTGCAGTCCACCTTTTTCCGGCTGAGGGCCATTGACTCGGACTTGGATGTGCTGATTCTCATCCCAGCCGCTTCACACTCAGCAGCAAACCATCACAGTAAGACCTGTAGGTCATTGCTTTGAAGCCAACAGGACAGCATCATCTGCAAACAACAGAGATGAGGTCCTGTGGTCACCAAGCATGACACCATCCATTCCGTGGCTGCACCCAGAAATCCTGTCCATAAAAATTATAAACAGGATCGGTGACAAAGGGCAGCCCTGGCTGAATCCAACTCTCACTGGGAATGAGTCTGACCGAGTGTTGACAATACAAACCAAACTCTCACAACAGTCTTATAGAGACCAGATAGCTTGTAATAACAAGCCCGATACCCCATTCTCCCGAAGCAAGCCCCCAAAAAACACAAGGGACATGATCGAATGCCTTCTTCACGTCCACAAAACATATGTAAACTGGTTGAGCAAACTCTCAAGAACTTTTGAGGATTCTTGAGAGGGTAAAGAGCTGGTTTGAAGTGCCATGGTCAGGACGAAAATCAGATTGCTCCTCCTGAATCCGAGGTTCGATCAACAGCCGGACTGTCCCCTCCAGTACTTTGGCATAGACCTTCCCAGCGAGGCTGAGGAGTGTGGTCCCTCTAAAGATGGAGCACACCCTCTGGTACCCCATTGTGAAGAAAGGAACCACCACCCCAGTTTGCCCTGCCAAAGGCACTGTTCCCGACCTCCACTCAATGTTGCAGAGGCGTGTCAACCATGACAGCCCTACAACATCCAGGGCCTTGAGGTACTCAGGGTGAATCTCATTCACCCCTGGGGCCCAGCAACCAAAGAGTTTTTTAACCACTTTGGTGACCTCAGCTCCTGTGATGGGCGAGTCGTCCCCCTCGTCCACAAGCCCTGCTTCCTCTGTTGATGGCATGTCAGTGGGATTGGGAAGATCCTCGAAGTATTCCTTCCACCACCTGACGATATCCCAGTCAAAGTCAGCAGTGCCCAATCCGCACCATACACAGTGTGGACAGGGAGGTGCTTCCCCCTCCTGAGCCGCCAGACAGTTTACCAGAATCTTTTCGACGCCGATCGAAAGTCTTGTTCCATAGCCTCACTGAACTCCTCCCACACCCGAGTTTTTGCTTTAGCAACCACCCGAGGTGCACTCTGCTTGGCCTGCCGGTACACCTCAGCTGCTTTGGGAGTCCCACAAGCCAACCAAGCTTGATAGGACTCCTTCTTCAGGTTAATTGCCCCTCATAACTGATGTCCACCACTTGGTTCAGAGGTTGCCACCAAGAGATGCACCGACGACCTTGCGGCCACAGCTCTGGGCAACTGCTTCAACAATGGAAGTGGAGAACATGGCCCATTCAGACTCCATGTCTTCAGACTCCCTCGGAATGTGGTTGAAGTTCCTCTGGAGGTGGGAGTTGAAGGACTCCGGACAGGGGCCTCAGCCAGACCTTCCCAGCACACCCTCACTATACGTTTGGGTCTACCAGGTCTGAGTGGCATCTTTCCCGGCCATCGGATCCAATTCACCACCAGGTGGTGATCAGTTGACAGCTCTGCACCTCTCTTTACCCGGGTGTACAAGACATACGGTCGCAGGTCTGATGACATGATAACGATCGTCATCCTAAGACCTAGGGTGTCCTGGTGCTAGGTGCACATATGGACATCCTTATGCTTGAACATGGTGTTTGTTATGGACAAACTGTGGTTAGAACAAAAGTCCAATAACTGAACACCACTCGGGTTCAGATTGGGAAGGTCGTTCCTCCCAATCACCCCCCCCCCCCAGGTTTCACTGTCATTGCCCACATGCACATTGAAGTCCCCCAGTAGAACAATGGAGTCTCCAAGAGGAGCACTCTCCAGCACCCCAGTCAGAGACTTCATAAAAGGTGGGTACTCTGAACCATCATTTGGTGCATCGGCACAAATGATGGTCAGGACCCGTTTCCCAACCCGAAGGCACAGAGAAACAACCCTTTTGTCCACCAGGGAAAACTCCAATATAGAGCAGCAAGGTGGGGGGAAAAAGAATACCCACCCTGCTAGTCGCCTCTCTGCCAGGGAAACTCCAGAATAGGTCAAGCTCCAGCCCCTCTCCAGGAGACTGGTTCCGGAACCAGAGGTGTGTGTTGAGGTGAGGCTGACTATATCTAGCCGGTAACTCTCAACCTCATGCACCAGCTCAGGCTCCTTCCCCATCAGAGAGGTGACATTCCATGTCCCAAAAGCCAGTTTAGGAAACTTGGGATCAGACCGCCAAGGTCTCCGCCTTTGACCGCCACCTGATCCACATAGCACCAGACCCCCATGATTCCTCCTGCAGGTGGTGAGCCCACTGGAGGGCGGACCCATGTAACTCCATCGGGCTGAGCCCGGCCGGGTCCCATGGGCGGAAACCCGGCCACCAGGCGCTAGCCATCGAGCCCCTCCCCCAGGCCTTGCTCCAGGGTGGGGCCCCAGTAACCTCATACCAGGCAGGGTACACTGAATCCTTGTTCTAATATTTATCATGGGAGTCTGTTGGATTGTTCTTAGTCTGGCCGTTCACCCAGGACCAGTTTATCTTGGGTGACCCTACCAGAGGCAAATTGCCCAGGACAACATAGCTCCTGGGATCACTATGGCACACAAATTCCCCACCACGATAAGGGGACGATCCATGAGGGGACACTTAACATGGTAGAATTTGGGGATTACAGTCTTTAAGCATGCTTTGTTAAAATCCCCTGCAATAGTGTGGACTGCTTTGGGGTGATCTCTTTGCTGCCTGCTGACAATGTACTGGAGCTGATTGAGTGCTAAGCTCAGGTTAGCATCAGCAGGAATGTAAACTGCTGTTAAATTTACTGTTGTTACCTCATGGGGGAGACAAAAAGGCCTTCACCGGAAGGACATTGCCTCCAAGTCCGGTGAACAGTGGCTTTGAATTATTCTGCTGTTTTTACACCAAGTCTGAAGCACATAAACACAGAAGGCTCCCCCCTTCCCTTACCAGAATCAGTGTTGCAATTGAGACGGTGTGTAGTTTGGCCAGGTAATTCCACAGCGGCAGCCAGAAAGTGTTCGTTCAGCCATGACTTAGTCACAATCAGAATACAACAGTCCCGGACATAGTGATTATAGGCGATCTTCATACACAGCTCGTCCATTTTGTTGGAGAGGGATCTGGCGTTGGTGAGAAAAATTGAAGGTAACAGTGGTTTGGTGCGAAGTTTGTGCAGCTGGGCACGAAGGCCAGCCCTGCAGCCTCGTTTCTGCTTCCTCTCCCGTGGTCTTCTGCACCGCTTGTGGGGCATAACAAACCACAGAGCACCCGGAGGTCTTGCGATCTCCTATGGAATGTGGTGAAAGTCACTGGAATGAGCTCTGGAGATGAAGGAGGTGAGTTGGCGACCAATGCCTATAAGTTCCTGGCAACTGTAGGTAATTAGTCCATCACAGAAGGAGCACAGAAAAAGGCAGAAAAGACACAAGAAGGGGTGCAGTAGACCCAAGCGTTTAGCTGCTGCGTGCGAATGTGCCACCATCTTGTCACAATATACAGTATATGTCATAAACTCCCCATGCGCTTTTCCCAGCGCATGGAGGAGGGGTGAAAGAACAAGGATTTCGATGCAGGGTAATGCACCACACACATTTATTAATACAAATACTGGCACATAGTACAGTTATGGCTCCCTCAGAAGCTTAAGAAGTCCTCAAGGATGCTCTACAGTTTTAGGTGAGAATGACCAGGGAACAAACACACACGCAGTGAATACTCACAGAACAGGAGCTGTCCGAGTTAGTCCAAAAAGGCACACAGAGAGCATAGTCCTTCAGCGACTTAGGCTACCATACAGCGATTGACGGCTGTATGTCTAGCGCAATGACCCAGCAATGTGTGACTGGAAAAAGGCTCCTAAAGTACACGCATTGCTGGGGATGGTAAATTGGAGGCACCTGGGCGAGGCCCGGGAAAGATGATCAATGGGGCTGGGAACAGCTGATGGTATTCAGTGAGGGGGGCGTGGTCAGACCGGCAGGCTGTCAGCAGACACACAACTGCCGGCCCCAGAGCAGTGGCTATGGGCACGGCACAAACTGGAAATGCATACTAAGGACCAGATAGTCTGGGATGTGAAGCGCCGTGCTGGGTAGTGAGTCCGTCGTGCCGAGAAGCTCCGTCTTCTCCGGAGATTGAGCAGGTGTGGGGAGTGGAACCCTCACAGCCGGGGAAGCGTGTCCTTGGGCCTCCCTGTTGCGGTGCTCCTCCCTCTCCTGATGCTCCTTCTTGACCTGGCTGTTGAGAGCTGTAATTCCTAAACCCTTGCTCCAATTTGGATGTGAATACTCTCAAATTACAGCTGAGAGTCTGCACTTTAAGCCCATATTGATTATATAATTGTATCCTGAATATGTTTTCGTAAACTTGTGTCACTGTCCAAATATTTTTGGGCCTAACTGTGTATATATATATATAAGATAAGATAAGATAAGCCTTTATTAGTCCCACAACGGGGAAATTCCAGGATTGCAACAGCACAGGGATAGCAACACTCAGAGCAACAATCAGAAGGCAAGAAAAAAAACAAGCAAGCAAGAGCAGCTAATATACATATGTACATATTACTATAAAATATATATATACACACACACAGACACAGTGCAGAGCATTGTAGCTGGATGGAATAAATATATGAATATATAAACACACAGTGCAGAGCGTTGTAGCTAGATGGAATAAATATGTAAATATATAAACACCCACAGTACGGAGCATTGCAGCTAGGTGGAATAAATATGTAAGTATATAAACACACACAGTGCGGAGCAATGTAGCTAGATGGAATAATATGTAGATATATAAAAACACAGTGCGGAGCATTGTAGCTAGATGGAATATATATATATATATATATATATATATATATATATATATATATATATATATATATATATATGTATGTATGTGTGTGTGTGTGTGTGTGTGTTATATATATATATATATATATATATATATATATATATATATATATATATATATATATATATACACTACCGTTCAAAAGTTTGGGGTCACTTAGAAATTTCCTTATTTTTGAAAGAAAAACACTTTTTTTCAATGAAGATAACTTTAAACTAATCAGAAATACACTCTATACATTGTTAATGTGGTAAATGACTATCCTAGCTGCAAATGTCTGGTTTTTGGTGCAATATCTACATAGGTGTATAGAGGCCCATTTCCAGCAACTATCACTCCAGTGTTCTAATGGTACAATGTGTTTGCTCATTGCTTCAGAAGGCTAATGGATGATTAGAAAACTCTTGTGCAATCATGTTAGGTCTGCAATGCTGTAATTGCTGCAAATGGAGGATTCTTTGAAGAAAGCAAAGTTTGAAGGAAAAAATTATTATTTCAAATACAAATCATTATTTCTAACCTTGTCAATGTCTTGACTATATTTTCTAGTCATTTTACAACTCATGGTGGTAAATAAGTGTGACTTTTCATGGAAAACACAAAATAATTGTCTGGGTGACCCCAAACTTTTGAACGGTAGTGTATATATATTAGAACAGATCTCTTGGCAGTTACAGGGGCAGTTACCATAGTTACGCAGCACTCTGTGTGCAGCATATCATAAAAATCACACAAAATATTGTGTCACAGCAGTGCACAGAGTGTCTTTTGTACTTTAGATGTTCATACCACACTGTTTACTTGGCTGTAGTGATGTGTGGGTAAGAGCACACATAAGTAGAGAACTGCTTTTGAGCCTTTAATTATTTATTTATCTATTTTTGACAATTAATACAGTAAATGATGGAATGATTACACTAGCTCTCCACATGGCAAGCATGTACTGTGTGTACTGCTGTGACTGAATATTGTGTGTTTTCTTGTGTTTTGCTGCATTCACCTGAACCCAGGATTGGATGCAGTGCAGATGGAGCCTTGCATTCATCTCTACCAGCTCCGTTTGTGTTCTGAAGCAGCATGAATAAGAGCAGGGTTCAAAATGTCTTTCTCAAGACATGACAGAGACCGAGGAGCTATCACATATCAACAAGGAAGTGTGATGTAGAGGCTCTCCACCTGGATTTTTGTGCGAAACAGCCCGTTAATTTTAATTCTATGAAGTGTTTGCATGTTATGTAAAAATTTTTACCTTCTCTGACACAGTGGTGGAGGAGTAGACCTCAGAAAATAATGGACAACCAACACAGTAAATACAGTAGATACTGGGTTTCCTTAAGGACTGGATCCGACATCTGTCAAAAATAGACTTCTTGCATATTTTTAGCAATCCAAATCTGATGAGCCAGATTCGTCCTGCAGTGGTCCGGACCACATGGGGAGTAGAACATTAATTAGAATGGAACTATTTGCTGCAGGGACCGGATCACATCAATAATGGTGCAAATCCAGAGTCAGTGGAAATCCTGGGTAATGCTGACGCTCATTTTTGCCACTCAGAGTTTTGTAACTGCCATGAGTTCTGCTCTGTGACATCATATCCATACCATCTATAATTTGTTCCAACTGTAGCCAAGATGTTGAATAACTGATTTATTGGCATCTCTGCACATAGATTCATTGGTTGTTGTGGGGTTATAAACAGTTAATTTAAAAAGGAATTAGGCGGGCTTTTGTTTTTGCTGGTATTGTTTCTCTGCATTGTGACCAGGGGGAGGCTGAATTTGCATTCATGGAAACTATAAATAAAATTGTAGGTGGGACTTTATAACACGACCTGCCTATTACAGGGTAAGTATGGGAACAAAACAGAGCCAAAACACAGTAAGCAAGGAGTAAGTAAATGGGTGTGAGCTGTATTATTCAACTGGCTTATTTACCCTGTACATACATGGAAAACAAGGTAAAAACATCGTAAAAACTGGGGACAGAATAGGTTAAAACATAATGTACTTGGTTTTTACCTGCACTTACCTTGTACTTCCCATGTCATTTATGAGTTGGTTTATAAAGAGCTGTAAAATAAATAGAAACTGGGATTTCTTTTGTTAATTTATTGTAATTTATTTTTATGTTGTCATGATTTTGGTTTTTGATTGTATAAATATAGGTTGAAATGGTTGATGGACGAAATTTACAATTTAATCTTAATTTTTCTGCTGCCACACAGTGAAGTGTAGTAAACCTGTTTGGAGTTGGTCGTCATGCCATAAATCATTTGAAAGCTAAGAATTTCATCTATTTGGTAATTAAAACAGATTTGAGATACAATCACAACAGCAGATGGAAATATCACATCAAATGAGCTAGCACATAAAAGCAAGACAGCAGTGACGCACCAATCAAGCATCCTTGAATTCCAAGAATAACTAGAAAAGCACTCGGAGAGCGCAGACCTCCGCCAACCGCCACAGTTCCCCCCATACAGTGTTTGTGTGTACGTTTTCAGATTCCTTGACCACGAAAACATATGACTAGCAATTGGATTGACAATGATAGGATTAGTGGTTGAGTAGTTATTCACGAAAATGACATTTTCCGTAATGGCGGCCACAGTTCTGCCCATACAGTGTTTGTGTGTACGTTTTCAGATTCCTTGACCACGAAAAGATATGACTAGCAATTGGATTGACAATGATAGGATTAGTGGTTCAGTAGTTATTCACGAAAATGGCATTTTCCATAATGGCGGCCACATTTTCCCCCATACAGTGTTTGTGTGTACGTTTTCAGATTCCTTGACCACGAAAAGATATGACTAGCAATTGGACTGACAATGATAGGATTAGTGTTTCAGTAGTTATTCAGGAAAATGGCATTTTCCGTAATGGCGGCCACAGTTCCCCCCATACAGTGTTTGTGTGTACGTTTTCAGATTCCTTGACCATGAAAACATATGACTAGCAATTGGATTGACAATGATAGTGTAAAGAACTGAGGTCCACACGAATAGTGGTTTCAACAAAGTTCTCTTTTAACAACTAGGAGCGGGAACATTAACAGGCGGCAACATCAACACATCGCCATTTTCATATCTATATCACTCGGTGAAGGTCAACTCTGACCTGTGACGTCACCACAGTCTTAAAGACACACCACATATAAATATCACATTATATGACATCTCCCCCTTTTTTAGCTTTTTTTTTTTCAGAACAAAACAATTTTCAATTCAAACATTTTCCATTTCCATTTCACCCTTCCCCACAGCCCATGGCTTAATTATTGAACCACATATAACCACACTTATCACAGTGAACACGTGAATTTCTCTCTTTTCATTTTTCATTTTTTTTTTTTCTCTACAAATCTAGTCTTTGCACAGGTTTAATCATTCTACCGGACCGGGTAAACAACAGTCCTTGCTTTGGGTCTGGCGGTTTGACACTGGATTCTGGTAAAATAGTGTCAGCGGCAGCTGCAGTTTCAGGCTGCTGATCGACAATCTCTGGCTGCAGGTCATTTGGAGCTGAAGAGGGTATCTCTCTGGCTGATTCAGGATCATGTTGCAAGTGACAGCGGTTGCGTCGCAAAGTTGCTCCCTGGGGTGTTTCAATAAGAAAGGAGCGAGGTGTGCTGCTTTCTCCTGTGACAACAGCGGGTGTTTTCCAGGATTTCTGATGGTCCAGCTTTGTGAGGACTGAATCTCCTGGCTTCAACGAAGGTAGGGGTTTAGCTCCATGGCGCTGATTGAAGTAGAATGCTTGTTTCTGTTTCTCCATTGCATCCTTATTCCTGACGACTTCCAGATCAGGCCATCGGGGCTGAAGATTCACTTCGAGTGTAGGAAGAGTTGTTTTGATCTTTCGACCAATAAGTAGCTCTGCAGGACTCACGCCTGTGGTGGTGCAGGGCGTTGATCGAAAGCACATGAGGGCGAGCAAAGGATCTTGCTGCTTTAAGATTCTTTTTGCTGTTTGAACTCCCCTCTCTGCATGTCCGTTTCCTTGGGGGTTATGTGGACTTGAGGTGATGTGCAAAAAGTCAAACTCCCTTGCAAACTTTTTAAATTCTTGGCATGAGAATTGAGGCCCATTGTCAGATACAACCACATCTGGACAACCAAACCTCGCGAACACTGCCTTCAGCTTTAAGATCATCTGAGAAGCAGTGGTTACTGGCAGATGAAGTATCTCGAGGAACCGAGAGAAATAGTCTGACACAACAAGGTAAGTGTGCTTGTTATGCTCACACAGGTCAACAGCAAGTCTCTTCCAGGGTCGATCAGGTAGAGGGGTTGACAAGAGAGGCTCTTTTCGCTGAGCTGGTCTCATCTCACGACACACCTGACAGGACTGGACTTTGCGTTTGATTTCAGATGAGATGCCAGGCCACCACACAGATGTGCAGGCCCGCTCTCTGCATTTTGTCAGACCTTGATGTCCATCATGTATTCGATCCAAGATGTCTGCTCTGAGCACATCCGGAATCAACATGCGGCTTCCTCTGGTGATAATTCCATCGCATTCAGACAGTTCATTTTTAATGGGAAAATAGTCTCTGATAGCTGCTGGGACATTGCCTATGTATTCTGGCCATCCTGACTTGATGTACCACAACACCAACTGTAGGTTACAGTCAGCTGCTGTAGCGGTCTTTATAGTGTCTATTTTCCTTAGATAGTTAAACATGCCTAGGACACGCTTGGGGTCATGCACGTTCTGTGGTGGAGGGAGCTCGTGGATTGCCTTGACTTTATCAGGGTCGGGTCTCACGCCTGATTTGTCATTTTCTTGGCCCAAGAAGTGAAGCTTGTTTTGTCTAAACTTACATTTTTCTCTGTTCAGTTTAAGTCCGGCTGACTCGATCCTTTCCAGTACCTTGCTGAGACGCTGGTCGTGCTGTTCAGGAGTGTCGCCGTACACCAGTATGTCATCCATGTAGATAGCCACGCCTTCCAGGCCGTTGAGGGTTTCTGTCATTTTGCGCTGAAAAATTTCAGGAGCGCTTGTGATCCCAAATGGAAGACGTTTGAATGCATATCTCCCAAAGGGTGTGATAAAGGTTGTTAATTTACTGCTTTCTGGATGGAGAGGAATCTGCCAAAACCCGGAGGCAGCATCCAATGATGTGAATGTGGTTGCTCCACTAAGTTTTGCAGTGATTTCCTCTGCAGTAGGAAGAACATACCTCTCTCTTCGTACAGCTTCATTTAACCTCTTTAAATCGACACAGATCCGCACTTTTCCATTTTTCCTTGGGACTGGTACCATTGGCGCGCACCAATCTGTAGGATCAATCACAGCTTCAATCACATTATTCTCCTCCATACGCTGCAATTCCTCTTTAACCTTCTGCAAAAGTGGCAAAGGGACACAACGGGCAGTGTGCACTGTGTATGGCTGAGCATTCTCTTTTAACAGGATTTTAACTGGTTCTGTTTTAAGTGTTCCATGCTCACCAAATGCTTTGTGAACTTCTTCAACACGCTTCACAAGCCCCATCGACATTGCTGTGTCTCTGCCCAGCAAATTGTTTGCATTATTGCCACTGATGACATACACAGGAAAAGTATATGGTTTTTCTTTGTATTCTGTGAAGGCTTGAAATTTTCCTATACAGTCCAACTGACCACCCGGGCTGCACAGTGTGACATTAGATGGCTCTAATTCCTTCTTAGGAACTAGTTTGTTAAATGTCTTTTGTCCCATAATGTTTGCATCTGCACCCGTATCAATTTTAAAATTGACTGGTGTTGTTCCAATTGTAAGCTGTATGGTCCATGGGTCATCATTTCTGTCTGTTTTTATGACTGCGCCCAAAAAAAATGGTGTCTGGGAAACTGTCTCTTCAGTGACTTCTCTGACTGATTTACTGTGACATTTCTTTTCCCAGTGACCCACCTTTTTACACTTGTTGCATGTTGACTTCATGGCTGGGCACTTTTCAGGATCTCTGTGTTTTAATTTTCCACATCTTCCACACCATGAGTCTTTCTGCTCTCCACTTTTTCCTTTCCTTGGTTTAAATGGAGATCTTCCTCTACCTGCTGTTTTTCCCTGGATCTCCTGCACCGTGGCGTGTGCCTCCCCCTGCTGGTGAACCTGGAGGACAACCTCCTCGTACTGGCGAACTGTTTGAATGGTTTGGGCAAGCGTTAGATCAGCCATCATCTGCAGTTTACGTGACAGCTCTTTATCAAGGATGCCCACAACAATTCGGTCACGGATATGTTCATCTGTCTTTACACCAAAGTCACAGTGTTCTGACATCTCATGAAGGGCTCTGATAAACATTTCCACTTTCTCACCAGGCCGCTGCAGCCTCTGGTGAAAACAAGCGCGCTCATGGATCACGTTCCGTTTGGGACAGAAGTACTCGTCGTATTTTCCTAACACAACGTCAAACTTCTTTTGATCCGCTTCCTCAGTAAATGAGAATGATTTCAAGATGTTTTCAGCTTCGGGGCCCATGGCGTAAATCAGTGAACTGACCTGAATTTCGCCGTCCTCTTTATTCAGTTTTGTAGCCGTCCGGAAACGCAGAAAGCGCTCTTTCCAGCCCGCCCATTCATTTGGACGATGAAAAGGAAAACTTTCCGGGGGATTAAACAAGGCCATCTTACTGAAGCAGAGCGTCCGTCAAGCACTTCTGACACCATGTAAAGAGCTGAGGTCCACACGAATAGTGGTTTTAACAAAGTTCTCTTTTAACAACTAGGAGCGGGAACATTAACAGGCGGCAACATCAACACATCGCCATTTTCATATCTATATCACTCGGTGAAGGTCAACTCTGACCTGTGACGTCACCACAGTCTTAAAGACACACCACATATAAATATCACATTATATGACAGATAGGATTAGTGGTTCAGTAGTTATTCAGGAAAATGGCATTTTGCGTAATGGCGGCCACAGTTCCCCCCATACAGTGTTTGTGTGTATGTTTTCAGATTCCTTGACCATGAAAACATATGACTAGCAATTGGATTGACAATGATAGGATTAGTGGTTCAGTAGTTATTCACGAAAATGGCATTTTCTGTAATGGCGGTTTTCTTCCGGACGGTGATCCGGATCACCACCAAAATTTAATCAGTTCTTCTTTGTACCATTTCCAACAACGCCTGAAAGTTTCATCGAAATCCGTCCAAAACTTTTTGAGTTATCTTGCTAACCAACAGACAAACAAACAGACAAACAAACAAACATAAAGACAAACCCCGGCAAAAACATTACCTCCTTGGCGGAGGTAACTAATAATCCAACAACTCCAGTTCTGTTTCATTGCCAAAGGTCCCATAGGAGTAGGATTTATTGTCCATTCACATGATTACGGGGATAAATGTCCATTAAATCACCACAATTGTTTGAAACGAGCCGGCTGAGTTGCAGTATTTCTTTTTGTTTATGTGCTATAAAAACTACATTTACCAGGGAGTTAGTGCAGGAAACGGAAGCTGAAAAGACCTACGTGACTCTCTGGTTTTGATTGACACCTGATTTAACCTAATCGGATCTTCCGTTATATTTCTACAGCCTTGACTATCCAACGAGTACCCACTTATCATTGAAGTACCAGTCCAGCTTCTCACGTGTACAAAATAAACCATTGGCAGCTGAGTCTGTTGATGTCTGATGCATTATGTAGTCAATAAATTTCTGAATGTAAGTGAATGTTGCATGACTGGGTCGGTCACGGACACCATAAAGTATGTTTGCTGCTCATAATTTAAAGGGCCTTGATTTAAAGGGCTACCACCAGACAGAAGAAGAAGATGGCCGTGGCAACTGCCGCACCCAAGATGTATAGAATAATAATATAAAGTGAAGTGATGATATAGAGTGAAGTACAAGGATCTGCCAGTAACCAAGAGAAGAAGAAGAAGAAGAGATGAAAAACAGTGATGTCTGAAGATAAGAGTTGAGGTTTGATTGGACACAGCAATGATGATAGAAGGACTACAGCTCCTGATCAGATCGAGTGATGATATAGAGTGAAGTACGTGGCGGTAATGCACCTGTATGCTGGTTGCCAACCACCAATCAAATCTAGAAGAAGAAGAAGAAGAATTAGGGCTACCACCATCTTTCAAATGGTTTTGAGAAAATTATCAGATTTAATCCAAAAACCTGCAGGAAGGATTTAAAGGTTATTGATGTTTTTCATGTTGTGCAACACAGTTCGGCACACTTTAAACACTCCGGCATGGACCCTAAGAAACAAAAAACTGTCTAATATATTCAATTTTTTGTTGCATTGATACAAAATTTAAACTTGAACTTGTAAGACTTGGTGCTACATTCCAGCTACGTTTTCCAGCTAGCATATCACAGCTGTATATTATTTACAGGCATACTGTATGTATCTAAAAACAAAGTGATGGAAACTTTATTTTCTTCAGATTCAGTATGTTCAGACCACAGTTACTCTGTGGCAGTAAATATTTTGCCACCAAAAATGTTTCTTATGAATGAGACCAACCCCATTAATATACTGCGATTGAAGAGTGAAGTCTTCACAGCGCTTCACGTTTTCCACATTTTCTTATGTTACAGCCTTATTCCAAAATGGATTAAATTCATTTCTTCCTCAAAATTCAACACACAATACCCCATAATGGCAACGTGAAAAAAAAAATTGAGATTTCTGCAAATTTGTTAAAAATAAAAAAACTAAGAAATCACATGTACATAAGTATTCACAGCCTTTGCTCAATACTTTGTTGATGCACTTTTGGCAGAAATTACAGCCTCAAGTCTTTTTGAATATGATGCCACAAGCCTGACACACCTATCTTTGGGCAGTTTGGTCCATTCCTCTTTGCAGCACCTCTCAAGCTCCATCAGGTTGGATGGGAAGCGTCAATGCACAGCCATTTTCAGATCTCTCCAGAGATGTTCAATTGGATTCAAGTCTGAGCTCTGGCTGGGCCACTCAAGGACATTCACAGAGTTGTCCTAAAGCCACTCCTTTGATATCTTGGCTGTGTGCTTAGTGTTGTTGTCCTGCTGAAAGATGAACCATCACCCCAGTCTGAGGTTGAGTGCTCTGGAGCAGGTTTTCATCCAGGATGTCTCTGTACATTGCTGCATTCATCTTTCCCTCTGTCCTGACTAGTCTTCCATTTCCTGCCTCTGAAAAACATCCCCACAATATGATGCTGCCACCACCATGCCACACTGTAGGGGTGGTATTGGCCTAGTGATTTTGCGGTGCCTGGTTTCCTCTAAACTTGATGCCTGGCATTCATGCCAAAGAGATCAATCTTTGTCTCATCAGACCAGAGAATTTTGTTTCTCATGGTCTGAGAGTCCTTCAGGTGCCTTCTGGCAAACTCCAAGCGGGCTGCCATGTGCCTTTTAATAAGGAGTGGCTTCTGTCTGGCTACTCTACCATACAGGCCTGATTGGTTAATTGCTGCAGAGATGGTTGTCCTTCTTGAAGGTTCTCCTCTCTCCACAGAGGAACTCTGGAGCTCTGTAACAATCAACAGGTTCTTGGTCACCTCCCTGACTAAGGCCCTTCTTCCCCGATCGCTCAGTTTAGCTGGGCGGCCAGATCTAGGAAGAGTCCTGGTGCTTCCCAACTTCTTCCATTTACAGGTGATGGAGGCCACTGTGCTCATTGGGACCTTCAAAGCAGCAGAAAATTTTCTGCTTCAGATTTGTGCCTTGAGACAATCCTGTCTCGGAGGTCTACAGACAATTCCTTTGACTTCATGCTTGGTTTGTGCTCTGACATGCACTGTCAACTGTGGGACCTTATATAGACAGGTGTGTGCCTTTCCAAATCATGTCCAATCAACTGAATTTACCACAGGTGGACTCCAGTGAAGCTGTAGAAACATCTCAAGGATGATGAGTGGAATCAGGATGAACCTGAGCTCAATTTTGAGCTTCATGGCAAAGGTTGTTTGAAATTACATGTACTTTTGTACATGTAATTTCTTAGTTTTTTATTTTTAATAAATTTGCAAAAATCTCAGAAAAAAAAAAAACTTTTTCCACATTGTCTTTATGGGGTATTGTGTGTAGAATTTTGAGGGAAAAAATGAATTTAATCCATTTTGGAATAAGGCTGTAACAAAAAATGTGGAAAAAGCGAAGCACTGTGAAGACTTTCTGGATGCACTGTACTTAAAAATGATAAATGATTTGATAGGGTTCATGCATGCATTTTTATGTGTTTGAAAAGCATTTTTAAAAAGAAACTGGAAAACCAATTTTATATTAACACACATTTAAAGAATTAAAAATTAAGTATCAAAATACGACGAATTTTACATCTTCTGAGACCATATTTGAGACGACACACTTTTTTTTGGGGGGGGGGGGTCCTTTTTTTCCCTTTTTAATTTCCTGATTCACTGTTTGATTTCTCATCCATGTTCTGCCTCTGATTAGCATAATCACACACGTTAAACAGGAAAGTGAAACAAATTTCCAGATGGAGTGTGCCGTCTCCATTTAAAGCTACTTTTCCAGAGTGCAGATATGAGCAGAAAGCAGAGCTGTTCTCGTTGCTGTGTGACAGCACTGCAGCTAATGAAAAGACTGCGAATTAAGCAACACTTGGACAACCACATTCATATTCATTAATGCTAAATTGAATGTTAATACAAACATTGGGAGTGTAAACAAAGATCATGTACAAATTGAGTATTCCTCCAGTTGAACACTGTGCATGCACACACACACACACACACACGCACACGCACACACACGCTCCCAAAAAGTGCTTTGCAGATGTGCAGCCTTTCAGTAATATATTTCCAAACATCAGCAAGTGATTCATAATTCAGCTTGGTGGTAGGTAGAGCTTGTGCCAAAAAACAAAACCTGTGTAACTTTTCACACGCACAGCGGGTTACACAGACACCAGATGTGTTTAAAACTGGAGTCATTTGAAGGAAGTGGGAGGTGTATGCCTATCCATTCTGCTGAGATAAGTAACTTGAGGGACTTCCCAAGGCCTCGGCCTACTTTGTTTCAACTCTGGGTGAGGCAAGGAGGTGGAGGAGGAGTAGAAGAAAAGCACAGCGGCTGCCAAGCAGACGGCATGAGGCGGTGTCTGATTCAGGCAACAAAACTTTTGCTTGATGCACAAAGCCTGTGTTGTCTGCAGCGTTTTAAGGTCTGAGATTTCTTGTCTGCTGTAACGACACATTGCAATGTAACAACAAATTCAGGTGTCAGAAAAGATTTTTTTTAGACCATTCGGCAGAAATACCTGGCCTCAGCCAAGTTATTTAAATCTCACAGACATGGACAAAAGCATTTTTCCAAGGTGGAGCTGGCTTATGTGTACAGACAGCCCGGCTGAAGCTTTTCCATTTGGATTGTTCATCCTGTCACTTCTACATTGCTGATAATAAGCTGGAATATGTGCCATTTGATGCTTGCATCCCCACTGGCTTAGGAAATATTGAATGCACCAAAGATGATGTTATCTGGCTCCCGTCACAGTCAGGGGCCTGACTATCGTCAGTGTGGCAGATGTGTAGTATGGAGTCAGGAAAGGACCATAAACAGGGTTTTGAAGACAGAGCTGCAGGCAAAGCTCAAAGATAGTAAGCTACACTTTTAGAGAATGCATTAATAAGAGTCTAAAAGGAGAATTATATAGTGTTCTAAAAATGTTCATAATTAGCAGCCCGTTTGTTCATAATTGAGCTGCACACCCAGTCTATCTGCTCATGGTGACAAGGAGCAGTATTGCACAGAAAACCACTTTGTCTTTCTGATGGAATAGCTAGTAGGACAATATATTGTATTCAAGTTGTTCTGCACCAAGAAGAAATTTCTATATGGAAAAAATATGGAAAGAAATTAATTAGGAGAGACTGAATGGGTTCTTATTAACATATACACACCACTGTGTAACATTTAATATTTGCATTGATCTTGATCCCAGCAAAATGTCACAGTGGAAATGTTCTTTGGACCAATGAGATTGTATTTTTCAGATCAAAACTGGGGGGGCAGCATCCAATTTTATATAGTTGAGGAGAGCTTGTGGTCCAAGATCAGCAAGAAACTGTTGTAAAAGGCTTGAAAAGATTATCAAGAGAGCTGGCTCTGTAATTGGTCTCAGGCTGGAAACCTTTGAGACAGTGGTGGAGAGGAGGACACTGAACAAACTGCGATCCATCATGGACAATCCTGATCACCCCCTCCACCACACACTGGACAGACAGCGGAGCACTTTCTCCAGCAGACTGCTACAGCTTCACTGCCAAATGGTTAGGTACAGGAAATCTTTTCTGCCACACGCAATTTCACTGTACAATAACTCACACTGATGTTGAATTCTGGTCATAACTATGCTGCCATACTGCACCTTGCAGTCTAATTGGTACCTCACATTTCACCCTGCACCTGATAGTCCTGTATTGTACAGCAGGTATAATTCATGTACCTAAAAGGGTCAGTTTTAGGCAGTGTTGCTTTCCATGGGCAATCCCTTTGTCTATTATGCTGTGTGTGTTTCGGTTGTTTTGGTCGTCTACTGTCATGCTGCTGTTACACTGTAATTTCCCAGTTTGGGATCAATAAAGTCTATCTATCTATCCATCTCTCTATCTAGCTATCTATCATCTGTCATACAGTGATAGTATGTAGCTGATGTTTGCTTAGAAACATTACATTTTGATACAGAAAGGAGATAAAGTTCACCACAGAGGCAGAAGTATCATATCTGACATTCAAAGGGAACTTAAAATATTTCATAATGTTTTTTATGTGCAAACACATAAATTAGCACGGGGCTAGCATGTCTGAACTGCTCCACTGTCAGTTGAAAATATTCTTTGAAGTGGCCACAAGCGAATGAAAATGAAACTCCATGCTGGATGTTTCACACCAGATTAAGGTGACATGCAGGAAAAAAAAAAAAGAAAAAAACACAAGTTGATTTGCTATCGATGGTGATAGAGGCCACAGAGGGAGACAGGTAGGTTACTGCTTCTAGCTTACCTTGACAAACACATTTTAATGCCAGCTTGATAGATGCAGGTAGATTAACAGAGACTGTTACAGCACTCTCCTTTAGTGATATAGACTGTTTGATGATCTACAAGGGCTAACAGAGAAACCATTTTTATAAATAGGTAGGGAATATTATTTTATTTATTTTTTATTTAACCTTTACAGTGTTTCCTCTGGCTTAACGACGGCACGGTGGCAACATATTTTTCTGGGGATGGGGGTGTGTGTGCAGAAAACACACAACACAGTTGTAACCAGAATATGTTAATTTTACACAATTTTTTTTTAAATTTTTTGACAGTAAATTAAATTTACTAAATTTAGTAATTGCATAATGGAACTCACCATTTGAAGTACTGTACAACCGAGGCTTCAATGTTGGAATATTGGACCACTTGGGGTTCCACCCAGACGTCTGTGTTTGGACCTTTTACTGGTATCATCCTTCTCTCCTTCCTCTGCTCTCACCTCTCAAGGACCCCCTGCCTGAACACTTTCCTCTCCTTGGCTCCTCTCTTCTGTCTCATCTTTCCCTCTCTGAGCTCTGTCTAATTCAGGTTCTCTCTCTGTCTGTGACGCTATACAAACAGGTTAGAAAATACCAAGTGTCATGTTTTGCCCTGCAGGATTTTTTTTCATGGCTTACATAAATAACCAAAATGTGTATTTTAGTAGGAAAGGGAAGGGGGAAAAAAACATTCATAATAGTAATTTACTCATGCATACTTAAATTATACGATCAGAGGTGGGTATAGTAGCTGTAAGATCGTAATATATATATAATATTAGTATGGCAGTGCCCTAGGCTAGGGAGGGGTGATGCCCTACCTTTGAGGGGTGGTGTCACCTGTGGTATATAAGCCTGGAGTGGGAGACATATTGCCTGCTCGCTGTGGCTCCTGTACTCGCGGTAGGGACTCCCCGTGTGTACATACACACGTGGACAAAATTGTTGGTACCCCTCTGTTAATGAAAGAAAAACCCACAATGGTCACAGAAATAATTTGAATCAGACAAAAGTGGTAATAAATAAAAAATTCTATGAAAATTAACCAATGAAAATCAGACAATGCTTTTGAATTGTGGTTCAACAGAATTACTTTAAAAAACAAACTCATGAAACAGGCCTGGACAAAAATGATGGTACCCCTGGAAAAGATTGAAAATAATGTGACCATAGGGACATGTTCAACCAAGATGTGTCCTCTACTTAACATCACAGGTGTCTACAAATTTGTAATCAGTCAGTCGGCCTATTTAAAGGGTGGCAAGTAGTCACTGTGCTGTTTGGTGACATGGTGTGTACCACACTAAACATGGACCAGACGAAGCAAAGGAGAGAGTTGTCTCAGGAGATTAGAAAGAAAATTATAGACAAGCACTTGATGTTCCTGTGACTACAGTTGCAGATATTATTCACAAATTTAAGATCCACGGGACTGTAGCCAACCTCCCTGGACGGGGCCACAGGAGGAAACTTGATGAAAAATGAAAGAGACGGATAATACGAATGGTAACAAAAGAGCCCAGAACAACCTCTAAACACATTCATGGTGAACTCCAAGGTCAAGGTACATCAGTGTCAGATCGCACCATTCGTCGTTGTTTGAGCCAAAGTAGACTTCATGGGAGACGACCAAGGAGGACACCACAGTTGAAAACAAATCATAAAAAAGCCAGACTGGAATTTGCCAAACTGCATGTTGACAAGCCACAAAGCTTCTGGGAGAATGTCCTATGGACAGACGAGACAAAACTGGAACTTTTTGGCAAGGCACATCAGCTTGGCAAGGCAGCTTGGCAAGGCACATCTAGCTACAATGCTCCACACTGTGTGTTTATATATATATATATATATATATATATATATATTTATATGTACATGTGTATATTCACCGCTCTTGTTTTTCTTGTCTTCTTGATAGTTGCTCTGAGTGTTGCTATCCCTGTGCTTTTGCAATCCTGGAATTTCCCCATTGTGGGACTAATAAAGGCTTATCTTATCTTATCTTATCTTAATTTATCTCTATGTTCACAATGAAGCATACCAAGAAAAGAACACTGTCCCTACTGTGAAACATGGAGGAGGTTCTGTTATATTCTGGGGCTGCTTTGCTGCATCTGGCACAGGGTGTCTTGAATCTGTGCAGGGTACAATGAAATCTCAAGACTATCAAGGTATTCTAGAGAGAAATGTGCTGCCCAGTGTCAGACAGCTTGGTCTCAGTCGCAGGTCATGGGTCTTGCAACAGGATAATGACCCAAAACACACAGCTAAAAACACCCAAGAATGGCTAAGAGCGAAACATTGGACTATTCTAAAGTGGCCTTCTATGAGCCCTGATCTAAATCCTATTTAACATCTGTGGAAGGAGCTGAAACATGGCGTCTGGAGAAGGCATCCTTCAAACCTGAGACAACTGGAGCAGTTTGCTGATGAGGAGTGGGCCAAAATACCTGCTGAGAGGTGCAGAAGTCTCATTGACAGTTACAGAAATTGTTTGATTGCAGTGAAAGGTTGCACAACCTTTTGAGGATCGCCCTCAAAACGTTGTGCAACAAAATATTAAGTTAAGGGTACCATCATTTTTGTCCAGGCCTGTTTCATGAGTTTGTTTTTTAAAATAATTCTGTTGAACCACAATTCAAAAGCATTGTCTGAATTTCACTGGTTAATTTTCATAGAATTTAGCGTGGTCGCGACCACGCTTCGTCCATTTTTGGAGGCTCCGGGTGAGCTGTTGGTCCCTTGGGCCAGGTAGTTTGCGGCCTTCCAGAACTATCTACTGGTGTTAGACTTCGACGACTTGGACAAATTAAGAGCAAGGGCTGTTCTGGTCCATAACCTGGGTATGGAGGGCCAGAAAATCCTCAGCACGCTGGGAAGAGGTGACAGCTTCAACAACATCGTGAGGCTCATGGCCGGCTACTTTTGCGCCCCAGAAAACTTCATAATGCAGCACATCCAGTTCCGACAATGGAGCCAGCGACCCAGAGAGTCGGTCCAGCAGTTCGTGGCAGACTTCCAACAGCTGGCGGGTGAGTGCAGGTTTGGGGCCTTGGAAGAGGAAATGGTCCGAGACCAGTTGGCTGAGCACGTGGCCTACTCCTCGGCAAGGGGTCGCCTGCTAACTCACACTGGTGAGCTAACTTTGCTAGCGGCCTTGGAGCTAGCACGACAGTACGGGGCAGCGGAGCCGCTGACGAAACACCTCAGCGGCGACGACGCTCCGCCGAAGAGCGAGTCTCATGGGAAGACCCTGGCCTTGGAGTCGGACGATGGAAGCGATGAAGAGTACGTGGCCATCGTCAAGATACGGTCCACCCAGGGGATGCTGGGATGCTACGGCTGCAGATCCAGCAGGCACTGCTATCGAGCCAGGGAGTGTACGGCGAGGGGCAAGCGTTGCTGGCGGTGCGGTCTGCTCCATCACTTCGCCAGAGTTTGCTGCAACTTTGACAAGGAGGAACGGAGGCCAGCTAAAGGAACCATTAAGAAGAAGGTACCTACGGTGGTCCACATGGTCTCGCCCAACATGGACGGCTGTATCATTTGTGACATTTTGTTGGACGGGACACCGATACCGCTATTGGTGGACACAGGGTCAGCAGTCTCCATCCTCAACTTGGAAACTGTAAGATGGTGTTTTCCCCACTACAGAGTGAGTAACACTAACATTACCTGTTTTGGTTATGGTAGCCACCCGCTGGATGTTGTGGGCTCGGTGTGGCTGTTGATGAGGTGAAAGGGGGCCTCCATGTGCGCTGCCGAGTTCATGGTGTCGCAGGACGGTAATAACCTAATGGGCTGTGATTTATTTTACGGGCTCAATTTCACCATCGCCTGCGGTGAAGTGGAGGAATGGTCAGATGGTGGCTTATGGGACCGACCATTCTACATGGGAAGTGGCGATGAAGTGTGGGACTTTGGGTGGCCCATTCCAGGTGAAGAGGGACACCACCAGTACCTTAGTACGCCAGATAGGCGGGGGTCCCATGCCAGTGTTTGTGGTCCTGCGGATGGTGGACCCGAACGGCATGGTTTGATCCCTGCGGTGGCGGAAAGGTCTGAAGAGCGTGAGCTACAGGGCTCCGGTGACCGATTGGATACGGCTGCTGAGTCAACAGTGGCCGGTGCCGCTCCGACGCAACAACATATGATATCCGGGGTACCATTAGATGGCACGAACCCTGGTGATGCCGATATCAAAAGCAAGGGACATGACTCAGGTCAACTCGGCGAACCGGTGAGGAGTCATAAAGGTGCCAGATCGCAACGCAGATGACGGAGGAAGCCAGTGAGTGCTCCCCTGGGTGAGGGTAATGATGCGCCCCCTAGGGTCGAGCCTTGGCTTGGTTGGGTGCGCAGTTCCAGGAAACTGACAGCTGGACAGGATAATCTGCGGGTGGTCCAGTCCGGCGGCGACGGGTTCCTGAGTTTGACTGATGGGTCGAGACGGCATCCCAATGAGCTGCAGCGTTTGGGCAGGAAAGAACGCCAATGCAGCTCGTCCTCTATCGCAAAGAAGAGGAGACACTCTGGGAGTGGGCCGCAGGACGGACACTCCAGAGGGGGGCCTTCAGGAGACCCGGGTTGAAGTGTGTATGGGGGCTTACGGTGTGTCTGTTTATGTGCATTTATTGATATGTGTGTTACGGTTGTGGTTGCTATGTTCAATATATGTTCAAGCTGTATTCACATGTTAAAGTTGTAACGGAATGGGGGTGAAAAGGACCATGTGGGTAATGTGAAAACATGTATATGATGGTTCTTATGGAAGTTTAACCTATTGGTGGTACAACTTAATTGTGTGAAAAGTGCACATTTAGTTCGTTTTGCAGTGTTATAATTTGTATATAGGATTATTTTTATAGGGATTAAACCTATTTGTGTTACTACCTATTTGTAAAAGTGACCATTTACCTTGATTTTGCGCTATTGTGTTATGTTAATATTTCCAGCACTTGAGTGTTTTATGATGCTGTGATTTTATTTTCCCCTGTTGTGGTGTGGGCTTAATGGTCATATACATTCTTGAAAGTGAAAGGGAATGTGTGCCACTGTAATAGGGTGATTATGGAATTTTGATGCACGAGACCACCGTTGTTGTGTGACAGTTTGAAGAGCGTGAGGTGCAGTAACACCTGGGTGTGATATCTGATGGAGTGTGATTGGGTGTGTGTTAATTGCCCTATGTTGTGAGACTTGTGTTTTTTATTGTGGGGAGTTCTCTGTGTGTAATTGTGTGCATCCTGCGAGTTTATGGGGTTGGGTACCGCCATTGTGTATGTCTGATTATTTTAGGTATAGGTTTGGATTTAATGGCCTGTATGGTGTGTGAATGTGTAGGCCTATACCCTCTTGTATTAGTGTGTGTATCGGGTGAAAATTATTTGGTTGGGTGAATTTTTGTGCTTGTTTTTTTTCAAAAGGGGGGGAGAATGTAAGATTGTAATATATATAATATTAGTATGGCGGTGCCCTAGGCTAGGAAGGGGTGATGCCCTTATATACCACAGGGGTGTCACCTGTGGTATATAAGCCTGGAGTGGGAGACATATTGCCTCTTTGCTGTGGCTCCTGTACTCGCTGTAGGGACTCCCCGTGTGTACATAGTTCTTGTTAATAAACTTGTTAAAACGTCACCTCGCCTCCTCGTTATTCAGACACAACAGTAGCCAGAAATTCTGCCCATGTAAAAGCAGTGCCATGAAATTAATAATTAAAGGTAGACAACCAAAAATTTCTAGTTTAGTTAAAGGTACAAAGAGCAGCCACTTAAAAACTTGAGTAATGACTTCAGTCTTCAAAGTTTGAGGTTTTTCTCCAAAATTTATTACAATTTTCTTATAGTTTTCTACTTTTCTCTGTAAATGTATCTAAATTTGCAACCATTTTCCTCAAATTTGTAATTTTCTCTTGTAAAATTGACTTTTCTTGTACATTTGAGACTATTATAAATTTGTGGATTATTTTATGGATAATGTTTCTTTTTTAATCCAATCCAACTTTATAAAGCTCTTTAAAAATGACAGCTGACACAAAGTGCTGTACATCAACAATAAATAAAATCTAAAAACAATAAAATACAGCTAAAGTAAGATAAGATAAGATAAGCCTTTATTAGTCCCACAATGGGGAAATTCCAGGATTGCAACAGCACAGGGATAGCAACACTCAGAGCAACAATCAGAAGGCAAGAAAAAACAACATCTAGCAAACATATGTCCATATTACTATAAATGTATATATATAGACACACAGTGCAGAGCATTATGGTTGGTTGGTGAATGTGCAGCAGAAAGTCTAAGCTCTCTCTCCGCGGATGCAGCGGGCCAGCTGGAAGTCTTTGGGCATGATGGTGACCCCCTTAGCGAAGAAGAGACCACCAGGTGGGTCTCGCTGGTCTCCTGCAGAGCCATGACGGCGAAACTCAGGAAACGCAGGACGGTCTTGAAGTCCTGAGCGATCTCCCTCACCAGGCGCTGGACGGGCAGCTTACGGATGAGCAGCTCCGTGGATTTCTGGTAGCGACGGATCTCTCTCAGAGCCACGGACCTGTGACGGCGAGGCCTCTTCACTCTGCCGGTGGCCAGAGCGCCTCTCCGAGCAGCCCTGGTGGCTAGCTGTCTCCTGGGGGGCTTCTTCCTCCAGTAGATTTTACGGGCGGTCTGCTTGGTTCTTTAGTACAAAACAGCACAAACAAAACAACAGTCATACAATAGAGACAATAAGAAATAAAATCAATGTGTCAAACTGGGTCAAAGGCCAGAGAATAAAAATGGTTTTAAGAGGAGTTTTAAAACTGGACGGTGAAGAGGCCTGTCTGGTGGACAAAGGCTGATTATTGTAAAATTACTTTTTTTTTAATAAATTTGAAACAGAATGTGGCAAATTTTTTGAAGTTTTTTCCTCATACAATTTAAACTTTTGACCATAATTTTGTAAAGCCAGAACAGAACAATAAACTTTAACTCTGAATTCAAAGAAATATAATTATTAAAATTGTATTTAAAGCAATAAATTAACTTAAGATAAGATAAGATAAGATAAGATAAGCCTTTATTAGTCCCACAATGGGGAAATTCCAGGATTGCAACAGCACAGGGATAGCAACGCTCAGAGCAATAATTAAGAAGATACGAAAAATATAAATATGAGCAGTGAATATACATACGTACACATAAATATATAAATATATATACACAGTGCGGAGCATTGTAAGCAAGATGGAATAAACAGCATAACCGTCTACTTGGGTATCCTACATAGTATGAATATGTACCCATACATATTGTCACCCTCCGTAGCGACTGATATTGTCCTAGTTGTATACTGGAGGGGACAATTTGTGTAAGTCTGTTGCGTCTTTTGCATTCAATACTATTAGGTTGTCACGTTTTTTTTTTTTGCTATCTCTGTGAGCAGCCCTGCTTAGGTTATGCAGTCTGACAGCCGTAGGTAGGAAGGACCTGCGAAACCCCTCGGTTGCGCACCTAGGATGATGTAGTCTACTGCTAAATGAGCTCCTCAGTGCATTCAGTGTGTCCTGCATAGGGAGGGACTCGGACTCCAGCAGAGATGACAGTTTAGCCACCGTCCTTCTCTCTCCTATCTCCTCTACTGGGTCAAGGCGCTGCCCCAGGACAGATCTAGCTTTCTTGATTAGTTTGTTCAGTCTCTTCCTATCGGCTGCTGTAATGCCACTGCCCCAGTAGACCACTCCAAAAGTGATGGCTGATGCCACCACCGTGTCGTAGAATGTCTTCAGCAGCGCCCCTTGTACACCAAAAGACCTGAGTCTCCTCAGTAGGAACAGCCTGCGCTGTCTCTTCTTGTAGAGTGTGTCGGTATTGTGTGACCAGTCTAGTTTATTGTTCAGATGAACACCAAGGTACTTGTAGGATGTCACCATCTCAATGTTCGTTCCCTGTATGTTTACTGGTTCTGTGAGGGGTTGTCCTTGCCTGCGGCAGTCCACCACCAGCTCCTTAGTTTTCCTCGCGTTGATCTGGAGGCAGTTCCGATGGCACCAGTCCACGAAGTCCTGGATAAGTCCTCTGTACACAGCTTCATCTCCGTTGGAGATGAGGCCGACAATCGCAGAGTCGTCAGAGAACATCTGTAGATGGCAGTGTGTTGTGTTGTGTGAGAAGTCCGCAGTATAAAGGGTGAACAGGAAGGGAGCCAAAACCATTCCCTGGGGGGCCCCCGTGCTACCGATGATCGTGTCGGACACACAATCTTGAGTTCTCACAAACTGTGGCCGGTTAGTGAGGTAGTCCAGGATCCATGATGACAGGTGCTGGTCCACCCCTGCGCACAGCAGCTTGTCCCTCAGGATCATCAGTTGGATGTTGTTGAAAGCACTGGAGAAGTCAAAGAACATGATCCTCACCGCATTCCCGAGCTTCTCCAGGTGGGACAGAGAACGGTGAAGGAGGAAGATCACTGCATCCTCCACCCCGATGCCATGCTGGTAGGCGAACTGGAGTGGATCCATCGCTAGTCCCACCAGGGGGTGGAGGTGAGCAAGGAGCAGTCTCTCCAGGGTCTTCATCATGTGAGACGTCAGGGCCACTGGTCTGTAGCTGTTCAGATCTTTGGGGTGGGAAGTCTTTGGTACAGGTACCACACAAGATGCTTTCCACAACTGTGGTACCCTCCCCAGCTTAAGGTTCAGGTTGAAGATGAGCTCCACAATCCCACACAGCTGGCCTGCACAGGACTTGAGGAGCTTCGCGCTGATGCCGTCCGGTCCCGAGGCCTTCCTCGCCTTGATCTTCCTCAGCTACGTCCTCACCTGGGTCTTAGTGAGGGTCAGGTTGGGGAGCTGTGTGTTGGGAGTGGGGGGGGTGTTGGTGGAGTGGGGTGTGGACAGCAGGTCTCAATGACTTTAGAGGCGCAGTGGTTGTTGTGCAGTCGGGGGGGAGGGCGATTGGTCAAACCTATTAAAAAACAGGTTCAGATTGTTCGCCCACTTTTCCTGGGAGGAGGTATTCTGGCCTGGGAGGAGGTATTCTGGAGCCCAGAGATGGTTTTGAGGCTTCTCCAGACCCCGCCGATGTCGCTCTGTTGCAGCTTGTCCTCCATCTTCTTCCTGAAGCTGTCCTTGCCTTCTCTGATCTTCCTCCTCAGCTCTCTCTGTATGGACTTCAGCATCTCCCTGTTCCCCGACCTGAAGATCCTCTTCTTCTCTCTCAAAAGAGTTTTTATCTCAGGGTTGATCCAGGATTTGTTGTTCGAGCAACACCGTATGGTCTTGGTGGGGACGGATTTGTCCACACAGAAGCCGATGTAGTCCATGATGGTGTGAGTGAGGCCATCGATGTCCTCACCATGTGGATCGCAGAGCTGCTCCCAGGCAGTGGTTTCAAGACAGTCCTTTAGAGCGTCCATTGCCTCCTCATACCATAACTTCACTGTGCGCATGACCGGAGCTTGTCTGTGTACTAGGGGTTTGTACACTGGCAGGAGATAAACCAAGTTGTGATCTGATCTCCCAAGTGGGGGGAGTGGTAATGAGGTGTACGCCTCCTTAGTATTTGCATAGAATAAGTCCAGTGTTTTATTGTCTCTAGTGTGGCATGTGACATACTGGGTGAGCGTGGGCAGAATAGGGGACAGTGAGATATGGTTGAAATCACCTGAGAGGAGGAGAAGAGCATCTGGGTGTTCTGTCTGCAGCCTGCCAGTTACTGAGTGGATGACGTCACATGCTGTCCCAGTGTTCGCCGTCGGATTTGCATAAATAACAATACAGATCATGTGTGAGTATTCCCTTGAGAGATAGGTAGGCCGCATGCTAACAGCTAGCAACTCGATGTCTTTGCTACAGTGCTGTTCCTTAACCGTGATCTGTCCCGGTCTGCACCAGTTGTTATTGACATACATTATCACTCCCCCGCCTCTTGCCTTCCCACTGTCTGGTGTCCGGTCTGCCCGTATTGCGTGGAAACCCTCCAGTTCAATGTTAGCATCTGTTCAATTACCAAATATCCAGTTATTTCTGTTATAATATTTTTATACATTTATAGTTTTTTAGAACTCTCCTCACCAACCAGACAGCACGAAAAACCTCCCTTATTTTGAAATCCAAATGTTGGCATCTTTAGTTTGTCTGAAGGCTGCTGACGGATTAAAGTCATTGACTTCATGAATTTTTGTCATCTTAAATTGGCAGGTACATAATAATGAACATAAATTATTAGTTAATATTGTAGTAGCTGGTGAAGTAAATCCTCAGCGATTCATCAGTCTCTCTTGCCTTTCCCTGCAATGAAGCCTAACCAGACCTGTTAGCTAAGTGACTCCTCATTGTTGTTCCAGTTACCAGCGGGTTAAAACCACCATAAATGCCTCCACTGCTTATCTCTTGTACTTTTTTCCGCATTTACCTCATACTTATCTCGGACAGCAATACTAGAGAGACATCCTCTGCCTGCAGAAACGGTCACATGGGTGCCAGGCTGGCAGGATGCTTCCACGCAGATGATAGTCACACGCATTGTTCATGTGCGCACTAGCGGAGCATTTCTTTCATATTTAATTTTTCTTAAATTAATATATCATAGGCGTGGCAACATACTTCCTTAGGGGGGCAGGCCACCACACAGAAATGTTACTAGACGAAACCCTGCTTTATTTATACAAGGTAGCTCCATTGAGAAGAAACCTCTCTGTTTCAAGGATGCCCTGTTCACCCTCACACAGTTATACATTCACACCAGGAAGCTGCCCGGTACCAAATACAGACTGACCTGTGGCCACTGAGCAGCTCCACTGGAGCAGTTGGGGTTAAGGGCCTTGCTCAAGGGCACCACAGTGGAGTTAAGGAGGGTGAGTCAAACACTGCTATGTTATCTGTCCCACCCAGATTTGATCCGACCGGTCAAGAGATTGAACTTGTGACCCTCTGGTCACCAGTGCACATCCATAACCATTAGGCCACCATTGCCCAAAGTTACACTCCAACAAAAATCACATTTTTTCTGTTGCTAACATGTCTGTAACATGTTTTTTTGTGACTCACAAGACATATCCAGTGCAAAATCTGACTGCAATCTCAAGTCTATGCTTTTCTGCTGTGAAGTTCCAGTTAGGGAATGCCCCCCTCAAACAGGTGAGTTTGGATAGACTGTTTCTAGCTATGTAAGCATTCCTGCTAAGCCTGATTGGTTGTAACAGTAACCAATCAGGCTTAGCATTGAGACCCCTACCTGATGAGCAGAAGAGTGAGGAGCTGAGGAGTAAGCAAAGAGAGAGTGGATGAGAGGCAGAGAGGAGGGAGTGAAGGGGGTGGGGGGCAGCTTGAATGGGGCCGGCGAGGTACTGCTGAGAACCGGCTCAAACTGTAGCTACCACTGACCATGCGGACAGTCAGCGTCCGTTCCCCGGAGATGGCGCGAGCCAATTTTGCCTGACGTTTTCCACCGCTTGAGCTGTATGTATTCTGGGGCCCCATAGCATACGCAGGGCACGTTCAGCTTGGAGACTAGAGTCCATCGGATTCCGGAGGAACCTACAGAAGAACGGGAGGCACACGGTCGGAAGACCGAATCAGAGAGAGACGTCTGCTCTCAGGGGATGAAGGCGCCAAGACTGCCAAGACTGCCAACCATCCATTTTGCATTTGTTTGACTCAGTTTGGTGAAGGGATTTTCAGGGAGGACACAAGCCCCACCGGCTACTACATTCATCTCCTGCCACGGAGGATGAAGGAGGAGGGAGGCAAATTGGCCATTGAAGCAGTCAGTGTCCTCGGGTCAGACGGGGAGCCCGGCTGGTCTTGCAGCATGTCTACACTACTGGTGGGCAGGGGTATGGGTGGAGCTAATTAGAATATTCATAGAGCTGCACACACTTAACCCTTTGACATCACTGATTGCATGAACAGATAGCGCCCCCACTGCCTATGGCACAGTATTGCCCCTGTCATGTGATGTGGCCAAAAACTCCCCAGCTGTACTAAGAATTCGACCTCACAAGGTGGCAGACAAGTATAACTTACTGCTCTTGCCTTGGAGGACAGATGGCGGGCATAGAACCATCCTAAAACCTCACTTCTGGACACCACAGAAGAACAGTTTGTAAATGAATGTTAATGTTCGCCATCACCATCGCAAAACGGAGGAGGCATTTGCTCCCAAATTTGCCAACTATGATTCTTAAAACAGATTATTTAGCCTATGAAGGTAAATATCTACATTTTTGTTATAACAGAGGGTGGGCGAAGCTGGTTGATGTTCATGTGCCATCGCCCCCAGTGCCATGTGACTGGAGAGAACAATCGCGCCAGTTCCGTGTCGTCACATAATATAAATAGCGGCGGGATAAAAGCGAAATTGAGGTGGAATAATCATAACAGATTCCAGATGTGAGGGGGGAAAATAAAATGACCGACAGAAGAGAAAATAACCAGGATGCTGCAAAGGGACGAAGCGAGTGAGCCGCCCAGTCAGTGGTAAGTGACAAATGTCTTTCTTTGTTTACATTGTACTGATTTTCTGGTTCATATACTTTGAAGATAAGATAACAAAATGCCCAAAACAAGAAATGGTGACCAAAAGCAAAACCATCCTTTGTGTAAATATGTCCAAAGTCCACTTTTGACTGAAAGTTACGTAATTCGATATGGCTGCTGTGGCATTAAGCAAATTAGGTGCGTAAATTTACTCATATTTCAAACTTTGGATCATATTATACATCTTTCTAATTGACAGTAAGCCATTATCTCTTACCACTTTCAAGTTATAGCCTGGGAAATCTCAAACATCTGAACTGAATATTTTCTTGAAAAAAACCTTGACCACTATGGGCTGACGGCGCAACAGAGTGCAATAGGCAGTCAAACAGTTAAGTAGGTGCAAGATGTTAAAGCTCTTTCAAAGCAGTTCTAAGACAATGAAAGTTGTTTTGTGGGTAAAAAGCCACAATATAATATTTGGACAATATATACGGGGGGTGGGGGTGAAAAGGTTCAGGTTCAGGTTCAGGTTACTTTATTTGTACCCGTAGGTAGATTTGTTTTGCAGTCTGGTGACATCCATATTTACAAGCCACTAATTACATTCAGCATAGACACAAACACAGGCACACATCATACAAAATAAGTAAATATAAAATATGTACAATATATTTTTATAGCTTGTTCAACTCTTTGACAGCAGCAGGGACAAAGCTGTTTTTGTAGCGCTGGGTTTTGCTTTTTGGGACAGCAAACCTCCGTCTGGAGGGAAGAAGCTGAAAGTTGCAGTGCAAAGGGTGGGAGTCATCATTTAAAATTGAGTCGGCCATCCTCTGTACTTGTCTGGTGTACAGGGATGTCAGGCTCAGCTGTGACTTACCAAGCAAACGACTGGACCATCTAACTACCTGATCCAAGGATTTCCTCTGTTTCAGTTTTATCTGACCAAACCATGACATTAAAGAAAAGGATAAAACAGATTCAATAAAAGCCCGATAAAACATAGTCATTATGGTTTTGTCAATTTGGAAGCGTGCCAGTTTCCTCAAACAATGCAAATTTTGCTGACCTTTTTTGCACACCCTTTCACAGTTCACTTCAAAGTTTAATTTACTATCAATAATCGTCCCAAGATATTTGTACGATTGTACACATTCGGTGGTCTGGCCTTTTAGTATGGTGACTTTGTGCCTGGGAGTTTTCCTCCTAAAGTCAATAATCATATCTTTCGTTTTTGTTGTATTCAGCTGCAGGTAGGAATCCTCACACCAGTGAACAAAGTCATCAACTACTGGGCCGTGGCCACTCTCACCATCCTGGAGGAGACTGACAATGACTGAGTCATCAGCATACTTTATAATGTGTCTGTTGTCATGTCTGTTCCGACACATGTTTGTGTACAGGATGAAGAGTAGCGGTGACAATACACACCCCTGAGGAGAGCCAGT
The DNA here is from genome assembly GCA_020510985.1 of Pholidichthys leucotaenia. Lineage (NCBI taxonomy): Eukaryota > Metazoa > Chordata > Actinopteri > Cichliformes > Pholidichthyidae > Pholidichthys > Pholidichthys leucotaenia. The sequence continues at coordinate 249,237,388 of CM035839.1, read as the reverse complement.
AGAAGAGCACTTTAGGTCAGACAATGTGCCATTGACCCTTACTCTCTGCGTCCTGTTGGTTAAGAAATCCAGAATCCAACCCACCAGATTATTGCTCAAATCAAATTGTTGCAGGAGCCTTTCAACTAAAATATGAGGTTGGATTGTATTAAAGGCAGAAGAAAAGTCCACAAATAAAATCCTGGCATATGTCCCATTAAAATCCAGATGTTTAAAAAGCATGTTAAACAGAGTGACAGTGGCATCCTCCGCTCCTCTGTGAGGCCTATAGGCAAACTGCAGAGGATCCAATGCATGTTCAGTCTGCCTTAGGACCTCACATCTGACCAGTTTTTCAAAAATTTTCATTAAAATTGAAGTCAAAACAACTGGTCTAAAGTCATTTACCGTTTTAGGACAGCTGGATTTTGGAATGGGAACAACCACGGCTTCTTTCCAGATCTTAGGCACATGTTGTGTCTGTAAGGACTTATTGAAAATGTAATGAAATATAGGACTCAGTTCATGTGCACAGGACTTTACCAAGCACCCACATATATTATCAGGGCCCTGACTAAGTTGACAGTGAGAAAAGTTGATAGTGGTCAAATTTGACCAAATGTAGTTTATTTTTCAACATAGTCTCCCCTTGGGTCCACACACTTCTTCCATCGGTGTTGCACTTGGATCCCTGCGGTTAAAAAATAAACCACATTTGGTCAAATTTGACCACTATGAACTTTTCAGCACCCCCCCCCCCCTACTTTTTTAGATGGTTTTAGAGCCGCCGGAGTGCATCTTTAACAAAGAAATGAGTAAACATTTGCTTGATTCAAAGAAGTCTCAATAACATGACTTACAGTGATGAACTGACAGTAATTATGAACCATATCTACAGTCTGCGAAGTGCCAGGCGTAAGCACTTCTTATTAGAAATTTGACAGCACAATTTTCCACTTCAACTAAACGCATCTTAAGGTCATAGCAATGTCTGGCAAGCTAGCATGCTGAAATGCACAGTTCAGCAATATCACACTGTGAGCCATATTATTGCGATCTAGCCAGCACCCTGTTGTCTAAGCGCACATTCATGGGTGTGTTCAAGTCACTTTTGTTATTTTTAGGTGGGTCTAATTATACAGAAGTATGATTTGGGTAATCCAATCCACAGCTTTCCTGCCCTTCCCTTTAATGAACAGAACCACATGAGCTAAGGCAATCTGTGATTATGATGGGTTGTTTAGAAGAGGAGGTGCATGTGAACGAAAATCTGTGGGGTAGAATGCTGCTTGGCATTAATTACAGTCAATGCTCAGTCACTTAATTTAGAAGGAAGAGGAGGATATGATTGGACAAATGGGCTGAACAACTGAGCTGAATTTTAAGTAATTTAGGTTTAACACAGTGGCCAGGGATGCATGCCTCGTTGTGCTCCATGCACTGTTTTTTGTTTTGTTTTTTTTTCTCTTTGCAGTGAAAAACTACCTACTGTTTCTTCAAATGATTTCAGTTATACCTATTACAGGGTATACAGATGTGGATAGTTTGTATTTAATTGTCCTCAGATTAATTAATTTAACAGAAAAACCACAGATGAATGTGTTTTTCATTAAGCAGAACAAGATACATGTGCGTGCAAACAGACACAAGATGGAGACATGATGTATGTGGAGAGGATACTTTGTCACAGTGGAGAGGTTTGTATTTTGGATTCTTCAAATTGACAGCATCCCACAGGTTTTAAACATCTCCATTTTATCAGATCCACAATGGTCACTGCAGCCACAGAGCCTCCAGTATCGGTCTGCCAGAAATGGTCACAGCTGAGGCTTAGTGGAGAGCCCCTTCAAACCTCTCCTGAATGTTGTAATCTTTAGTGAATAAAACACACACATTCATTCATTCACTGTCCTAAAAAATAAATGAATGCCACATCTACGTATATAGGCAATACAACTCCAGTATGTTTGTGATGAAAGTGAAAATGTGAATGGAATTTAAAAAACAATATTCAGCGTGTCATCATATTATAATTAAACTAACGAATAACAGTACTTTGGTTAGATTACACTGGTCAACATCAAATTTGTCTAAGTTTTTTTTAGCTGATTTAGGACAATTTTGATGTGTTGAATCCAAAAATCACATTGGTTTTGATCAATCAGGTCAACTTTTTGAACTATGGCCACATGTTTTCTTACGTTTTTGTTTACGTGTATGGGTATTTTTGCTTTATATGATGCAAAATTCTTTTTTATTTCTTGAAATTCTCTGAATTTTGAACAATGATGATGTAACATTCAATTTACATGTACTTACCTTTATCAGTGTCTACTATTCAATTTACAGTACAACTGCTGTACAACTGCTTATAACTTAACATAAAAACCTGACCCGATCGAGAGAAACGGATGTCATTTTCGGATTCTGCGGTGCTAAATTGTCGTTAAATCAGTTGAAAAAGCACAGACAACTTACAAAAAAATTATTTTCGTTATGTTGTGTTATGGGCAGCGCGGTGGCAGAGTGGTTAGCACTGCGGCAGCACAGCAACTCACCCCTGGCTGAGGGATCCTGGGTTCGATCCCAGCCTCCGACCAACAGTGATCTGTGTGGAGTTTGCATGTTCTCCCCGTGTCTGCGTGGGTTTACTCCAGGATTTCTCTGGTTTCCTCCCACATGCGAAAAACATGCAAGTTAGGTTAATTGGCATCAAACTGGGGATTCTAAATTGTCCTTAGGTATGACTGCGAGAGTGAATGGTTGTCTGTCTCTCTGTGTTGGCCCTGCGATGGACTAGTGATCTGTGCAGGATGGACCCTGCCTCTCGCCCAAAGATGCTGGGATAGGTTCCAGCCTCCCCGCGACCCGAAAAGGATTAATCGGAAGAAGATGGATGGATAGATGGATGGATGTTGTGTTATAGCTTTTACAACTGTCTAGTAATTTAATGAAAAATCCCAGTGCATGGTGTTTTTTCCTTATATGTCAGTAGGAGCATGCCCATGATATTAAATGCAGTGCTCACATAGCATTAATAACAATGCACTTTTGATGAAAGAGCTGCCTTCTGCAAATCACAAGTGCATTGACATTAAATGCTTGAAAATAGCAATGTGCTGAGATTGTGCTGGGGCCACACCTCTTTCAAATAAGTCTCCATCTTGCAAGTGCTCCATTTACGTGTACAGATGTACAGATGTGACGCAAAGCATGAAAATCAGACTATGCACTGTCATAAACTAACAAATCCAAATGTGGAAGGCACAAATGCTCACAAAAGATCACTGTAGGGCCCTGAGACTGCCACCCCGTCTTTTTATTATGGTGTCAGTTGGTGCCTCTAAACTGGGTTCTCATTAGCATTACACCTGCAATTGATGTAGGCTCACTCGAAGTGTGATGGATGTGAAATTCACCCAATTAAAGGTTGATATACCATCAAAATGAAGTTTGAAACATTATTTCAAGGTGGCAATAGTGTTGCTTTAAACCTAACAAAGTGTTTTTGTTTTCTAAACTTAACCAATAATGAAAGTAAAGGAAAAAAAAAAAGTTTATTAGACAGGACTCTCAGTGGCCAACCTGAATAGACCCAGAATGCCAAAAAAACAAAGCTAATGGACAGTGTGACTGTAACGTGGACACACAGGCCAGAACTGATGGAAAATCAGTTGCTAGCGAGAACTAATGAGAATCCATTGGCATGCTTAATTAGATATAGACAGCTGCACTGACCGGTTTGAGAAAAGGATCATACGCTCATTTTCAAAACATCAATTTACATTAATAATCCTGGCTTGTAGAGTAGCTAGTGTGTTTGAGTGTGACACCAGCGGGTTCTGAACAGGCTTTCATGTGTAAATGGTTGGGAGAAGGAAGAGTGAGTATTCAATATGACAGGGGTCCTCAAATGTTTTTGCCAGGGGTCCGCATTTGTTTTTTCCAGTGGGCCGGAGGTCCAGAGCAGTGCCAACATGCTGAAGGGCCAGATAGTTCATTTTTATGTTGGGAGGGACAACAAACAGAACATTTTCTCCAGAGTAAATATTGAGGGGACACTAAGTATTATTGTTGTCAGTCACAAATTTATGACAAAGAATCTACAAATGTGCGCTTATGGGGAGAAAAGCTGCAAATTTACAAGAAAAAAGTCATAAATTTGTGAGAAATAAAATTGCAAATTTACAAGAAAAAAATGAAAAATTGCAAAAAGTCAAGTTTGCAAGAAAAAAGATGCAAATTTATTGAAAAAAGTTACAAATTTCTTCTTCTTCTTCTTCTTCTTCTTCTTCTTCTTCTTCTTCTTCTTCTTCTTCTTCCGGCTGCTCCCTTCAGGAGTCTCCACAGTGGATCATCTGCCCCCATCTCACCCTATCCCTTCATCTTCCTCTGGTATACCAACCCTCTCCATGTCCTCCTTCACTACATCCATGAATCTTTTCTGTGGTCTTCCTCTTTTTCTCCTGCCTGGCAGCTCCATCTTCTAGATCCTTTGTTCAGTATCTCCACTATCCCTCCTCTGCACATGTCCAAACCATCTCAGCCTTACCTCTCTTACTTTGTCTCCAAACCGCTAAACCTGAGCTGTCCCTCTGATATACTCATTTCTAATCTTGTCCCTTCTTGTCACTTCCAATGAAAATCTTAGCATCTTCAACTTTGTCACCTCCAGCTCCACCTCCTGTCTTTTTGTCAGCGCCACCATCTCCAAACTATACATCATAGCAGGTCTCACTACCAGCTTGTGAATCTTCCCTTTCACTCTTGCTGCTATCCTTCTGTCACAAATCACCACTGACACTCGTCTCCACCCACTTCACCCTGCCTGCACTCTCTTCTTCACCTCTCGTGCATTTTCCATTGCTTTGGACAGTTGACCCCAGGTATTTAAACTCCTCAACTTTCACTACCACTACTCCTTCCATCTTCACCATTACACCTGCTTCTCTCTCATTCAGACTCATGTATTCTGTATTGCTTCTACTGACTTTCATTCTCCTTCTCTCCAGGTCATGCCTCCACTTTTCCAGGTTCTCTCTCTGATGTAACCCCACCCCCACCTTGAATCCATCCATCACTCCTACAGCGCACCTCATCACTGTCTTGCTGTCCTCATACATGTCCTGCACCACCCTCATATACTTCTCTGCCACTCCTGACTTCCTCATACAGTACCACACTTCCTCTCTTGGCACACTATCATCTGCTTTCTCTAGATCCACAAAGACACAGTCCAGTTCCTTCTGACCTTCTCTATACTTCTCCATCAGCACTCTTAGAGCAAACATTACATCTGTAGTACTCTTTCTTGGCATGAAACCGTACTGCTGCTCACTTGATCCCTTGATCTTGAAAATTGGTACCAAAACACTCCTTCTCCACTCCTCGGGCATCATCTCACTCTCCAAGATTGTGTTAAACAGTCTGGTTAAAAAATCCGCCACCATCTCTCCTAAACATCTCCATACCTCCACAGGTATGTCATCTGGACCAACCGCCTTTCCATTCTTCATCCTCTTCAAAGTTGTCCTCCCTTCTGCCTTGCTAATCCTCAGGACTTCCTTGTTCACCATCTTCCCTTCATCCATCCTCCTCTCTCTTATTTTCTTCATTCATCAGCTCTTCAAAGCACTCCTTCCACCTTATCAACACACTCTTGTCATTTGTTAGTACATTACCATTTCTGTCCTTAATCAACCTAAACTGCTGCACATCCTTTTCAGTTCGATCTCTCTGTCTAGCTAGTTGATACAAGTTTAAAAGAAAAAAATAGCAGATTTATGAGGAAAAAGTGGCAAATTTAAAACAAAAAAGTTTTACATTTACAAATAAATGTAGTAAATTAATGAAAAAAGTTATGAGAAAAGCTGCAAATTTTAAACAACAACAAAAAAAAAAACTGTCCCCCTGTCTGGACTACCTTGATTTATGCCCATGTTACCAAGCTATTCTGCTGTGGGAGAAGGTGGTGAAGGCAACAACTTTCAGCAACAGTTACCTGAATATTTCACGTAATTGCACCAGAGATGGGCTCATCCACACACACTAACTAACCTACACTTATATAGCGCTTTTCTAGTCACAAAGACCACTCAAAGCGCTTTCATTAATACTAACCCTCTATTCTAAGGGCCTATAGGAAACAAATATCTAGAGACAATTTAGAACAGCCAATTAACCTAACATGCATGTTTTTGGCATGTGGGAGGAAACCGGAGAAATCCCGGAGTAAACCCACGCAACACGGGGAGAACATGCAAACCCCACACAGATCACTGTTGGTCGGGGGCTGGGATCGAACCCACGATCCCACGATCCCCACAATCCCCCGGCCAAGGGTAAACTGTGCTGCCGCAGTGCTAACCACTGCGCCACCGTGCAGCAACACACGGACGAGTGCAGTCTTCAAGCTACAGTGGCAACAAGGCCATGTTGGTGGTAATGGTCAGGCTACCACCAGATCGGTCAAATCTGCACTTTGAATGAACAACTGAACTGCTTCAAATGTGAAAGTAAAAAAGTGTCACTCACGCTGCAGCTGCTCGCGCACTGACAGGCTGTCAGTGCTTCGTTGGCATGGAGATTACAGTCCACGTTTAAAGGTGCTGACCAAACCAAAACACCAAGGAATCACATCTCGGGGGCCACAAATCGGGGGCTCCCACAGGCCCCCTATTGTGGGCCACCGCAATAGAAGGTTACTGAGGGCAATTAGGTGCCCAGCTTCAAAATTAAAATCAAAGTATTTACATGACTTACAGTTTACTGGATACTTGGTTATGCCAAATATCTTTTCTGCTTTTTGTGCAGGTCTACATGATGGTGACATTTCTACCTGTGTTTGTTATTGGTTGGATTCCCCTGCAGCATACAGACTTTTTTGTCATGATTTGCCCCTCAGGGCAGAGAGAGACAGACCCACGCACCAACTGCAGTTTGTAGAATTTATTACAGAAAAACAGAAAGTTCCGAGGTGTGCAACACAAAATCAAAAAAACAAACTCAGAGGAAAACTTACAGACTGGAAATACTTCAGACAAACTCGCCAGAGCAGGATTAGGGCTTCTGGAGGCAAAGAGAAAGGATCAAGTCAAGACTGCCGCAATGAGAAGGCAATCTGACAGTCTTTAAATAGTTTGGGGAACAAGATGAAACAATGGGCGGCAGGTGCGGGCAGCATGAGCAGGCGGGTGACCTAATTAAACAACAACTCACAGCTGCGACGACTAAGGAACGGACAGTGAGAAAAAACAGGATGGGGGTGTCTGGAAGGAAAGGTAAGGCACTCATGTCATAAATAAACAAAATATCATTCCTAAACTGCAGAGACTGGCAAAATAATAATGATACTAAGGACAAAAATAACTAACGGAACAATAAACCACCAAGGAGACATCATAACTCAATACACAGGAAAAAGCGCAGCGGAGGAAAAATACAGAAAATACTCAGAAGTAAATTAAGAGCCTGAGCTGGGTGATACACAGTGCTCAGTTTCATGACACTTTTCATTGTCACAAAGCGTAAGAACTACTCTTGTTTACAGTCAGAAGTGTCCTGTCAGCAGTTTTAAGGACATCAGTTTATGATGGTGGCTTTGGGCAGGGGGTTCTCAACTTTTGATGGGTGGGTGCCAGTTTAATGAGTCACTGTGCAGTAGAGAACCACTCAGAAAATAGTGAAAATGACTACAAAGCAGTGGTTATTTTATTGATTACTAAACCACCACAAAGCTTCCATTCTGGCACGTAGCATTAGGTAGGGATGTTGGAAAAGTCCAGAAACTGACAAATGGCACAATCTGAAACATATAGTGCAGTAGTGTAAAGAATCCCTGCTGTAGTTATGGCCCTGTTTCTTATACCTGTGACAGGCTGAGTAGTTAGTCATCAGTCCTGGTTTAAGGTTCGATGTTTCAAGGCTATGTAGTCTTGGAAATTTTTTTTCCAAAGCTTTTGGTCATTAACTGCATTATATGAGGTGCTGTGAAATGTCTCAGCACATGCAAACAGAGAAATGCGCTCTGTATACTCACCACACACATGACTTTTGGGACACAATCAAGTGATGGACCACAAAGGACTGTTACTTCACTACTGCAGAAAATCATACCACATGTAAGTACAATAATGCAGTAGGTTTCCATTTGGGCTGCTTCATCAGGCTGTGGCTACACATGCGCTTGATTGTGTGTATGCGCTGTATGACGCGCTGGCTAGCTAGAAGGTGATAGCATGTTGTAGCTGAATGTTAATCACAATTTTTGATTGGACTCTGCACATGTTATAGTTATGAATCTTATCATTATTGTCTACTCTGTTTGCTGCAACGCTGCAGGTTTGTGTGTAGTGTTTGGGTACTGCATCATTAGGGCCGACTGGGCATGTGTTTGCTCACGGTGTGAGCTGTGACACTTGCTAGCCTGAAAAGCTTAAAAATACGCTGTTATCCTGGGCTAATCAAAGCTTTTGGCTTGACATTGTACATGTTGTATCTGTGCGAATGTTACTCTATCTGTAAGGCTTTTTTATTATTGTTTTCCTTTCCTTTCCTGGAAGTAAGTACTGTAATAAGTGCCATAATAAAGTTTCCTTCTGTTCACATAAGTGAAGGCTCTTTATCAATAAGGGTTGGTGGACACTCATACCCACTACAGTGGGTTTGTTTCTCCTGGTTCACAACAGGCCTTCTGTTTTTATTGAGTTGAGTGAACCTGCAACAGCCCCTTAAGGACTCTCTCATTTTGAGAGAGCAGCATTATCACTTCAGGGACACGATCCTTCCCTGTTTGCCTTTCTGACGTGTTTATTTATTTGTTTGATGAGATAAAGAGTTCCTCCCTGGTGCTGAGCAGGTGGTTCATGGCTGCAGTATTCTTGAGAGAACGTGCTGAGCAAAGATATCTGTTGTCACTAGGAACCGGCAAATAATCCCATCCAACCCCGCCTTGGCTACCTGCAAACCAGTATGCAGGCGTGTTTGAGTGCTGTGGCCGCCTCCCTTATCCCTAAATAAAGGTCCCCTTCACACTGCCTGTATACACGAAATTCAAACTGGAGGCCGACCCACAGAGCCAGTCCATAACATCTGCCTATTAGAAAGACTGGTTCAGGCTCCGATTCACCTGTCAAAAGCGGTCTGAGGCATTTAAATCATCAGCCGTATGCAGAGGAAGATAATGCAGAAGTTCAGAGAGTGCCGACCAAATTATTTCAGAGGATTAGTTCCCCGACTGTCATCTCTGTCGCACTCAGCCTGGCATTCAGAGGCTTGCTGACTCCCTGGACAAACAGCAACCTCATAGCAACCTCTGACTTTCAAAGTGTTAGCTGTAGCTCCTTCTCTCTTTCTCTATCTCTCCCTCTCCCTCTCTTTCCCTCCTCAATTCTTTTCCTTTCCTCGCAGCAGCCTCAAGCAAAACTAAAACTAAAAAAATAAATAAATTGCAAAGCTGCCTCTGCCCTTTGCTGATGGCTTTAATTTTTATCTTATTTGCAGTGGCATTGCAATTAAAACTCTCACTGTGGAGAGTTTCTGAGATTAGGTGGAGCAACAAGGAAAGCACCAAGTATACTTCACCTCAGCGGGGTGAAGAAAGGGCAGGACAAAAGCAATACCCCCAAGTACGGCTGGACGAAGACAGACAATAACACTCTCCCTCTCTAAATTGTGTACCGAGGCAGAAGCCACTCTGTGGTTCAAGGTACAGCGTGATGTGCACATGCAGCCAATGTGCTGTTTTGTAGGTTAGATTGCTACCTCAAGCAAATTAACTCCTGACCTGTGGCTGACATTCCGCAATCCTGCCTATGCATGTTTCTGCAAGTTGTGCGCAGTAAAGCAAGATGAAGACTTCATAACAAACACTCCATCCTGCCTTTTTGTTTATAATATATTGTTACCCCGATCGTTGCTCGGGGTATTCACTTCATGCACCAATAGTCCATCAAGTGCTCAGCTGGCCTGCAATAGATGTCTGCTGCCCGGGCAGGAGGGAGGCAGCCGGAGGTGGCGGAGGGGGGTTAACTTGTGTGAATTCAGTTGATTTAACTAATGCTGAGGGATGATATGGAAATAAATGCTAAATTTTCTCTGAATAACACCTGTACGTTTTCAAGCTCAAATTGACATTTACAGTAGTGGTGAAAAGAAAATGACAGCCCCCCCCCCCTTCCCCCAAAAAATTGCTCCTTTGAAATAGGTATGTATGCATGCTTTGAGATTTCGTGCAAAAGCTGCTGCAACAGTGAGACACCTCTACAGTATCTGACAGTTGCTAGTGTCACTAGCAACCCACGTGCCGATCCACCAATGCGGGCAATTAGACCAGGCTGTGGAATGACCCAGCTAAAGCTAATCTGATGGGAAGGGGGGAAGGGGGGTAAGTGGGCGCTGGAGATAGAGATGGATGATGGGGGAGAATGGGGGAGCTGAGGATGGGAAGGTGGAGGTGTGGTAGGAAATGCACAGGCCTGACATAATATATATGGTGTGTGTGTGTGTGTGTGTGTGTGTGTGTGTGTGTGTGTGTGTGTGTGTGTGTGTGTGTGTGTGTGTGTGTGTGTGTGTGTGTGTGTGTGTGTGTGTGTATTGCCTTCTGATTGTTGCTCTGAGTGTTACTATCCCTGTGCTGTTGCAATCCTGGAATTTCCCCATTGTGGGAGTAATAAAGGCTTATCTTATCTTATCTTATCTTAACCTAATAACTGGTTGGGCCACCCTTAGCAGCAACAACTGCAATCAACCCTTTATGATAACTGCCAATGAGTCTTTTACAGTGCTGTGGAGAAATTTTGGCCCACTCATCTTTGCAGAATTGTTGTAATTCAGCCACTAGGAGGGTTTTTGTGCATGAACCGCCTTTTTAAGGTCATGCCACAGCATTTCAATCAGATTTGATTTTGATTTTGTATACTTTATTGATCCCCAGAGGGGAAATTGAGGGCATCCACCTGGATGGATGAAGCAGCCATGGTACAGCGCTATCCCTTTCAGGTCAGGACTTTGACTAGGCCACTCCAAAGTCTTCATTTTGTTTTTCTTAAGCCATTCAGACGTGGACTTGCTGGTTTGTTTTCGATCATTGTCCTGCTGCAGAGCCTAAGTGCACTTCAGCTTGAGGTCATGAACAGATGGCCGGACATTGTGCTTCAGGATTTTTTGGTAGACAGCAGAATTCATGGTTCCATTTACCACAGCAAGTCTTCCAGGTCCTGAAGCACCAAAACAGCCCCAGACCATCACACTACCACCACCATATTTTACTGTTGGTATGATGTTCCTTCTCTGAAATGCTGTGTTACTTTTACGCCGGGTGTAATGGGACACACACCTTCCAAAAAGTTCAACTTTTGTCTCATCAGTCCACAGAGTATTTTCCCAAAACCCTTGGGGATCATCAAGATGTTTTCTGGCAAAACTGAGAGGACGGTTTATGTTCTTTTTGCTCAGCGGTGGTTTTCGTCTTAGAACTCTGCCATGCAGGCCATTTTTGCCTAGTCTCTTTCTTTTGGTGGAGTCATGAACACAAAGCGGGAAACAACTTATTTTTATAAGAATAAAGGACAGAGACACAAATTCATCAGGAAAAAAAATACATTTTTGTAAACAGCTGCAAATTTACACTACCATTCAAAAGTTTGGGGTCACTTAGAAATTTCCTTATTTTTGAAAGAAAAGCACTTTTTTTCAATGAAGATAACTTTAAACTTATCAAAAATACTCTCCATACATTGCTAATGTGGTAAATGACTATTCTAGCTGCAAATGTCTGGTTTTTGGTACATTATCTACATAGGTGTATAGAGGCCCATTTCCAGCAACTATCATTCCAGTGTTCTAATGGTACAATGTGTTTGCTCATTGCGTCAGAAGGCTAATGGATGATTAGAAAACCCTTGTGCAATCATGTTAGGTCTGCAATGCTGTAATTGCTGCAAATGGAGGATTCTTTGACGAAAGCAAAGTTTGAAGGAAAAAATTATTATTTCAAATACAAATCATTATTTCTAACCTTGTCAATGTCTTGACTATATTTTCTAGTCATTTTACAACTCATGGTGGTAAATAAGTGTGACTTTTCATGGAAAACACAAAATAATTGTCTGGGTGACCCCAAACTTTTGAACGGTAGTGTATGTGGTAAAAATAATAGGTTTATGTGAGAAAAAAACATGTAATTTACGAGGAAAGAGTTGTACAATCATGAAAAACGTGGCCAGTGCACAAGGAAAAAAGTTGCAAATTCATAAGAACCCAATCTTAGAAGGAAAAAAGGCAAACTGCAATTTCTCATTAGTCACATAACTTTTCAGCAAGTACGTTCTGATTCTTCAGTAACTTTTTTGGCCACTTCTCTGACTTATACTTGATTTATTTCTCAAGGTACACCTAGTTTTGCTTGAGTACAGGTTCTAGCTGCTCTACCCACCTCCGTCCACACCACATCTAGCATGACCAGCTAAGTTTAATCCACTGTACAGGACAGTGCTTGTGAGTCTCGTCAGTCTTCCATTGGCATCCTCTTTAAAAATCTGCCAGGAGCCACATGAAGGATCTATATTGAATCATGGTAGCCTGTATCATCTGACAAATATTTGGACAGTGACACAAGTTTTGTTATTTTAGCTGTTTACGAAAACATATTCAGGATACAATTATATAATCAATATGGGCTTAAAGTGCAGACTCTCAGTTGTAATTTGAGAGTATTCACATCCAAATTGGAGCAAGGGTTAGGAATTACAGCTCTTTAATATGTAGCCGCCTCTTTTTCAAGGGACCAAAAGTAATTGGACAATTGACTCAGAAGGCTGCAAAAAAAAATAACAAGGCTGCATGGGCTCTTCCCTCGTTAACCTGTCATCAATTAAGCAGTTAAAAGGTCTGGAGTTGATTCCAGGTGTGGCGTTTGCATTTGGAAGCTGTTGCTGTGAACACACAACATGCGGTCAAAGGAGCTCTCAATGGAGGTGAAACAGACCATCCTGAGGCTGAAAAAAAAGAAGAAATCCATCAGAGAGATAGCAAAAATGTTAGGAGTGGCCAAATCAACAGTTTGGTACATTCTGAGGAAAAAAAGAGTGCACTGGTGAGCTTGGGAACTCAAAAAGGCCTGGATGTCCACGGAAGACAACAGTGGTGGATGATCACAGAATCCTTTCCATGGTGAAGAACAACCCCTTCACAACATCCACTCAAGTGAAGAACACTCTCCAGGAAGTAGATGTATCAGTATCTAAGTCTACTATAAAGAGAAGACTTCATGGGAGTAAATACAAAGGATTCACCACAAGGTGCAAACCATTAATCAGCCTCAAAAATAGAAAGGCCAGAATTGACTTTGCCAAAAAACACCTGAAGAAGCCAGCCCAGTTCTGGAACAGCATTCTTTGGACAGATGAGACTAAGAGCAACCTGTACCAAAATGATGGGAAGAAGAAAGCTTGGAGAAGAATTGGAACAGCTCATGATCCAAAGCACACCACATCTTCTGTAAAACATGGTGGAGGCAGTGTGATGGCATGGGCATGCATGGCTTCCAATGGCACTGGGTCACTTGTGTTTATTGATGATGTGACAAAAGACAGAAGCAGCCGGATGAATTCTGAAGTGTATAGGGATATACTTTCTGCTCAGATTCAGCCAAATGCAGCAAAGTTGATTGGACGGCGCTTTGTTTAAGGGTACATTATCACTCCACCGCCACTTGCTTTGCCACTGTCTGATGTTCGGTCTGCCCGTATCACGTGGAAACCCTCCAGTTCAATGTTAGCATCTGCTGCTAATTCGGTTAGCCAAATCTCTGTGAATAGAAACAGGCTACACTCCCGGTATATGCTATCGTAGCGGAAGATAGCCACTAGCTCATCTACCTTTCCCAGTAACAATCGTACATTCCCCATAACAACGGATGGAAGGGTGGGTCTGTACCTTATATTTCTTGCCTTCCGCCTTACTCCAGCCCGGCACCCGTGGCGTTTTCGCCTCAGTTCTCCCGGTATGTCGAGTTTTTCCGTTAGCACCGGGTGGCGGTTGAGTGCTAGCAGCTCTTCCCTGCTGTACCGTCTCCTGCTATAAACAGTGGCTCCGTCCACTGGCTCGGGAGACATTTGGGGCGATCTGTGTGTCCGTGATATAAATGGAGTGAAAGGTGTGCCGGATCAGAAAGTTGTCACCGGATCAAAAGAGAGAGGAAGGAAAAAAATGACTCAGAATTGAGCTGCTGTTGCAAAAGGCAGCCGACTCGTGTGGTGATCACTTTTTCACACAGGGCCATTGTAGGTTTGGATTTTTTTCCCCTTAAACATAATCACCTTCATTTAAAAACTGCATTTTGTGTTTATTTGTGTTATCTTTGTCAAATAATTAAATTTATTTGATGATCTGAAACATTTAAGTGTGACAAACATACAAAAAAATGAGAAGGAGGGGGCAAACACTTTTTCACACCAGTGTACATACCTAGGGACAATTTAGAGTCCCCAGTTAACCTAACAAGCATGTCTTTGGATTGTGGGAGGAAACCCACACAGCACAGGGAGAACATGCAAAATCCACACAGAAAGCTGGGGATTTGATCTTGGAACCTTCCAGCTGTGAGACAACAGTGCTTACCGCTGTACCACCGTACTGCCAATATATAAAACAAGCATCTGTGGAAACAGATAATTCACAAGTTTTGAATTGTTGAAAGATATAATAAAAATGAAAACTCTATAAACATATGAAAATGTGGCAACATAGATAACAGGCAATGGCCCACAAAAAATGTAGAGGAAAGGTCTTGTTGAAGTCTTCAGCCTTGGATTCTTCTAGTAAATTCCACAGACTGTGGTTGTGCAGCTAACATTCTTTCTCTTTTCACATCAGGGGGCAGTGGTGGCCTAATGGTCAAGGATGTGGACTGGAAGATTGCCAGTTCAATCCCTGGACTGGCAGGATCAGGTCTGGGTGGGACAAATAACATAGCAGTGTTTGCTCCACCCTCCTAAACCCCACTGTGGTGCCCTTGAGCAAGGCCCTTAACCCCAACTGCTCCAGTGGAGCTGCTCAGTGGCCACAGATCAGTCTGTGGTTGTAGTGGGCAGCTTTTAGGTGTGAACAGGGCATCCGTGAAAAGGAGAGGTTTCCTCTCAATGGACCTCCCCTGTATAAATAAAGGTTAAATTATAAAGAACTGTCCTAGAACTGACCAAAATTGACTTAACTACAGTACATTCTTCAAAATTATACTGAAGTAAGAGATAAAACTACTCACAGTACAGTTTTGTGAAAAAAACTTGCTTGAGTGCATGTACTTGAGCAAATGTAACTCTTTACTCTGGGTTTGTAATGTACTGCTACCTCTTCCAGGGAGGTAATATTTCCATGTTAGCAGGATTACACAAAAACTGCAAGACAGAATTTGATTAAATTTTCACCAGAGGTGACCTTTGAGCTGTGAATGAACCCATTAGATTTTGGAGGTGATCTGGGTCAGGATGTGATTTCTGCATCACTTTTTCCATTTTCTTTCACAGATAGAGCCTTGGTGGGGGTGTGGGCTCTCTGACTGTCCTCTAGTTTCCAACATGCTGAGAATCATTCTGTTGTTTACCCCATCACCCACTCCTTCCCGACATCGTCTCTGAGCCCCCGTTCCCTGTCCTCTTCTTTGTTGCCACTCCTAGTTAATTACTATCTAATAAAAACAGAAAGGCCATAGAAAACAGTGGAGCACTGGGAGTGCTTCTGAAAGCTACTTCTCTTAAAAAAAACTGATGTTTTTCTCTTTTTTTGAAATGTGAAACAAAGGTATTTCAGATTGGTGAGGAGTATTTTTCAATCACTTTCCTCTAATGAGCAATTACATTTCAAAGCCGATGCCATTTAAATAATGCACCATCCCTAAAAAATGGGAATAAATGTAGGTCTGTTTCATTGTCCACATGCTTTTATGTGTCTCAGTGTGGCATGATCACAAAGAATACATGTGACAGTGAATTAAACCAAGTTGTTCTTCTAGCAGTGAAGAGAGAGAAAAGAAAACTGGACATTTAGTCATGAATAACCCATAAAAAGACTATTTTAGATGAAAGGCCCAACAGAGAGAGCAGCATTACAAGCGGATTTAAACCAAAAGCTAAACTTATTATGTACTGTCACTGCACTATCATCACCTTGGCCTTCAGCCAGACTGTTAAAATGGAAATAATTCACACTACTGCTTTTTAGATACTCCAATGGTAGTGTGCACTAGTGCTCTGAACGGGATTCCAAAGCTATATCCTTAATACTCACACTTATGCAGCTTCCTATTGCTTTCCTAATAGGCAAAGAACACAGAACATAACAAAAAGAAGAAGCTGGGCATATTCAACAAGCTGAAACCTTTAGACTTAACGCAGTTGATTGACAGTTCCAGTGACTGGAGAAAGTTTGAGTGTTTGACTATGAGAACGGGAAAAGATGCAGTCCAACACACTACGTACTGCACAGTGACTGGTATAAAAATAGTAAACTAGTTACAGTTACTAGTTACTTCTTTTCAAAAGTAACTGAGTTACTTTTAAGTTACTGCATGATTAAAGT